>JAPDNY010000007.1:20563097-20590597 GCA_029375565.1 Gekko gecko
AGTTGATCTCCACACTACAGAGATCAGTTCCCCTGTAGAAAATGGCCACCCTGGAGGATGGACTTTGTGGCATCTCATCCCTGCTCAGCTCTCTCTGCTCCCCAGACTCTGGCCTCTCTAGACTCCACCCTCAGTGCAGAGTTGGCAATGTTAATACTGATACTCCTGAGTCACACTGGGCCCTGTGTGCATAATGTATCCTATAAGCCTGGGGTTGTCACCCTCCAGGTGGTACCAGGAGATCTCCCACTATTACAACTCAGGTCCAGATGACCAAGATCAGTCCCCCTGGAGATAGGGTTGCCAGGTCCCCCCTGGCCATTGGTGGAGGATTCGTAGGGTTGCCATATCCAGGTTGGAAAACTCTTGGAGATTTGGGAATGGAGCCTGGAGAGGACAGGGACCTCAGTGGGGTAGAATGCCACAGAGTCCACCCTCCAAAGTATCCATTTTCTCCACTTTGGTGTTGTGCTTAAGTGTGAGGATTCTAATCTGGAGGAACCGGGTTTGATTCCCCCGCTCCTCCACTTGCAGCTGCTGGATGACCTTGGGCAAGCCATAGTTCTGGCACAGCTGTCCTTGAAAGGGCAGTTCTCTCACAGCTCTCTCAGCCCCGCCTACCTCACCGGGTGTCTGTTGGGGGGAGGGGAAGGGAAAGGAGTTTGTAAGCCGCTCTGAGACTCCGAGTGAAGGGCGGGGTAGAAATCCAATCTCTTCTTCTCCTTCTTCTTGAGCTCTGTAGTGTGGAGATGAGCTGTAATTCTGGGCTATCCCCAGGTCCCACCTGGAGGCTGGCATCCCTACCTGGAGAAAATGGCTGCTTTGGCGGGTGGACTCTATGGCATTAGACCCTGCTAAGGCCCTTCCCTCCCCAAAACCCTCCCCTCCCCAGTTTCTACCCCCCAAATCTCCAGGTATTTCACAACCTAGAACTGGCGACCCCCATACGAGCTTTTTTATCAGCCCATTGAGCTAGATATATTCGGGCCTCCCCCTCTGAGAAATGTTTCTAATCTCATTGAATTTCTCTCCCTTTCCTTTGAGATTCCTCTAGGTGTTTTTGAAGCTCACCTGAATGGTTTTGACAGTCTAATTGAAATACTTTGGATTTGCCTCTGAATTGCTGTAGAGCCAGGCTTCCCAAAATTACCTTGCATTTCGCTTTGGGCAAAATCACTGGCAGCTCAATTTTGGGCTATCAAATTATACTTATTAAAAATATTTGTAGCTTGGGTTCCCCCCCTCCCACTCCTAAAATGATTTATTAAAAAGTGGCACAGAAATTGCCAATAGCAGATTATCACAGCAAGGAGCAAATATGCTGGCTTCATAGAAACAAAATATAAATTTTAAAAAGTTATCAAAATTTCATAGTAGCAGCAGAGCCAGTTTGGTGTAGTGGTTAAGTGCGTGGACTCTAATTTGGGAGAACCGGGTTTGATTCCCACTTGCAGCTGCTAGATGACCTTGAGCAAGCCATAGTTCTGTCAGAGCTGTCCTTGAAAAAGAGCAGTTTCTGTCAGAGCTCTCTCAGCCCCACCTACCTCACAGGGTGTCTGTTGTGGGGAGGGGAAGGAAAAGGAGTTTGTAAACTGCCCTGAGACTCCAAGTGAAGGGCGGGGTATAAATCCAATCTCCTCTCCTCCTCCTCCTCCTCCTCCTCCAATAAAATGCCATCAGAGTTCTATACTATCTCTAAACACCTGCTTGGAACTTCTGGGTATTTACTCCTGTCTTGTAGTCTTTTTTTTTTTAATCGCTGAATGACAGATGAGTTTTCAAAGGGGTAAATTGCAGGTGCCTAAATATGTATTCTGCGGCAGTCCAAGGAACTTGCATATCAGGTGTACTGTACTAACAGACTGGATAAAAATAAACCCATCCTTGTCTCCTGCTTGTGTGACAGAAGCTGACTTACCTGGCTTTCCACCACAAATGCATTTTAATGTGTATAATTAACACCAGTTTTCTCCCAGCAGGTTCTTCTAAATCAGAACTCTGAATTATACAGATTTCCTGGAAACTTTTCATCAACATTATTACTTCCACTGAGATTTTCTTGCTTATGGCTTTTCAAAAGACGGCATTTGTGGGAGGGGGGAGCCATTTAGACAATGATTGCTTTGCATTAACAGGAGCTATAAATTATATTCATTCTTACCGTTCTCTAAAAGCCCAGCTTCTTTCCTGACGCTTTTGTGCTGTACCCCTCCAGCAGTCAAAGTTGCCCTGTGCTCTCTGCATTTCCATTTCTTCACTCTGCAATGGGATCTGGCCATGGAGCGCAGACGGCTGATTTTCTCCGGCACTCTCGCTTCAATTGAAGTACAGCCACAATATATTTATGGCAAGATGCGATGAGAAATACTACTTTGGAGTAGTACTGGAGTTCGGTCAGGCAGAAAGTAAGCTATTCAATTTCGGAAGCTGGGCCCAGATGTTGAATGTAGCATCGATGCTCTCCGGAGAAAAGATGGCGACATCAGATGTTCACGACCACCCAAGAACCTCGTGGTAAATGAGATGTACAATGAATAACAACACCGCTGGAATACACTCTCCCATTCTTTGTCTAAAAGGTAGAATGGCAGACTGTGGCTTACTGGCAGAGCATCTTCTTTGCAACACGGACAGTCTCAGGTTCAACCCCAGGTATCTCCAGCTAAAAGGCAGTGAACGTAACATAAGAACATAAGGACATAAGAGAAGCCAATGTTGAATCAGACCAATGGCCCATCTAGTCCAACACTCTGTCACACAGCGGCCAAAATATACCAGGTGCCATCAGGAGGTCCACCAGTGGGGCCAGGACACTAGAAGCTCTCCCACTACTGCCCCCTCCAGCACCAAGAATAGAGTGCATCACCTGCCCCAGACTGAGAGTTCCCATCTATACCCTGTGGCTAATAGCCACTGGTGGACTTCTGCTCCATATGTTTATCTAATTCCCTCTTGAAACTGTCCATGCTGGCAGCTGCCACCACCTCCTGTGGCAGTGAATTCCATATGTTAATCACTCTTTGGGTGAAGAAGTATTTCCTTTGATCTGTTCTAACCCGACTGCTCAGCAATTTCATGGAGTGCCCATGAGTCCTTGTATTGTGAGAAAGGGAGAAAAGGACTTCTTTCTCAACCTGCTCAATCCCATGCATAATCTTATAAACCTCGATCATGTCACCCCTCAGCCGTCGTTTCTCCAAGCTAAAGAGCCCCAAGCATTTTAACCTTTCTTCGTAGGGAAGGTGTTCCAACCCTTTTATCCTTCTAGTTGCCCTTCTCTGCACTTTTTCCAATGCTATAATATCCTTTTTGAGGTGTGGCGACCAGAACTGTACACAGTATTCCAAATGAGGTCGCACCAATGATTTATACAGGGGCATGATGATACTGGCTGATTTGTTTTCAATTCCCTTCCTAATAATCCCCAGCATAATCCCCAGCATAATAAAGTGGTAGCAGGTGATGTGAAAGATCTCCCCTGAGACACTGGAGAGAGAGATATATACTGATATTCTCATGATGTAGTGTTTCTGGTATTCTATCAATATAGATTGCAGGTCAAGCTCATGCCAGGTACTTTTCTCTTTGCGACAGAGGCAGAATCATAGAATCACAGGATGACAGAGTTGGAAGAGGACATACAGGCCTTCCAGTCCAACCCCCTGCTCAATGCAGGAGCAGCCGAGAGCATCCCTGACAAGTGCTTGCCCAGTTGTGGTTGTTCAGTCGCACAGTCGAGTCCGACTCTTCGTGACCCCATTGTCATGGGCAGCAACGACAGCACCGGGCCGCCACCTGAGTTGGCAGCACAGTCAAGAGCCGCCAGCATTGGCAGAACCAAAAGCTGGCCCCTCTGACTCCTCGGGAGTTGACAGCTTGCCGCTGCCGCCCGAGCCTGTAATCCCCGCACCTGGTCCTGCAGCAGCCAATGAGGTACAGGTGCAACCAGGAAGCCCACCTTTGACCTTCCATCTTTCCCAGCACCAGGGTCTTCTCCAGTGAGTGCTCCCTTCTCATTCGGTGGCCAAAGTATTTGAGCTTCAGCTTCAGGATCTGGCCTTCCAGGGAACTGTCAGGGTTGATTTCCTTGATCGACTGATTCAATCTCCCTGCAGTCCAAGGGACTCTCAAGAGTCTTCTCCAGCACCGTAGTTCAAAAGCATCTATTCTTCGGCGTCTCAGTCTTCTTTAGGGTCCAACTCTCGCAGCCATACAGTACTACTGGGAATACCATTGCTTTGACCATACAGACTTTTGTTGGCAGGGTGATGTCTCTACTTTTTATTATGCTGTCTAGGATTACCATTGCTTTCCTCCCAAGGAGCAGGTGTCTTTGGTTTAAATAGAATCTTAGAATCATAGATGTATTAGAGCAAGTGAAAGAATGTGGAGTGCTATTGGGAGTTCATGGAAATTCTGTTTCGATTGGAATACTCGGACAAGACTGTGGTCATCCATTTTCCTGACTGTGTTACAAAAAGTCCACTTTTTTTGTACATCATCGCCTAGTGATTCCAGGCCCATATAGAAGATGTCAAAATGGCACATCAATGTATCTTATTCCCAACATGGCCAAATCCATGGATACTGGAGACTGGAGCTAAAATGTACTGGAAGCAGCAGCTCAGCATAGTGATTCAATCAGCTCTTTATTAGGTTACATCAGAATAAGCCTACAGAGGCTGGCTGCAAGCCGCCTTTCATTCCTGAACTCGCCACACCCAAACTACACCCAGCACACACCCCAAACACCGTGATAGGTTCTATTTACAAGTCCATAGTCCAGATTGGGCTACTTTAGGATGCGGGCTAGCCCATTGGTGCGCCCTTGAGTCCACGGTCTCTATTGTTCTCTCGAACGAAGCTCTGGCCCTTTTCGGACCGCATGGTCAGCCATGTGGCGGTAGCCATCTTTTCTCAGTACATTACAGGAGCCATGAACAGGCAGGATGACTCTTTCTATAAGCTTGAGAAAAGCCCCAAGTTTGCAGAAAAATAAAATCTTAAGAAAAAGCATGCCTTCTGAAACCCAAATAATAGAAGCAGCACCTCTACATCTAAAAAGGAGATCCTAGTGGCCATTGAAGAGGTTGGTAGACAACCACAATAGTGTCTCCAGCCTTCAAGCCTTGGTTCCTTTTAGTAAAAAGCAAGGGGAAAGGGGCAGGGCTCTTTCCAGGGCTATTTTTGCCTTTGAGGTGGAGCCAGGCCCACCAGTGACCAGTGAGTGACTTCCTACCCCATGACTTACATGACTGATCCAGATCTGGCTGCTTGCTACTGTTCAGTATCAGTCAACCTATGAAGCCGGCGTGTTGAAGTGGTTAGAATTTCCACATCTAGGATCTGAGAGACCCAGGTTTTAACCCCATTCTGCTGTGGAAGCTCGCTGGCTGATCTTGGGCTAGTCACTGTCTATCAGCCTAACCTTCCTCTCAGAGTTGTTGTGAGGATAGAGGGGAGGTGAGGAGAATGATGTAAGCTGCTTTGGGTCCCCATTGTGCAGAAACGTGAGGCATACAGGGAGAACAGAACGGGGAGGGAAGAAAACTGAACCCAAAATAAAGAATTCAGTACCTGAAAAGGTTAGTCCAAAACAAGAGAGGGCCAAATTTAAAATCCACTTCAAAAACATACAAAAACATACATGTATTTATTAAACACAGATTAAAACATTATATAGGGGCCCATTCATACCTCATAGAGAATTGTAAAAATATACACAAGCAGTTGAAGGAACATTTTATGGAACAATTGGCCATACAATCTTTGAAAAAAATATATAACTGACCAGAGAGGAGCACCACTGGACATGTGATTGTACTGGAGGCCTCATTTGCAATTTTGTATTTTTCTTCCTTGCCCAGTGGTTAAACTTTCCTCTGTTTTCTGGTCTTTATTGATTTTAAACTTTATGTATGTATGGTTATATGCATTTTTGTCTATATAATAGCCAATGTGTTCCATATACGTTTTGTATTAGACCTCTGAAGAAGGCCTGCTAAGGCCGAAACGCGTCAGGTCTATCTTATCAGCCCTTGTGTATATTTTTACAATTCTCTATGAGGTATGAATGGGCCCCTATATAATGTTTTAATCTGTGTTTAATAAATACATGTATGTTTTTGTATGTTTTTAAAGTGGATTTTAAATTTGGCCCTCTTTTGTTTTGGACTAACCTTTTCAGGCATACAGGGAGTACATAAATAATAAATATAGCTGAAGATGGGAGCTGAGAAGAGACAGGTGGGTGAGTGGGTGAGAAGGAGAGAAGGAAGCGGAGGAAGATAAGGATATGGGGGCTGCCAGGAGGAGAGAAAGAGGAAATACTAGGGAAGGGATACAGGGAGAAGTGATTTCCCTTTGCTGGTTCCCAGATGTGCAACTGGGCCTTGCTTAGTAGATGGCACCACATAGCCTGGCCAGAGTTTCCCCCGGGGAGATGCTGCCAGGGGGAAGGAAGGAGAGAAAGACAGGGGTGCAGACAGGGGTCATTTGGAGCAGGAGCGTGCAGGAGCAGAGCTCTGGCAGTTAGAAGCACAGACAGCGGCAAGCCCCACCCCCAGCTCCCAGCAGGAGCGCAAAGCAGCATGTGTAGCATTCCTCCTGGGCCCAGATAGGCTACTCTGGGACTGGAATGACGGCCCCCAGAGTGGAAAGACAGTCCCTAGGGGTGGAGCCTGAGTGGTGGGTGTTGCCTTCTGACACACTTCTGGTGATGTCTGCGGGTGGGGCATACGCAAATGAGTTATGCTAATGTTTTAATCTGTTTTAGCTGTTTTAATCTATTTTAGCTGTTGAATCATGGCATATGCCTCTTTGTTAGCTGCCCTGAGCCCGTTGGGGGAGGGCGGGATATAAATCTAATAAATAAATAAATAATGAGCTCCCGCACCTCTTTTTCTACAAAATGACCCCTGGGTGCAGATAAAGGTAGGCTGGCTGATGGATGGGAAGGAGAGGAGGTAGCTGGAAAAATGGAGAGTCTAGGGAGGCTTTAAGGGAAACGAAAGATGAAATAGTAGGGAAGGGGAGAATGAGATGTCCCCTGCAAGTCCTATATATTTAATTTTGCAAAAGCAAGAACATGGAAATTTGCCAAAGAAATATGTGGGATGCAAATGGGCATCCTGGTTATATATGAAAACGTTAAGAAACATCACAGGAATACATGTTTGTACATACCGACTCAGCCTGGGTGTACCATTTGTTCCAGTAGTCCTTGGACCGCAATATCTCATCAGAATGAGGAAATTGAACATTACGGGAAGAAAAGAAAAAAAAGGTTGGAAAAGAAAGATTTGTGGAGTCATTTGACTTGGTAGATTTGCCAGCGCTCATTCCCTTTGGTCCTATCGGAGCCAAACGGAAGCAAAATAGCTCTTTTCCATTACTTCGGTTCTCTGCCCTTCAGCTGTTGTGTGAACGGAGGCGGGAGGCAGTGTGTGTGGGGGGGGAGAAGGGGCCCTTCCCTCCCGTTAAATAACCTTGCAGACTTTAATTTGAAACAAACAAAGCATTTTAAAGCGTCCCCCCTCGGGGGATTGTACTGAGTGTTACTAAATTGCTGAATATTTAATAGTCAGGCACGTGCAGCAGACCCCAAAGGTCTGTCCCCCGAATGATAAGCCCCTTTTTTATTAAATGAACTTTAATTACTTAATAATTAGGCCTTCTGTAGGGGGAAGATGGGGATCTTGATAGTCTGCCAACCAGGCTGTAGGGCAAAGCGGGCTTTGCGTGCCTTTTACCGATTAGAATGTCAAAGAAGGTGTCGCGGGAGGATTCTCCGAGGCCCTGAATGGAAGGCCAGGCAGTCGTCCCTAAGGGGACAGAATCCTGAAGTTAAGGCGGGGGGGAAAGGACCTCGTTTCTCGGCTGCTGCCTTAAATTAATGGAGAGGAGGCCGCCAAAGAGGCTTCAATCAGAACGACGGGAATAAGGAGAACGAGGGAGCACAAAGAAGTCAAGCTCGGGGACAATTTCATATTTCGTATCCCCGCTGTTTCAGTCGGAGCCTTCCCACACTGGCTATGCTTTCCCCCCCCTTTGTGCTAATTGACTCGGTGCAGTTTCCTTTTCATGCCATTGTGATTCCCTTCACATCCCCACCCCCTACAATGTGCTTTTTTTTTCTTTACATAAATAGGGTATCATCAAATCAGTTGTTATATGATATAATCTACATATACATATTGCAGATATTTTACATTGTGTGTGCCTTAACCCAGGCAAGCCTGATCTCATCAGATCTGAGAAGCTAAGTAGGGTCAGTATTTGGATGGGAAACCACCAAGGAATACCAGAGGGGGGTGATGCAGGGGCAGGCAATGGCCGACCAACTGTGAGGGTTTCTTGCTTCAACTCCACCCCCCTCTAGTATGTAAATACCACATAAAGTTAAATACAGTACAGCATGTATAGATTTATTTATTTAATTTGTGTGGCCAGGGCCACACACATTATTTTTATGAGTGAATACAATAAAAAAAAACCTTGACAAGTACTGCTCTATGCAGCCCATCTTTCCAGATTGGAAAAGCCCTGGAGGTTTGGGGCTGGAGTCTGGGGAGGGCAGAGTTTTGGAAGGAGAGGGGCCTCAGTAGGCTACGTCATAGAGGTAAAGTTAAAGATTTCCCTTGCTCGAAAGCCAGTTGAATCCTGCTCTAGGGATGCGGTGCTCATTATGCCCCACTGATGTCCCTCCCCGTCCCCAAACCCCACCTTCCTCAGGCTCCACTTCCCAATTCTCCAGTTATTTCCCAACCAAGAGCTGGCAACTCTACTCTACTCCAAGCCCTTCTCCAACCAGTTTGGTGTAGTGGTTAAGTGCGCAGACTCTAATCTGGGAGAACCGGGTTTGATTCCCTGCTCCTCCACTTGCACCTGGCTGGATGACCTTGGGCCAGCCATAGTTCTGATAAGAGCTGTCCTTGAAAAAGAGCAGTTTCTGTCAGAGTTCTCTCAGCCCCACCTACCTCACAGGGTGTCTGTTGTGGGGAGGGGAAGGGAAAGGAGTTTGTAAGCTGCTCTGAGACTCCCTTGGGTAGTGAAGGGTGGGGTATAAATCCAATCTCTTCTTCTTCTTCTTCTTCTTCTTCTTCTTCTTCTTCTTCTTCTTCTTCTTCTTCTTCTTCTTCTTCTTCTTCTTCTTCTTCTTCTTCTTCTTCTTCTTCTTCTTCACCACTTCCATGCTAGGGTTGCCAGGTCTGGGTTGGGAAATATCTGGAGATCTTGGGATGGAGCCTGGGGATGGCAGGATTTGAGGAGGAGGGATGTCAGCATGTTATCCGTCAGAGGTCCACTCGCCAGCAGCCATTTTCTCCAGGGTTGGGAAATATCTGGAGATTTTTGGGATGGAGCCTGGGGATGGCAGGATTTGAGGAGGGGAGGGATGTCAGCATGTTATCACGTCAGAGAGTCCACCCGCCAAAGCAGCCATTTTCTCCAGGGGAACTGATCTCTGTTGCCTGGAGATCATTTCTAATATCAGGAGATCTCCAGGTGCTGCCTGGAGGTTGGCAATCCTATCCCACATGTTGGCCCTGAAAATGGATGTGAAATAAAATGGCAGCAAATAATGTTGCTGAGCATAGCTTAGATGAAACCAAATGACAGGATGCTTAAAAAAGTATTTGTTCATGAATGATTTATATTTTTCGTCTATCTGTTTAAGCTATTGCCCACTGGGTGGTGTAGCAAGGATTTGGGGTGGACGGGGGCGTGAACCACATTTGGTTGCATGCGAGTGCACTTGCACAAAAAGCCAATTGCGCTGTCCTATCCTGTTAAGAAAGAATAGGGAAGCCATTGAACAGCCACAGACAGATCAGTGAATCATAGAATCATAGAATGTTAGAGTTGGAAGGGACCTTGCAGGTCATCTAGTCCAACCCCCTGCACTCTGCAGGAGTGTAGCCAAGAAATAGCCCTACTTATCTACAACATACCCAAAAGATGGTTGTCCAGCCTCCACTTGAAAACGTCCAGGGAAGGAGCATCCACCACCTCCCGAGGCAGACAGTTCCACTGCTCAACCACTCTTAGTTTCTCCTGATATCTAGCCGGTAACGACTCCCTTGTAATTTCCACCCATTAGATCTAGTCTTGCAATCTGGACCAAGAGAGAATAGATCTGCTCCATCTTTTACATGACAGCCCTTCAGATACTTGAAGGCTGCAATCATGTCCCCTCGAAGCCTTCTCTTTCCCAGGCTAAACATACCCAACTCTTTCAGCCTTTCCTCATAAGACTTGGATTCAAACGCTCTCACCATCCTGGTTGCCCTCTTCTGGACACGCTCGAGCTTGTCAACATCCTTCCTAAAGTGTGGTGCCCAGATATAATGTTGGCTCCCTGTTTGCCACTGGCTAACAGGAACGAGCTGAACCTAGGGTTGCCGGCTCCCGATTAGGAAATTCCTGGAGATTTGGGGTGGAGACTGGAGGGGTGTGGTTTGGGGAGGGGAGGGGCCTCAGCCAGGTATAATGCCATAGAGTCCACCTTCCAAAGCAAAGCTGGGCCCTCCCCCGACTAATTTTTTCTCATGTCGCCCCTGAGTTCAGCATCCTGTGCCCAAAACTGGCCAGCCAGATGCCTTTGGAGAGGTTCACAATCAGGGTATTCCCTTCTTACTTGTCTTCAGTGTCACCAGTTTCAGCCACCACGAAAAACGGAGGCTTCATTTCTCTTTTGAGGCTGATAACCTTTGCTGGGCCTACCTTCAGAATACTAATTCCCCAAATTTTGTTGTTTTTAAAAGATGTACTGGGAGTCCTACTTCCCTCATTTAATATGTTTCTTTATTCTTTAACTTGATTCCCAACAGTCCTGGTCAGTTGCATTCATTCAGCGGAGTGAAAGTGCAGTTTACGAAAGCAAAAAATTGCAAGTAGATAAATAGGTACCACTTCGGTGGGAAGGTAACAGCGTTCTGTGCGCCTTGGTGTTCAGTCATGCCGGCCACATGACCACGGAAACATCTTCGGACAGCGCTGGCTCTTCGGCTTTGAAACGGAGATGAGTACCGCAACCCTAGAGTCGGATTCGACTGGCTTTCGAGCAAGGGAACCTTTACCTTTACCTTAGAAGCATGCACATCTTCTATTCCTAATTAGGAATAAGGCCCATTGTGGAAATATATACAACGAGCTCTAGAAAGAGACTCTGGGTGGGTGCCCTGGCCTTGGGCACTCAGCATCAATTTGCTGTGGTGACCTCAGCAGCATATAATGACAGAGTCCACTGTTTTTGCCAGGGGAACTGACCTCTGCCATCTGAAGAGCAGCTGTAATTCTAAGTGATCTCAGATTCCAAATAACTGGTTTTGGAGGGTGGAGTCTATGACATTGTACCTGTCTGAGGTCCCATCCCTCCTCAAGCCTCACCCTCTCCAGGCTCCAAATCTCAAATCTTCAGGAATTTCCCAACCTGGAGTTGGCGACCCTATCTGCCCCTATGACTTCAGCTTTCCATCTCCACACATACACACACTTGTGACCTCTACCCTGCACTGAAGCCTTGACTGCTACGTCACACTGGTCTGGTGGTCATGGGGGGGGGGGGCATCTCAGCACAGTATAAAAACACAGAGTGCACCATTATCTCCAGGGGAACTGATCTCTGCCATCTGGAGGGCAGTTGTAATTTTGAGTGATCTCAAGCCCTCACTTGGAGATTGGCAACAATGGTTTCCCAGGAGGAAAAGTACAGTCTTTCTCCACAGTGGGGACCAAAGCAGCTTACATCATTCTCCTCTCCCCCTTTTGAACTGCACAACAACACTGTTAGGTAGTTGAGACTGAAAGTCTGTGACTAGTCTGAAATCACCCACTCAGCTTCCACAGCAAGAACCTGGGTCTGGCAGACCCTGCTCTGAAGCACTGACTGCTACACCACACTGGCTGTGGTATCGTCTGGTATCACAACTGCACTCCAGACAACAGATCTCTCTTCCCCCCTGGAGAAAATAACTGCTTTGGAGGGTGGACTCTATGGCATTCTATTCAGCTGAGGCCTCTCAGCTCCCCAAACCCTGGCTTCCGTAGACTCCACCAGGAATTTCCCAACCTGGAGCTGGCAACCCTAGTCAGGACTGGCCCCAATATGTTCCCTACAAAGGCCTGGAAAGGGCTTCCTGGCTTTGCCTTTTTACTGGCAGAACCAAGCATAGTTGCCTAATAACAGCCACTGAGGGAAAAGTTAGTCCCACAGGAGCCAAGCAGAAGAAGTGTCTTCATCAGGAGAGACAGCCGTTTTGGCAGTTATTCTGACAGCAAACAGTGGCTGAGGTGGCAGTGGGCGGGGAAGAGGAGTGGACCCAGCACTCAGCCAATGGCACGCAGTTACTCTTGAGTGGTGGTTAATGGGTCAATGGCTGATGGAGCACACTGCATAGCCAATGGGAGTACTGGAAATGGCCAACGCGTTAGGAGAATTATATATATATGAGATTACAGCCTAAGACTTTGATTGTTCCAGCTAAGGACTTTTCTCTCCAAACTCTATGACATTACACTATGACATTACACCCCACCGGGGTTCCGCCCCTTCCAAACCCTGTCCTCCCCAGGTTTCACCCCAAATTTCCAGATATTTCCCAACCCAGAGTTGGCAACCCTAGGCTGAGTCCTGGGGGAAAATTGCAATCCTTATTTTTTGTAACGGCACAGTAGAGATCAATCCAACTTTCAGTAAGTTTGAGGATGGAAGGGTGTGTGGAGGGGAATGTTGAGGACTGCCAATTGTTTTTCACAACCACCACAGGTATATTTGCCATGATGTTTTCACACAAAAAAGAGGGAAAAAAATACATTTTCACTTCCTGTTTGCCTGACTCACCTTGACTGCTGCATTATGGGATCCCCTCCTGTAATTATTGATCGAGAGTTGATATTTTAACAGCCTTCTACAGTCATTCATGTAGCATTCGTCTTTACTTTTTTATTTAAACAAGCAAAGAGGGGAAATGTCTAATAGTTCAGCTTTTCAGATTTGTATTGGGATTGCCGTGGGTGGAGAGCTGTTAAATTCCTGAACCGGTGCCAATCACTTAATGTGAAAACTAGTGGGCTTCTGTCCTTGCAGTGAAATGAGCGTGCTGCCAGCTAATGGGTCCTTGTCGCATGGAATTTAGAAGTAGATCTGCCATCCTGGGAAATTTTAAACACGCAAGCAGAGATGTAGCTGGGTTCCAGTTGTAGATCTCCATAACATAACTCACAGCTAGGATTGCCAGTCGGAGAAGGGAGATGAGAGAAGTCAGTCGTGGGGGCAAGAGTTGCAGCACGGGTCTGCAAACTGGCAGTCCTATACAGCCTCTCAACAACGACACAAGCTCTCAGAGTTGCGTACAAAGCAAAGTTGGGCTGCAATTAAAGCATCTTAATTAAAGCACCCATCTTAATTCTGAAAGCCGAAATCACCACCACTTCCTCCTGCCATCCTTTGCAATCAGGACCTTTCTTTTTTCTTTCTTTCTTTTTTTATTAACTCTCCTAAAAAGGAGAGAATTTTATTGCTTTTAATATAAGAAAAGGGAGGGTATATAGATGGATAAGAATAGTGGTGAGTGAAGATAGATTTAGTATATTAATCTTTTGTTAGCATAAGTAAGTTCTTTGGCTTCTTCTGTGTTTGACCGATCACCCTTCATTATGCTGTAAATAATAAACATGTTAGCTGTTTTAGTAAAGTCCTTTTGGGTTATTATTAGTAAAGTCCGTTAATGCGCATTACGAACATATCTTCATATTTTGGGTTGTCTCCTTTTTAAGTCTCTCAGATTATAAGATGGGCTTTTAACTGCTCCTCCATCTTCTGGTTCTTTGTCTCCCCCTTCCATGCCACTGTCGTCTTCACTGCTTAAAATCATCCATTTGGCGAGTTCTGCTTCTTCCTCTGAACTGGTGTGTCTCTTCAAAAAGACTTGAGCTTTAAAGATGGAGTCAATCTTCTCCGACTTATCTTTAAATTTAAAGACAAGCCCTTCTGGATTCAACCATCTATAGTTAGTTTGGTGGTTTTGCAAGAATATGGTCAATCCTTTATAAGCCTTCCGTTTCATACGAATTTCAAATGGCACATCTTTTAAAATCCTTATATTCTGCTCTCCGATCTTCAAGGGCGTTGATGATGTCGCTCTTAAGATTTGATCTCTAGTACTTTGCTTAGTAAACTTAACCACCACTGCCGCTGGCAAATTGTTTTTCTTTGTAAAGTTGGAGTAAGCTCTATAGGCCAAATCCATCTCTTCGCTTAATCTTCCCGCTTCATTGCCAGTCAGTGGTGCCAAAGTCATCGCCAAAATACTTCTGAGATCCTCTTTTTCTTCTTCCTTTATGCCTTGAAATCGGAGAGTTAGGTTTGATTTTTCCAACTGTAACATCAATAATTTTTTGTCTTGTGCTTCCTGATGTTTTTCCATTTTAATGACCTTCTTCTTGATTTTTTGTGTGTCTTCTGTTGAAACCAGACATTTCTGTGCGATCTCCTCCATCTTCTTAGCCGTATCTGTCAATTGTTTCTGCTGATTGCTGAGAACACTTTCCATGCTGGACAATATTTGGTTGATTTTCTGCATTTGATCCAGCAGAGGGCACAGCAGCTCACTTTCTTGTTGAGTGACAGCTGGCTCCAAGGGACGGGAGGTAGAGCCGGAAGTTCCTCCCTGCTTCTTCGGCTTATCTGGGAACTTCTTTTGCCCTGACATCTTTATTTTATTGTTTACTTTTTAAAAGTTCGTGCCGCGCAGCTAAGGAAAGGATCTTTCCTCTTCGCTGTAAGCAATTCCCCAAAAGGTAACTTTGCTTTGCTAAATTTTTACTCCACCCCCCCCGTCTTCCCTCTTTTAAAACAGTCCCGTTCTCATGGGGGGGGGGATCTCCACCCTCCTCCCTTGCACTTGTTCAATGGTGGGTGGGAGCACTTAAATCCTTTTCCAAGTTTTAATCATCAACTCACAGTTTGCTGCCAATTGTTTCCTTTTCATTTATTCATTCGCTTCTTCACTCCTGGAAGTCGGTGGCATTGCTAAGTCCCATCAGGGCACATCACAGCGGGGCCTCTGGTGCATGGGGAAAGCCTCAATTTTCCGATGGTCAGGTCGGTAAAGAGGCTACTCCCCGGTGCGCCCCCTGGTCCGGAGCCTTTATCTAAGGCTCACTAGGGTCTCCGCTTGTGCGGAGTCCCCCCCAACCATATGTGGGCTGATCACCTCTGGGAGAGTCCCGAGAGAGTGACCGCCATTCGCGTCGCCGAAACCGAAACCTGCAATCACGACCTTTCTTAAGTAGGTCTTTTAGGTGTGGTATAGCTGGGTTTGCAAACTCCAGGTTGGTAAGTTCGTGGAGATTTGAAGGTGGGGTCAGGGGAGGGAGGGGTTTGGAGAGGGAGCGACCTCAGTGGGATATAATGCCGTGGGATCCACCCTTTGGAGCAACCGTTTTCTCCAGGGGAATGGATCATTGTAGCCTAGGGATCAGTCATCATTCTGGGAGATCTCCAGGCCCCAGCTGGAGGTGGGCAACTCTAGGCACAGCATAGTGGTCAGAGTGTCACACTGTGACCTGGGACAAATTTGAATGCCTACTCTGCCCCAGAAGCCCGCTGGATGCCTCTGTGCCCGTCTTTCAGCATAACCTACTCACTGATGTGAGGAGCGGCAACCAATATTAAAAGCCACTTTGGGTCCTGATCATGGGGGAAAGTGGGAGATAAAGAAATCAAGGAACAGATGGCTCTGTGGCTCTTGGAACTCTCAGAACTTTTTGCTGACTTTTGGAGGTTCAGAATGGGTAGCCAAAGTCCCTCCCTGTCGCTATTTGTGCCCTGTTGTTAGGGTCGCCAGTACCCCCAGTGGAGGTGTGAGTTCCCCACCACCAGGCCCTGTTCCCCAGCCTCTGGTCAGCTGGCTGGTGGGTGGGGCTTAGCAGGAGAAAGAGGAAGGCCAAGGCTAGATTGCTGGTGTCACACAGGAAATGGTGTCATCATGCCAGGAACTTCCAGGTGACACTTCTACTTGGGCAAAAATAATAATAATAATAATCTGTAGTAGAAGCCAGTTTTACCATAGAGTTTTTACCCAAATACCAGACCGTCGCCCAGAAGGCACTGGCATGATGATGTCACCTCCTGGGCAAGACCGACAACATGGCCTTGGCCTTTCTCTCTGTCCTGGTAAGTCCCCCCCATCCCCTGTTGGTTGCTAGGGACGGAACCTGGCAACCCCACCTGCTGTAATCCTAGTCCTATTGCATTGTTCATTGGATGTCCTTTTCTGTAAAACTACACTGTTTTTTAAAGTTCTGTTAATCACTCTTGATATGCAAGGAGAAAGACAAGCCGGAAATAAATCCCAGAACAAACTTAGAGTCCAGTGGCACCTTTAAGACCAACAAAGGTTTATTCAAAATATGCACGCACTCCAAAACTCATACCTTGAATAAACCTTTCTTGGTCTTAAAGGTGCCACTGGACTCTAAATTCATTCTCCTGCTTCAGACTGACATGGCTGACCACCTGAAATAAACCCCAGAGTTAGATTTGCTGTCCTAATGGTTGTCTTGTCTTTCTTTCTCCAGGCCCTTTGAGATTTCTATCCCAGACGGACTCTGTCACAGCTTTCGCAGGAGATACCGTTTTGTTAAAGTGTGAAGTCATCGGAGAGCCTATGCCCACGGTCCACTGGCAGAGGAACCAAGAGGACCTGATTTTGACTCCTGCTGACACACGGGTGGCAATCCTGCCTTCTGGATCTTTACAAATTAGTCGAATTCACGCCGGGGACAGTGGGATCTATCGATGCCTTGCAAAGAATCCAGCCAGTTTCAGAACTGGAAATGAAGCCGAAGTCAGAGTTTTGGCAGGTAAGACACTTCATTCTATACATGATTAGATATCACACTGTCGCATACTGGCTTTGTCCTTAGTCATCCATTTGGTCGTAAAGTTCTACATCTGGCAAACAAAGTTGGCTAAGGAAAAAAAAAAATCACAACCTTGCCCTACCCCGAGTCCAGGATAGGATTGCCAGAGATTCTGTCAGAGCTGTCCTTGAAAAAGAGCAGTTTCTGTCAGAGCTCTCTCAGCCCCACCTACCTCACAGGGTGTCTGTTGTGGGGAGGGGGAGGGAAAGGAGTCTGTAAGCCGCTCTGAGACTCCAAGTGAAGGGCGGGATATAAATCCAATCTCCTCCTCCTCCTCCTCCTTCTTCTTGTATGTGCAACCAATATAAAAAATAATGTGGGTAAAACTGTTAATCTTAACAGGGGGGAGCAGGCTGCTGCTGCACACGTACTTTGTTTCATGTGCCATCTGTGCATGTGCTGGTTCATTGCCTGCCTATAAGCATCCACACTGCAGTTGCAACTGGTTATTTCCGTTTCAACCAACGCAGTGGTCTTTCTCCAGCCTGAAGACTTAGCACAGCTTCCTAGTTGTTTTAAGATCTTACATCATCATTGCCAGGAAAAAGTTTATCAATCCATTTTCTAGAGAAATTTCTTATAAGGAAAAAGTCCTCATCAGTTCCTTCTTCAATAGCTTACTATTGTAAGATCTTAAAACAACTAGGAAGCTGTGCTAAGTCTTCAGGCTGGAGAAAGGCAACTGGTTATTTGACAAACTAGGGATGGCTCGGATCTCTGTAATATTACTCTCTTTATGTGAAAACTGCATTTTTCTTGAAGCGGATGAGAGTCCCAAACTGGCAGCAGGTCTGAAAATTATTCGATGCTTGAGCAAGTGCATGTGCAGTGGGTGAAACAGCGATTTAAACATACATTCTACTGAACATCTGAACTGCTGCCCATGGTGCAGACATTCCCAACTTTTGGGACCTGTAGGCACCTTTGGAATTTTGGCACAGGATGCAGTTGGGTGCAGCCTCAAAATGGCCACCACAAAGGGATGGAGCCTACCACAAAATGGCTGCCCCGAGAGGTGGAACCAACCACAAAATGGCTGCCCCGAGAGGCGGAACCAACCACAAAATGGCTGCCCCAAGAGGCAGAGCCAATCATAAAATATCAGGGAGTGGGTCACGTATAACTAATAGAAACTTTTCAATATTTCAGGCAGAAGCTCTTTTTAATAGCATGCCTTTTAAAATAAATATAAATTTTACAAATATTTTCTTGTGTACACCTTCCGCTGCACAGTGAAGATCTTTGTCCTGTGGTGGCAGCAGCTCCCAAAGCGGCTTTTAGAAAAATCTGTACAGCCAATCAGATCTCCAACAGCCAATCCGAAGCTTTACTGGGTAAAATCCCCAGCTATCAACTTTCTAAAAACACCCGTCAGGTGCCGGGAAAGATGTTGGCAGGTGCCACAATGGAGACCCCTGCCATAGTGCCTACATTCCATTTAGTTGTACATCAACTTTGACACGGCCTCCTGCTGTAATATTAAATTCCCGGACACGAGAGAGGAAGCAGTCGCTGCCTTTCTGTTGAACAAAGCTTGAGGGCTGGCTTCATCCCCTCAGTTTGTGGGAGCAAAACAGACTTATCTCGGTTGCCTTTTCAGGCGGCAGCTCCGACACATTCTTCCTAAAGGTCCCCAGATGTTCCGGGATACAAATGGCTGCCGTATGAAGGCTACGGTGGGATAGCTTTGTTACATGGTTGGCATGTAGTTATCCTTTGGGACGTGGAATCTGATTTACCATCAAGGGCATCTGATTTACCCTGGTTGACGAGCGCATGCCTGGAATGTGCAGTGACTATTGAGATGTATTGCAAAAACTCACGTTCCCAGGCTTTGCGGATTAGTTTTTGCATTGTCGCCGATGCAGAGGAGAGCGATGAGGATGATCAGGGGCCTGGAGACCAAGCCCTGTGAGGAAAGGCTGAAGGACTTGGGAATGTTCAGTCTGGAGAAGAGGAGGCTGAGGGGGGACAGGATGGCTCTCTTGAAGTATTGGAAGGGCTGTCCCTTAGAGGAGGGCAGGGAGCTGTTCCTGTGGGCAGCAGAGGAGAGGACTCACAAGAAAGGGTTTAAATTACAGGCAGAAAGCTACCAGCTGGATATGAGGAAAATCTTTCTTGACAGTAAGAGTTGTGCAACAGTGGAATCAGCTGCCACGGGAGGTGGTGAGCTCCCCCTCACTGGCAGTCTTTGAGCAGCAGCTGGACCAACACCTGTCAGGGATGCTCTAGGCCAGGGGTGTCGAAAATGCAGCCCGGGGGCCGGATCAGGCCCCCGGAGGGCTTCTATCAGTCCCACAGTGGAACTGGCTGTCTTCCGCTTCTTCTTCCAGTTCTGCTGCTGTTGCGTCATCGTAGGTTTGCAGCTGACAGAGACACACAGCTGAACAGCATACTCAAGATTGCAACAGCACAGACATTGTGATGCAGTAATTCAGAGCAGGAGATGTCCGTTATCAGACACCGTTAAATAAACAAAATTTTGCAAGAGTGCTCATGTTTTAAGCATGATTTTATTTTAAGTAAATAAACCACTTGTGTTTGTATCCCTTATAAAGTTTCTGTCTCCGCTACCTGGCATTACATTTTATGACACGCATGGCCCGGCCCAACAAGTTCTCATTTATGTCAGATCTGGCATCAAGCAGGGGGTTAGACTAGATGGCCTGCGTAGCCCCTTCCAACTCTGGGATTCTATGATTCTATAAACATGCAGGATGGTGGGAAGGTGGAAATCAAGCTAAAGTCTTCACTGTAGGTTCCGTGTAGGAAGGGTGGATTCACCCACCATTGCCGTGCCCCTTCTTTCAATATTTCCCGCACTCTGATCCTGCATTAATGAACCGAACTGTGATCGAGCAGAAGGTTGCTGTGTAGACGTGCCCTCACCGCCCCCCCCCCCGACGATCTGACAGGACTGTTATAAAGATGGATGAGATGCAAACTATAAGGGTCATTCCACACTAAACGTACTGTGGGAATTATTCCTAATGGTAACAATATCCTTTTAGAAGATGAAGCTGAGACTTGTGTGTCCCGCAGTTAGCCGGGCACACCAAAGTGGACACGAAACATCCTAAAATTCCCTCCTCGTGGAGAAGGCCAAGGCAACAAATGGATAGTAGACTAGATGCATCGTTGTGGGCAGAGACAGAGCAGACATACATCACTTCTGCTATGTTGGTACATGCACACCTCCTAGAGGACGGGAAGGTAAACTGCAGGGGACCCATACTTGGCAGTTGGAGGAGCTGGTAGGATTTGAGGAGAGTAGAGGGATTTGGAAATCCTATTTTAGATCCCACTATTTCCCCTTCCGACAATTTCTACTTCCTTGGGTTTCTCCCCTGCCCAACTGATGCTCAGCGGATACCAACATTATGTCCCTTCTGGTGCATTTTTTGTCCTTTAGAACTCTTCTTTTAAAGGTTCGCCCACCAGTTAATTTGCGAAGATATGTTATTCTACATATGGGGGGACCTCCTAAGTCGGTAGAGGCCTTCATCTGGCCTTTAGTTGGCCATGTTGTGCATGTTATCCGCTTGATCCCTATTGGACATCCCCATAGGAACCCCAGAGGGCACTGAGGTCCACAAATCAACATCTGCTAGTGGTTCTGAGCCCCAGGGACATCCGACTAGCCTCGACCAGGGCCAGGGCTTTTTCAGCCCTGGCCCCTGCCTGGTGGAACAAGCTCCCATGTGAGATCAGGGCCCCGTGGTACTTATTGCAGTTCCACAGGGCCTGCAAGATGGAGCTCTTCCACCAGGCAATTGGTAGAGGTAGCAGATGCCCCCCCCCAGTTTCTCAGGCCTTAATTCTTCTGGCCCAGTCTTTTCTGGCCAATTATCCATCAGTGGCCTGATTCTGATTGGTCATCTGATTGTTTTATGGTTACATGGTATTTTTTAAAAAAAAAATATGTGTAAATTGTTATTTTAATGTTATTTTAAGTGTGTTATTTAATTGTTGTAAACTGCCCTGAGCCCACTAGGGGAGGGCGGTATATAAATCTAATAAAATAAATAAGTAAATAAATGTAGGCACGTAGGACAAACACATACTCGGCAATCACTGTTTAGTATGCAACTTAACACGATTGATTTCAGCAAAAGTGATTCAGCTTTATCATAACAGCAAACTTCAACTCAGGAACACACAACAAAACAGTGGAGCGCAGTTGCCTTCTTAAACCATCCCGGGCTGTCAAAGCCACACCCATAACAAGTTAAGAACCAATAAGAAACTCAGGATAAAGACCAATGAGGTCTGTTCCCTCCAGAATACATATTTACACTGTGATTGGTTGCTTCATATAATTCCATAAGAATGGCCAATAGGAATGTTACATCTTACATTCCTGTACTAAGAATCAAGCTTTACATGGTAAAGAATAGGCAGCATTCACAGTTAAGACATAACAATCACTGTCCAGGTGAAGCCTCTGTGGTCCAGATGAAAATCCTGGGAAGGAAAAGGCTGGATTGAAATGATACCAGTTGCCACACTTTCGGTGGGTGGCCCCAGTAAATCCTTGCTCTGCTCGACGTATCTCAAAACGGATGTCGCAGAGCTGTGAAAAAGAGCAGGAGAGGGCAGCCATGAATATGGCCAGCTTGAAAGGGGGATTAGACCGATTCCATGGAGCCAACAAGGGCTATTCACATCAGTCATGAAAAAAAACCTCCGTATTTAGAGGCAGAAAACCTATGAATACCAGTGCTTGGGATAACATCAGGGAAAGCTCTTGGCCTCTCTTGCACTGTTTGTTGTCCTTCCCGAGCAATTATTTGGCTGCTGTGTGAAGCCAGATGCTGGGCTGGATGGACCACTGGTGTGATCCAAAAGGGCTCGTGTGTTCCTGTGACTGGGGGGCTGTGAGTGGATTTCCTGACACACGCTTCAGAGAAAGATGCAAGGGAAGGATTCATATTGAGCCATGGAGCTGGAACAGGAGGTTAAACCTTCCCTCAATTCTTTTTTCCAACAGAACGCCTCCCACGGCTAACTACTATTATCCTCAGCAGTGGGGAAAGACAGTCATGTCCATTTTTACCTTATTCATTAATTTTTTTCATTTGATTTATATCCCGCCTTCCCCCGCAAGCGGGTTCAGGGCGGGCCACAACATTTCATTAAACATTTCCTTAAGTAAGCATAATGGCATTAAAACATAAGATACCAGCATAAAAAATAAAACCAAATTTAAATCCAATCGGAGGGATTTACAGGGATTAACAGAGAACCAGTGGCGTGCAGTGGTTAGAGTATCAGAGTGTAGGTTCTTGTGGAAGGAGGAGGAGGAGGAGTTGGATCTATACCCCGCCCTTCATTCGGAGTTTCAGAGCAGCTTACAGTCTCCTTCCCTTCCTCTCTCCACAACAGACACCCTGTGAGGTAGGTGGGGCTGAGAGAGCAGAGAGAGCTCTTTTGAGAACTGCTCTCGAGAGAACAGCTCTGAGAGAACTTGTGACTAACCAACATCATGCAGCAGCTGCATGTGAAGGAGTAGGGAATCAAACCCAGTTCTCCAGATTAGAATCCACCACTCTTAACCACCACACCAATCTGGTTCTAACGAAGCTCACTGAGCGGCCTTGGCCAAGACACCCTATTTCAGCCTAACACCCCTCACCATGTTACTTTTCAGAGGATAAAAGGAAGAGAGGAGAGTGATGTTGTCATCTGCTTTGGGTCCATGTTTGGGATAAAAAGAGGTTAGAAATATCTCAAATAGAGAATGAGACAGTTGTATGGTCCTGTGTGCTATCAGGGAACTGGCATGGGGGTAAAGGCAGCCTTTCTTCCATCAGTACCATTATCCCAATCCAAAATGCACCCTGCACTAGCTTTGTAAAGGATCCAGTCACAAATCCCGGATATAACTTTCCCCTTGACCTTTTTTCACCTTCTTGAACTGGAAATGATAGCTGTCTTAGAGTGCCTTGGAAACTGGTAGGGGGGTTGGGAGGAGGAGAAATCAGGGAGTGGGTGGCATTGGCTACACTGTGATGTCACTTCCGGAAGTAACATAGGGTAGCTCTAGGAACTGTTGGAAACTTTGTGGTTTTACCACAGAGTTTCCAGTGATTTCTGGAGCAATCCCACATCATTTTCAGATTTGCCCCAGAAGTGACTTCACAATGTAATCAATGTCACTTTCTCCCCCAAATTTCTCCCACCAGTGCTCTGAGGGAAAATGGGAAGATGCCTCCTGCCACAGTGACAGCCCTGGCAGTCCTAAGAAGTCTCACTCTCTCCCAGGTTGACTGTGAGGAAAAGCAAGAGAAAAAGAAGATAAAATGCAGGTCTGCTGTGGAAAGGCATGACACTAGAGAGGTGTTCCTCTCCCATTCTTTGAATTCAGCATTGGCTTGTTCTTTGTTGGAACCAGGGGTCATTTGGAGCAGGAGCGCACAGGAGCGGAGCTCCGGCAGTTAGAAGCACAGACGGCAGCAAGCCCCACCCCCAGCTCCCAGCAGAAGCACAAAGCAGCACGTGTAACATTCCTCCTGGGCCCAGATAGGCTACTCTGGGACTGGAATGACAGCCCCCAGAGTGGAAAGACAGTCCTTGGGGTGGAGCCTGAGTTTCGGGTGTTGCCTTCTGAAACACTTCCGATGATGTCAGGGGGTGTGGCATATGCAAATAAGTTAGGCTAATGAGTTATGCTAATGAGCTCCTGGTTGGAACCATGGCATTCTTTTATCTCAGAAACGAACGTATACACATTGGGCAATGTCACATTTAAAAAAAAAATGCTTTGTTTTGTGCTAAACTTTCCATTGTCTTTTGTTTAAAATAAGCCTCATCTCTTCCGAGCCAAAAAGTGTAACCTTGACCAGCCAATCTGGTCAGATATTTTGACATCTGGTGAAAAATAAGAGACGGTTAAATCAGCCAATATAACTCCTCTTGTTACTAGAAAAGACTATTCCCCGACAAAAGGAAAAGAAAGTACATAATCTTACAATTCGTGAGCAGTAGCCCTCCTCCCCACCCAATTTCCCGTGTGTGCAGCGCAAAAACCTCCTGGTTTTTTTTCCCTTTGCAAAGCTTCCTTAATTGATTAAATTAGGCTTTATATTGGAGACAAACAAATGAATGGAAACCATTGTGTGAAACCATTAATTCTCTCCGCTTGCAAATAATAACCTTGCATCCTTGTTCAGGGCAGATTTTGCTGATGCTTAAAGAGCTTAGCTTTGCTTCTTCTAGGGGCTTCCCTTTTGTCTCTTTCACTGTTCACTTGAAACAATTCCACCCGGGTAAAATTGCCAGGCAGTCAATGGGACAAAGCGGAAGCAAAACCTAGTCAGCCAGTTTCTGTAAGCGTGTGTGTGTTTTCCCTCTTCTGAACCCTCCAAAATCGGTTGGCTTTTGGTTCCCTGCATCAAGGCCTTCGGGAGCATGCAAAAGATAAAAGGAAAGCAGCTTTGTTGCATTTTTCATTGTCATTCAGTCATTCAGACGCACCAGGCTTTGCATTAAGAGAGCCGGGTGATTGTTAAGCAACAGCTGCATTAGGAGGGGAGAAATTAAAACTTCACACCTCCTTAAGTACCACTTAAACCACCCTGCGGCCCATCCGGCACTGGAAGACCCTGTTCCCATTGAGCAGAATTGCTTCGACGCTTCATCATTAGGCTAAATCAGTTCCCTGGGAGATGTCCCAGTTGAAGCAGTCTTCCAGGCCGAGTCTTCTGGGGGCGTGAAGTGATGCATCCCCTACACACCTGCCCTCCACCTGAGTGCTTTCCTTTCACCTAGGGTTGCTGCTCTAGGTTGGGAAACACCTGAAAAATCGGGTGGGGGGGAAAGGGTGCCTAAGGAGGGCAGGGTCTGGGGAGAGGAAGGACTTCAATAGGGTATAATCAGGGCTTTTTTTGTAGAAAAAGCCCAGCAGGAACTCATTAGCATAATAGGCCACACCCAACAGCAGGAACTCATTAGCATATTAGGCCACACCCCCATGTTACGAGAAGTGTGGTCATCCAGCCACACCCACCTTTTGCTTCTTATTCCATTTACCTTGTTTGTTGTCAAAACCCAGGGGGCTTTTTTTTGTAGCAGGAACTCCTTTGCATGTTAGGCCACACCCCTCCTAATGTAGCCAATCCTAATGAATTTCTGATATTGGGTGTGGCCTGTTATGCTAATGAGTTCCTGCTGGGTATGGCCAACTCAGGAGCCAGCCAGAACGCCATTCCTGTGCATTCCTGCCCAAAAATAGCCCTGGGTATGATGCCATAGATTCCGTTTTCCAAAGCAGCCATTTCCTCCAAGTGAACTGAACTCTGTGAACTGACTCTTGTAACCCAAGGAATCCTTGAATCATAGAATTGGAAGGGACCTCCAGGGTCATCTAGTCCAACCCCCTGTACAATGCAGGAAATTCACAAGTATCTCCCACTCCACACCCCCAATGGCTCCTGTTTCACACCCAGAAGAAGGAGATCTTCAGCCACCACCTGGAGGTTGGCAAACCTACCTTTTCCTGCTGTGTGTGTGTGTGTGTTTGTGAAGTGCCATCAATGACCTTCAGCCTTGCTCAGGTAGGGTTGCCAGGTCCAGCTCAGGGAATATCTGGGGCCTTTGGGGGTGGAGCCTTGAAACTTTGGAGGTGGAGCCAGGATGCGTCATCACAAAAGCCATGTGATGTCACTTCCAGGTCAAGTGATGTCACTTCCCATGTTCCACCCTTCAAATGATGTCACTTTCAGAACACTGTACCAAAACCCCACCCCTTCCTGTGATGTCACTTTCAGGGCACTGTCCCAAACCTGCTTCCTCCTCTGAAGTCACTTCCTTCTTTCAAAATTCAAATTTGAATACACTGCCAAAATGCTATGTCCCCAGTCATGGATCACAGCCAGAGACTTCCTCTCCATCAATATGCTGTCTATTACACATGGCTAAGGCTTTCTCCGGGTGCAGTATCCTGGACATGTTTACTCTGCAAGATCTTTTCAAAAATAGAGTATGTTAGTGAGGTTTCCAGGTTCTGGTACTGACCTGGGCAGACTGGTATTTTCACTGAAATATCTGGTACTTTCCCCACGCTTTTTCCTGAATCAGCCGTCAAAATAACGGACAGTCCAGGTCAACTGACAGCACAGGCTCGATGGCCATCTGACAGCAGTGCAGATTCTGTGGACTTAGGCAGATCACGAGAAAGGAGTGTAGGAAGGATTGCCTCAGTGCTTAGTTTTCGTGGCCCTTTCTTACACGCCCAGGAAAATGCTGATCGCCACTTTGGGGTCAGGAAGCAATCCGGGAGGGTTTTTTGTCATCTTCTGGGCGTGGAACAGCGGTCACTGCGGGTGTGGAAGGGGAGGTCTTTGTGAATTTCCTGTACTGTGCGGGGGGTTGGACTAGATGACCCTGGGGACCCTTTCCAGGAGGATGCATTCTCTTGAGCCTCATTATCAGCTGCAGTTCAGCAGACTCTCTTTCTAGCCTCCCTTTGAAATTCCTTTGAGAGAGAACTGCTGCTCTTAGGCGAGGGACTGAATGTCCTGGAAGGTGTAAACCCTCTTTGTCTGCAATCCTGATCCACATCTCCTTCTCAAACAATTTTTTAAAAGTTTGCAGTCTCATTCACAGACCTCCCAGTGCTGAATATACTTTGGCCCTCAGCAAAAGGACCATCACCATTTCCATCTTTAGAATCAGGGCTATTTTGGGCAGGGACGCACAGGAACGGAGTTCCGGCTGGCTTCCGAGTTGGCCTCACCTACAGCCTCCCCCGCCTCAGGTTTCCCAGGCACCTTGCAAGCCGTGGGGCGCCTGGGGAAGCCAATCCTGGGAGGGAGCTGCTCTGTCAGGGGTGTGGCCCGATATGCTAAGGAGGTTCTGCTGTTGGGTGTGGCCTGTTATGCTAATGAATTCCTGCTGGGCTTTTTCTCCCAAAAAAGCCCTGTTTAGAATCATGATGATGCTTCATAGAATATTTAATCTCACATCTCCACCGATTATAGAGTAGCTACACGTTGACCACGTTCAGCAAGCTGAGCACATTCAGACCTCCAGGTCTGGTCACATGCTTTTAAAAGCAAAAAGGGTCTGTTTGCGCTTCGCTCTTTTTTTTATTGCTTCTGTAATAGCAGAAACTGTGGTGGCTCAGGTGGTTCAGACGCTGAACTGCAGGCTGTGGAAGGTCAGTAGTTCAGCAGTTCAAGACCCAGGTGCCACAAGACGGAGTGAGCTCCCGTCTCTAGTTCCAGCTCCTGCCAACCTAGCAGTTCGAAAGCAAGAAATTGCAAGTAAATAAATGGGTACCACTTTGGTGGGAAGGTAACAGCGTTCTGTGCACCTTGGTGTTTAGTCATGCCAGCCACATGACCACGGAAACATCTTCGGACAGCGCTGGCTCTTCGGCTTTGAAACGGAGATGAGCACCGCAACCCTAGAGTCGGATTCAACTGGCTTTCGAGCAAGGGAAACCTTTACCTTTAATAGTAGAAACAATCTAATTGCCTATAATACGCTATACTTAACAACTCAAAATGAACCCCTCCAACAGCTGCAGAATGCCTAACGGCAGGCTGGATTTACTCGACGCCTTTAGCATT
>JAPDNY010000007.1:21193097-21485597 GCA_029375565.1 Gekko gecko
GAGTCTCAGAGCAGCTTACAAGCTCCTTTCCCTTCCCTTCCCCACAACAGACACTCAATGAGGTAGGTGGGGCTGAGAGAGCTCTTCCAAGAACTGCTCTTGAGAGAAGAGCTCTGAAAGGACTTGAGACTGACCCAAGGTCACACCAGCAACTGTACGTGTTGGAGTGGGGAATCAAACCCAGTTCTCCCAGATTAGCATCCGCGCTCCTAATCACCACACCAAACTGGCTCTCCAGCACTTCACCCGCTAAGAAGAGAGCGTGGGTACTGAAGCTGGGTTCATGTCTTTATAGGAAAAATGTACCTTCAGGCAACATGACAGGTTTTCCCCTGAAATAATACCCTTAATGTGTTTACAGGAAGGTTCCCAGAGACTAGGACAAATGGTTAATAGTTTTTTGCCCAGAGAGAGATCAAGGTATCGAGTGATCTTTGACAGCCCTCCCGGAGCTGGGATATGGCAGTTGATGTGCATCGATGACCCCAAATGCAGGATGCATGACATTTCCAGGTGCTATGGAAATGCTAACAGTGGTGTACCTGCCAAGAAGGGAATTCAGTGCCAGGAACGAAAGAAACCACTTCAAAGTGGGATGCTGTTTTCCTGAGAAAGCCGTTGTTGTAAAATATGCATTACTTTTGGGATGATGAAGAACTATCTGCACGGCAGCCTCTCTGGAGTCACCTGCCAAATGTTTTCCCAAGGCTCTTGCCTCTTGTTTGAACTTTTCTGCTGACAAACATTTCTGGTCTGGTATTTCAGGTAGGGTGGCCAGGTCCCTACCTGCTGCTGGCGGGGGGACGGAGCTTCCTTTCTGGGATCTTCTGGCGTGTATGCTATGCGCCCACGCTACAATGACGTCACCCAAAAGTGACATCATCACACTAGGCACGTTGCCAGGGGGACTCTCTAGCATTCGGCCAGACACTCTATGGTACCGTAGAGTTTTTAGGCTGAGTGCTAGAGTGTCACCCCAGCAACGTGCCCAGTGCAATGACATCGCCTTCGGGTGACATCATTGTGCCGGGCATGTTGGCATGATCCCAGCACTTTGGGGGCGGGATTCCCCCGCCAGCCAGATCCAGGTTGGCGGATTGGGGGCCCTAAAGTGGGCAAACCCCTGCTCCCCGGAGGGGGGGGGGGAATGGCAAACCTAATTTCAGGCCAGTCTGTATGATTTTTATTTGAAGGTGATGTTTATGTACGAAGCTTTTCCCCCTCTGTTCTGTAGATCTTGTGGTGTTTAGCTTGTGTTTGTTGTCCCGACCTCTCTTGAACATAAGAACATAAGAACATAAGAGAAGCCAATGTTGAATCAGGCCAATGGCCCATCTAGTCCAACACTCTGTCACACAGCGGCCAAAATATACCAGGTGCCATCAGGAGGTCCAGCAGTGGGGCCAGGACACTAGAAGCCCTCCCACTGCTGCCCCCTCCAGCACCAAGAATAGAGTGCATCACCTGCCCCAGACTGAGAGTTCCCATCTATACCCTGTGGCTAATAGCCACTGATGGACTTCTGCTCTATATGTTTATCTAATTCCCTCTTGAAACTGTCCATGCTTGTAGCTGCCACCACCTCCTGTGGCAGTGAATTCCATATGTTAATCACAGCCTGCTGCTGCCAACTCAGGTGGGGAAATTCCTGGAGATCTAGGGGGTGGAGCCTGGGGAAGGGAGGGGCTTCAGCAGGGTATGATGTCATATAAAGCATCCGTCTAGGGGAACTGATCTCTGTAGTATGAAGATCAGTTGTAATTCCCAGAAGTCTTCAGGCTGTTCCTAGCCTTCACAAGAACAGCTCTGGCCTCCCCACTTCCTGTCACATGGCTATGATGTCCCCAGACATAGAGCCAGTTTGGTGTAGTGGTTAAGAGTGGCAGGACTCTAATCTGGAGAACCGGGTTTGATTCTCCACTCTTCCTCCACTTGCAGACAGCTGGGTGACCTCGGGTCAATCAAACTCCTCTCAGAACTCTCTCAGCCCCACCTTCCTTGAAAGGTGACTGTTGCGGGGAGAGGAAGGGAAGTCTATTGTAAGCCACTTTGAGAGACACAAGACCTGCTGGGTGACCTTGGGCCAGTCTCAGTTCTCTCAGAACTCTCTCAGACCCCTAGGGTTGCCAGGTTACTTATATGTTGCAGCGGGAGGGGGGAGTAGGTCCTGGTCTGGGACATTCATGCACGTGCATAGTGTACACACAGTGCAATGATGTCATCACTCTAGGCATGCTGCTGGTGGGCGCTCTAGCACGCAGCTTGAAAACTCTGTGGTACCATAGAGTTCTCAGGCTGATTGCTAGAGTGTCCTCCTGGCGACATGCCCAGCGTGATGATGTCACCTCTGGGTGATGTCATCGCGCCGGGCACGTCAGCCAGATCCGGGCACTTTGGGGGTGGGGTTCCCCCTGCCGGCTGGATTCGGGCCAGCAAGTCGGAGGCGGGCAAACCCCCACCCCCTCGGGGGACCTGACAGCCCTACAGCCTCCCCTTCCTCACAGGGTGTTTGTTGTGGGGAAAGGAAGGGAAGGAGATTGTAAGCCACTCTGACACTCCTTTGTGTAGTGAAGGGCAGGGTATAAAACCAGCTCTTTTTCTTCTTCAGATGTCCTCTCACATATTTGCACTTTAGTGGGTAGTGGATCTGGAAATGTGGAGTGAATTACTTTGACAACTAGCAGTAGGGCTGCCAACCTCCTGGTGAGGCCTAACAAATCTCCTGGAATTACAGCTGGTCTCCAGGCTACGATGAGAAAATCTCAACCACTAGAAAAAATGGCAGCTCTAGAGGATATACTCTATATGGTTTCACATCCCCACTGAGTTCCCTTCCCTCCTCAAACACTCCTTCCCAGGCTTGATGGGATCTGAACTGGCAGAGACTGACCAAGAGAGAGGTCTTGGAGTCATCGTAGATAACTCAATGAAAATGTCAAGACAGTGTGCAACTGCAATAAAAAAGGGCCAATGCTATGCTGGGGATTATTAGGAAGGGAATTGAAAACAAATCAGCCAGTATCATCATGCCCCTGTATAAATCAATGGTGCTGTGTACAGTTCTGTGCACAGTTCTGGAGTACTGTGTACAGTTCTGGTCACCACACCTCAAAAAGGATATTATAGCATTGAAAAAAGTGCAGAAGAGGGCAACTAGAATGATAAAAGGGTTGGAACACTTTCCCTATGAAGAAAGGTTAAAACGCTTGGGGCTCTTTAGCTTGGAGAAACAACAGCTGAGGGGTGACATGGTCATGGTTTATAAGATTATGCATGGGATAGAGCAGGTTGAGAAAGAAGTCCTTTTCTCCCTTTTTCACAATACAAGAACTCGTGGGCACTCAATGAAATTGCTGAGCAGTCAGGTGAGAATGGATAAAAGGAAGTACTTCTTCTTCACCCAAAGAGTGATTAACAAATGGAATTCACTGCCACAGGAGGTGGTGGTGGCTACAAGCATGGACAGCTTCAAGAGGGAATTGGGTAAACATATGGAGCAGAGGTCCATCAGTGGCTATTAGCCATGTGGTATACACAGGAACTCCTGGTCTGGGGCAAGTGATGCTCTGTATTCTTGGTGCTTGGGGGGGGGCAACAGTGGGAGGGCTTCTAGTGTCCTGGCCCCACTGATGGACTTCCTAATGGCACCTGGTATTTTTGGCCACTGTGTGACAGAGTGTTGGACTGGGTGGGCCATTGGTCTGATCCAATATTGGCTTTTCTTATGTTCTTATCAAGTAGGCATCAACATGGCAAATGGGGTTCAGTGTGGCCAAGTGCAAAGTGATGTACATTGGAGCAAAAAAATCCTAAGTATAAATAAATGAATAAATAAATTAAAAACCCAGATCTCCAGGAATTTCCCAAGCCAGAGTTGGCAACCCTACTTAGCATCGAAACAAAAGTTACCTACACTGTGGTTCCTTCAGAATATTGTGTGAAGCAGGCCGAAGAGCCAGCCAGCTCCATGAGGACTCGGTGGCATGCCCTGCCAAAGGAGGTCTGAAATATTCAATTCAGGCAGATTTTGAATGTATGAAACTGCCTTTATCGAATCAGACTGTTGGTCCAGCAAGATCAGTAGCGTCTACTTCGATTGGCAGCGGCTTTCCAGGGTCCCAAGTAGAGGTCTTTCCCACCTGCTGTGTATGTGTGTTAAGTCCCATCAAGCCGCTTACAACTTACGGCAGCCCTGTGAATTAATGTCCTCCAAAATATCCGGTCCTTAATAGCCTTGCTCAGGTCTTGCAAACTGAAGGCCTTTGTGGCTTCCTTGATGGAGTCCATCCATCTCGCATTGGGTCATTCTCTTTTCCTGCCAACTTCAACTTGTCCTAGTATTATTGTCTTCTCCAGTGATTCTTGTCTTCTCATTTAGTGACCAACATAAGATAGCCTCAGTTTAGTCATTTTAGCTTCTAGGAGATACTTCAGGCTTGATTTGATTGAGAAGCCACTTATTTGTCTTTTTGGTGGTCCACTGTACCCATAAAGTCTCCTCCAACTCTCCTCCAACTACACCACGTTTCAAATGAATCCACTTTCTTCCCGTTAGCTTTCTTCATTGTCCAACCTTCACACCCATACATAGTAATAGGGAACAGTGTTCCCTCTAAGCTGAGTTGACTGTAAGAGTGGTTGAGCAGTGGAACAGACTGCCTCGGGAGGTGGTGGATGCTCCTTCGCTGGACGTTTTCAAGAGGAGACTGGACAACCACCTTTTGGGTATGTTGTAGGTATGTAGGGGTTTCGGCTGTGTTCCTGCAGAGTGCAGGGGGTTGGACTAGATGGCCTGCAAGGTCCCTTCCAACTCTAACATTCTATGATTCTATGAGTTAGTGTGAGCTATTTCACAGGCTTTTTAGCCTTTTTGTCTTAGCTCAGGAAGGATGGTGACCGAGCAAATTAATTCATACAGTAGACAAATTGCGAGCTCACGACTTTAATGCCAGTAGATCACAAAGTAGATGTTTTTGCTCACAAGGCTCCACAGCTCAGAGGGCGCATTGATAGGGAATACTATGGTATGAATTAACTTGACCTGATACCTGTTGCTTTTAACTGGAGACACTGTGGATTGAACCTGGGACCTTCTGCATGCCAAGCAGATGCTCTACCACTGAGCTACAGTGGGGCTGTAAAGAGCACCATCAGCAGCCATTTAGGAGTGGCAAGGCGGGGGAGGGATTTTGGAGAGGGGAGGGGAAGCTGGTGATGCTCACTGTTGGGCCACATGCTTGGCACATAGAAAGTACCAGAGTCCTTCTCTAGTTAAAAGATCTCAGATAGCAAGTGTTGGGAAAGGGTTGCTCTGCCTAGCAGGCACTGTCCTCTAGAACTGGCAGTACTACGCTAGATCAAAACCCTTTTAAAGGAAATTTGACTGGAGGACAGCATGATAGGAAGACACTCATTACAGACTTTATGGGCCAGCCATAAATAGATAATTAGTTTCCGCTTGCTCTACAGGCCAATACACGGCCTCCAACAGAAGCAGGAAGTACGAACAGTGCAGGAAGCCAATACTAATCAAGACTAACAATAGTAAACTGATCGAATTAGATGTACTTGTTTTACTTCTGTCTTTTTTTTTTTTAAGTCATTTATGTTGTTTTAGGGGATGCAAGATTTTTAACCGGGGGACGTAAGGGAGGTCCTGGAAGTAGGTTGCCAACCTCCAAGTGGTACAACCAGTACAAACTATACAAACAACCATGATATAACCGTGGGCACTCAATGAAATTGCCGAGTAGTTGGGTTAGAACAATAAAAGGAAGTACTTCACCCAAGGAGTGATTAACACATGGAATTCACTGCCACAAGAGATGTTGGCGGCTACGAGCATGGACGGCTTCAAGAGGGAATTGGGTAAACGTATGGAGCAGAGGTCCATCAGTGGCTATTAGCCACTAAATATAGATAGGAACTCTTGGTCTGGGGCAAGAGATGCTCTGTATTCTTGGTGCTTGGGGGGAGGATCAACAGTGGGAGAGCTTCTAGTGTCCTGGCCCCACTGATGGGCCTCCTGATGGCACCTGCTATTTTTGGCCACTGTGTGACAGAGCGTTGGATTGGATGGGCCATTGGCCTGATCCAACATTGGCTTCTCTTATGTGCTAAGATATTATTTTATGAAAACTTTCTGCATTTACGATAACGATTTTTAACATGACTAGATTTTCACAATACATATAATTCCTCTGTGATAAACAAAGTGCTGTTAATAGAGGTGGAGAACTTACGTGGCTTTGACTGCCGAGAGGAGGGATTGCCACACAGAACTTTGAATGGATGAAGAAGTTGACAATTAAAAGTTCAGAAGTGACTATATGGACCAGTTATTTGACCTCAGCACTTCATTCGTCATGGAGGGATTATATGTAGTGTGAAAATCTATTAATGTGAAAAATCTTTATGGCAAATACATATTTTTTTTCATAGAATAATACCTTAGTAGTTATGTATCACGATTGTTTGTATACTTTGCATTGGTTGAATTATATCACAGTATTGGTTGTTCAGCTTCTCTCACAGTTTCTCATAATTTGTAACCGCCAAGTTGTGGCAGGAGGTCTCCTGGGATTACAAGTGATCTCTAGGTGACAGAGATCAGTTCACCTGGAGAAAGTATCTCCTTTGGAAGGTGGACTCTAGGGCACTAGACCCCATGGAAGTTCCTTCCTTCCCGAAACCCCGCCCTCCTCAGGCTCCATCCCCAAAAGCCCCAGGTATTTCCCAGTCTGGAGCTGGCAACCGTATCTGGGGTTTTTACACCCTATTTAGGATGTTTAAAAGTCACGGTGATACATGGAACACGAACACACACACACACACACACACACATATATATGGCTTTTTTCGTAGAAAAAGCCCAGCAGGAACACATTAGCATAATAGGCCACACCCAACAGCAGAAATCTATTAGCATATTAGGCCACACTCCCGACTGCACAGCTCATTAGCATATTAGGCCACACCCCCATGTTACCAGGAGTGTGGTCATCCAGCCACACCCACCTTTTGCTTCTTATTCTGTTTACCTTGTTTGTTGTCAAAACCCAGGGCTTTTTTTGTAGCAGGAACTCCTTTGCATGTTAGGCCACCCCCCCCAATGTAGCCAGTCCTAATGAGTTTCTGCTGTTGAGTGTGGCCTGTTATGCTAATGAGTACCTGCTGGGTGTGGCCAACTCGGGAGCCAGCCGGAACTCCGTTCCTGTGCATTCCTGCCCCAAATATATATATATATATATATATATATATATATATATATATATATATATATATATATATATATATATATATATATGAGGGCTCCCAGCTCTGAGTTGGGAGTACCTGGAGATTTGGGGGGGGGAAGCAGGGTTAGGGGGAGAGACCTCAGCAGGGTATAGTGCCACAGAGTCCACCCTCCAAAGCAGCCTTTTACTCCAGGGGGAACTGATCTCTGTCATCTGGAGAGCAGCTGTAATTCTGGGAGATCCCCAGGCCCCACCTGGAGGTTGGCAACACCAAGCAGATTTAAACATATGCTTACCTCTTCCATGCAGATCAGTGAGATTTAGAGGAACTGTTGACTGAATCAGCCTCCGCATATGTGTATTTCGCATGCCATATGAGTCATTAAATGAATTCAGCTCATCGCAGAACAGATAAAATATTGTGAAAAGGAAAACTCACAATCCAGTGGCAGTCAAATAGCACAAATATTCTTTTTTCCTAGATGTGGGCCTGCGTCCCTTGACGATACAGTGCAATGCTTTGTGCATTACAACCCTTTCTTCTGCTACACGGTGATGAAATATGCTGCAACTGGGAATCAAGTCAAAGGATTCCACATTATTTAGGCAGCTGAAACGCTCTCAGTAAGACGGAAAGTTTTAAAATGGCCATTATGAATACATCTCCTTTTCCGAATAAATTACTAGAGGCTTGACAGGGTTGCCTTCTCCGGGTTGAGAAATTCCTGGAGATTTGGGTGCAGAGAGCCTGAGGAAGGTAGCATTTAGAGAGGGCATAGACCTCAGGAGGGTGTAACGCCATATAGTCCACCCTGCAAAGCAGCTGTTTCCTCCAGGACAACTGACTTCAGAAGTGTGACGATCAGGTATATTCCCAGGATATCTCCAGGCCCCACTTGGAGGTTGGCAACCCCATCATTCAGGAGGAAAGGCAGCAATTAACAATAGTCGAAGGACAGTATGAGTTCAGTGGTATAAGCATGTCTACTGGTGGACTGGAAATAAACAGCCACCTCTTTTATTGAAATGTTCTAAGGCAGGGGTCCCAGCATAGTGCCCATGGGGGGCCATGGTGCCTGCCAACATCTTTCCTAGCATTTGCCAAGTGTTTCTAGAAAGTGAGTGGGGCTATGTGGGGCTTTGGCCCAGCAAGGCTTCTGATTGGCCATTATAGTTTGGAGTGCTTGGGCAGATTTTTAAAAGGTTGTTTTGGCAGCAGCTGTCCCCACAGCACAAGAGCCAGTTTGGTGTAGTGGTTAAGTGCATGGACACTAATCTGGGAGAACCGGGTTTGATTCTGCACTCCTCCTCTTGCAGCTGATGGATGACCTTGAGCAAGCAACAGTTCTGTCAGAGCCATTCTCTCAAGGACAGCTTTTGAAAGAGCTCTCTCAGCCCCACCTACCTCACAGGGTGTCTGTTGTGGAGAAGGGAAGGGAAGGGAAAGGAGTTTGTAAACTGCTCTGAGACTTCGAGTGAAGGGCGGGGTATAAATCCAATCTCGTCTTCTCTTCACTGTGTGACTGAAGTTAAACTGTGGTGACCATTTTGTGACTCTGCCTTCTGCAGCTGCCATTTTCTGGCAGCCATTTTGTGGCTATGCCCACCATAGCATGTCTGAATTCCACAGATGCCTGCAGGCTGAAAAAGGTTGGGGACACTTGGTCAAAGCAGCATTTAAGAGGCTGGCTACAGACATGAAAAGGAGCAGCACATAGCCAAGTTCTAACTTTTAAGAATTCTGACTCCTACAACCTAACAAATGCAGAGAGAGCTGCTGGGGGGGGGGAGCTGTAGAGTTCCTGGCTACCTGTCAAACCATGCTATGCTTTGCTCACTTTGGTTGCCATAATTATTGGGGAGAGGGAATTCCTAAGGGGAGGGGAGTTGAGTGAATGAGTGAGAGAATGGGACCTTTGCTTCTAGAAGACATAACTTTTTTCACAAGTCGCCCCTCCTTTCCCTTTCCCAGGGTAAGGTGTCCTTGAGAGCTTCTCTGTACCAGCTTGAGCTGCAAATAACCAAGACATATATCTTTCACTTGGCTGGGATGGCAACATTATGCATGGTATGAATGTGACATATCCTTGGGGGAAGGAAGGGGCTTTTATTCGAATTATCTGTATTAAGCTTGTACCTGACAAAAGTCTTCAGTTCTGACACAGCGACTTTCTGGATCTTGCATATATCTCAATAAACTTATCACTGCCAAGAGAGAGTTGTTGAGAGTAACTGGACTACCGTTCTCCTCCTTTTGTTTGTCTGTATGCTTTTGTTATTTCTCTTTCAGCAGTCAGTCGTCCCTGCTCCTCTACCTCTACTTAGTTGCCACCTCTGCTTAGTTGCTAAAGGAGCGAAAAATAAGCATAAATGAACAGGGGACAGGGATTTTGTCCTGTTCCGTCGTTTATTTATTTTTTCCTGGTTGTCTACAGGAACTCCTTTGGAATTCTTCACAGTTAGTGCCCAGGTGATATGTGGCTTTTCACAGAATCAGCACAAGAACCACCTCATATAAACAAACAAAAAATTAAATTGCCCAGCAAGTCAGCTCTGGGCAACGGATCAGTAGGGGCGTCAGAAGCTTCCTTTGTGGCTTGCCTGCAGCTTAAAATCAAGGATACTGTGAAGCCACCTAGAAGGCCACAGTCCATGAGAAATGGGTTGGTGGGTCACAAGTCACACAAACCTGGTGGCTTGGAGGGTTGCCAACTTCCAGGTGGTGGCTGGAGATCTTCTGGGTTTATAATTGATTTCCAGGTAACAGAGATCAGTTCATGTAGAGAAAATGGATGCTTTGGAAGGTGGACTCTATGGCGCCATTGATATCCCCCCTCTTCAGACCCCATCCTTCTCTGGCCCTGTGCCCCAAATCTCCAGGTATTTTTCAACCCAGAGCTGGCAACCCTAGTTGCTTATGTGTTCTCTTTCATCTGCCAAGGGAATTGACTGAGGACGCACCAGTCCTAAATATGATTATTTTTTTTTAGAATTGCCTTCGACCCTGCACATGTGCAAAGGATTGTTGCCAAAATCTGCTTCAAAACATTAACTCTGATGGTATCATGTTTGCTTTCTCTGCAGAACCGAGTTCCCACTATGTCATATCTTTGAAAGCTTTTAACAACGCTGGAGAGGGAGTCCCTCTCTATGAGAGTGCCACCACCAGATCTCTGACAGGTGAGTCAAACTGGTTGAGCTGCTCTGTTGACCCATTTTTTCTGCCGTGCTATTGAATGTCTCCAGAAACTGATAAACATGGAAAGTAAGTGGAACCATGATCTGGAGCGACTTCATTGATGAGTGCCACCACGAGTGATTAAAACGTGCAGTTTGCTGCAAGAGCATGTAGTGATGGGCACAAGCATTAGACAGCTTTCAGTCGGGATCAGACAGATTAATGGCGGTGAGGTTTATCGGTGGCTACTTGCCATGCTGATTAAAGGTAACCTGCACACAGGGCCGGCTCACTCACTAGGCGAACTAGGCATTTGCCTAGGGTGGGCCAGCCCTTAGGGTGCCAAACTGCATCCTGCCCCCCCACCAAAAGCCCCCGTGCCCCCGCCAAAAGCCCTGCATCTCCCTGACCTAGCCAGGGACAGGCAGCCCGAGTGGCGGGGCAGGGGAGTCCGTTACACAGCCAGGGCTGTCCCTTCCTGCCAAGTGCCTGGCTGGGGCAGGAGGGCATCGCCGAAAGCCTGAGCACGTGGGGGGGAATGCCAGTGAAGCAAGGAAGCCCTGCAGGGGAACTTCCCCACTCCCAGACCCAGCCACCTTGGGCGGCAACCCCTCCCCCTCCCCTGGAGGGGGGGTGCCACAAGGCAGCCTCACCTGGGGGGGCACCACAAGCTAGCCTCGCCTAGTGGGCAAAAAAACCTCAGGCCAGCCCTGCCTGCACATTTAGAGGCAGTCAACCTCTGAATCCCATTGCCAAGAGGAAACATTAGGGGAAGGCCTCCGCCTCTCTGCCCTTTTGTTGAACCTACAAAAAACTGGTTGGCTACTGTGTGAGAGAGGATGCTGGAGTAGATGGACCATTGGTCTAATCCAGCAGGGCTCTTCTTATGTTCACATGTGCTGAGTTCACACGACAGAGGGACTATGAGCACTGGCTCTTACATCTATCATTTGATTACCCACCCCTTGATCTTGAAGCAAGTTCATTGAAAAGTGTTGCATCTCAGGAGATGTAAAGCAGTTCTGTTTATTTATAATTTAAATTTATAGATTGCCCTTCCCGGGATACACAGGGCTCAGGGTGATGAACAACAGTAAAATGTGATGTATCACAGTATCTGTGATGTTAGGCCTATAATGGCTAGTCTACATATTCAAATCATGTAGTTCTGAAGTCATCAAGGGGTAAAGATACATGTCAGTGAGCTCCTCCTGTGAGAAGGGCCCCTGAAGGGATGGCTCTGTGGCCAAGCCACATAAGCAGTTGCTTAGGGTTAGGGATGGGCATGAACCTCATTTTCGTGGTTTGTTTTGATTCATGGTTCATGGCTGAACCACAAACCAATATAAACCAGGAGGTTGGTTCATGAAAAGCAGTGGAGAGCAGAAAGCAGGGGTTTAAAGACGAGGGCGGGGCACAAATCAAATAAATAAATAAATAAATAAATAAATAAATAAATAAATAAATAAATAAATAAATGGCTTGGAACCCTTTAAACCCCTGCTTTCTGCTCCCCACCACGAAGCTGTTTTTTTGGTGAAGAGCAGAAAGCAGGGGCGTAAACAGCTTCACAAACCGGCACAAACTGCCTTAAAATTTGCGGAAGTTCATAGCAGCTCTTCAGTTTGCAATCCACAGACTGGCCAAAATTCATCTCAAATTTACATTCGTGAGCTGGTTCATGCTCACCCCTACTTATGGTAACACAACAAGGAGAGTATTGGTGCATAGCTGGGGCTCACTCAGTCCCCAGATCTTCTGCTCTTTGCACCACCAACAACTGGGTCCAAGCTATACCCCTGGGGCAATGGGGTCAGCTTGGACCCAGTTGACAGTGAAGTAGGAGGAAGCAATATGTGTCTCTTACTCCTGCTCAGGAACCAAGGTTTGTACCCACTCAATGGGATTCCACTTTACAGATGTTATGGAAGTGGCCTGTCAGGCAGAAGCAGTTTGCATGGTTGTCTGGTAACATATGAATCACCCTTCTGATGCATGATGCTGACCAATACTGCTGGGATATTTTACTCTAGCCATGACAACCAGCTCCGATAAATTAGACTCCGTGCTAAAATAAGTCAACTGTGCTTTTCTCTGGATTTAAATAGAAAGGCCAGCGAGAGAGCAAAATGAAATCATTATACCTCTCAGAAATGTATTACGTTTTCCCTAGTGACAGTAAACGACATACGGGCTTATGACAATGCTCTCGAGCAGTATTACTTCTCAAAATGCCAGATCTGAGCATAATTTGAATGTCTAAAGGCCACATTAGAGCAATTCTAATACTGTCAGCATTCTGGAGGGGGAAAAAAAGCCACCCTAGTTTTATTATTTCTCTTTTCGTGTATAACTTTCGCTGTGTTAAAATTAATTGGTAGTAGAAGTCAGCAAAAGTCAGAGACGTAGATAAGGGTTGGGCACAGTGTTCCCTCCAAGCTGAGTTAGTGAGAGCTAGCTCACAGTTTTTTTAGCCTCCGGCTCACACATTTTGGTCTTAGCTCAGGAAGGAGGGCTCCAGAGCAAGCTAATTTATGCAGTAGCCCAATCAATCGCTCACAACTTTCATGCCAGCAGCTCACAAAGTAGAATTTTTGCTCACAAGAGTCCACAGCTTAGGGGGAGCATTGGTTAGGCATTAGAAGTCTCACTCTCAGATGACACTCCAGCAGGGTCAGTTCCAGATTTCAGTGGGTCCTGGGCAATGGGCCTATAGCAGCTGCCCAATCTCAGGGTATGTTGACACTGGCCCTGCCCTCCACTATGGCTTTATTGCTTTGCTACTGAGAATGGCCACCACCACCCATCCCTCTTCCCATGCATCATTACGTATACATTGTGCACAAGGTTCTTAATTAGGCAGAACTTTCTGACAGAGCGGTTCCTCAGTGGAACAGGCTTCCTCAGGAGGTGGTGGGCTCTCCTTCTTGGGAGGTTTTTAAGCAGAGGCTAGATGGCCAGCTGGCAGCGGTTGATTGTGTGAACTTAGGCAGATCATGAGAAGAGAGGGCAGGAAGGGTTGCACCAGTGCTTTAGTTCTCATGGTCCTCTCTTACATGCCCAGGGAAATGCTGATTGCCACTCTGGAGGTCAGGAAGCACTTTTTCTCAGGAGATCCTGGTGTTGTTTTTTTCCCCCGTCATCTTTTGGGTATGGAACAAGGGTCACTGGGGGTGTGGAGGGGGAGGTATTTGTGAATTTCCTGCATTGTGCAGGGGGTTGGGCTAGATGACCCTGGAGGTCCCTTCCAGCTCTATATGGAGCAGAAGTCCATCAGTGGCTATTATCCACAGGGTATAGATGGGAACTCTCAGTCTGGGGCAGCTGATGCACTCTATTCTTGGTGCTGGAGGGGGCAGCAGTGGGAGGGCTTCTAGTGTCCTGGCCCCACTGCTGGACCTCCTGGTATATTTTGGCCTCTGTGTGACAGAGTGTTGGACTAGATGGGCCATTGGCCTGATTCAGCATTGGCTTCTCTTATGTTCTTATGATTCTGTGATACTAGATTTGAAATGTTACTCTTCCTAAGCACCTTCATACAGTTGTAATTGCAGAGATTATAATATGGGGGGGGGTTTAACCCAATTCGGAGCTCATTCTTTGCCAGTAAAAAGGTCCTGGGTCCAACTCCTGGCATCTCTGGTTTAAAATATCTTGGGTAGCAGGACTAAGCTAAAAAAAAGACCTCTGTTGGAATACCTGGAAAGCTGCAGCTTCTGCCAATTGGAGTAGGTATGACCCAGTGGGTCATTTCTGGAAAAGGCCGTCGCTTGCAGAACGTGAAAAGCAATTTTAATTGATGTCCTTGAGCAAGATCCCTTTTGCAAGTGGCGAGAGTTTTTTGCTGCATGCAGAAAAGCAAGGAAGTATTACATATTCATTTGTATATTCATAACATTGGACGATTATGCATTAGAACATCATGTTCTTATTATTAGAACATGAAGAGGGTCCTCAGAAGGACAGCGTTCCACAGTTGCACTATACATCCTAATCCTGGCAATGCCAAGATGAGGCATAAAACAAAGGCGAAAATATAAAGTGAAAGAAAGAAGGATTCACAGGGCAGTAACTGTCTTCTAAACCCACTGAAAACTATGGGCTTAGAAAACTGTAACTTTGCCAGTTTGGTGTAGCGGTTAACTGCGAGAACTCTAATCTGGGAGAACCGAGTTTGATTCCCCAATCCTCCACTTGCAGCTGCTGGATGACCTTGGGCAAGCCATAGTTCTGTCAGGGCTGTTCTCTCAAGGGCAGTTCTGGAAAGAGCTCTCTCAGCCCCACCTACCTCACAGGGCATCTGTTGTGGGGAGAGGAAGGGACGGGAGTTTGTAAGCCACTCTGAGACACCAAGTGAAGGGGGGGGTATCATTATGTTCAATGTGGTGTGTCCCCTGAAGAGCTTTACACTCTGCTGAGAACAGCTGGTTAGGCGGTTGGTTCCCTTCCTCGAATGCGATGACCTGGCAACAGTGATTCATGCTATGGTCACCTCGAGATTAGACTACTGCAATGCTCTCTACATGGGGCTGCCCTTGTCTCAGATCCGGAAGCTGCAGCTAGTGCAAAATGTGGCAGCCAGGCTGTTGAGGGGTCTCTCTATATGAGATCACATCCAACCTGTGCTGAAGGCACTGCACTGGCTGCCAATAGCTTACTGGATCCGTTTAAAGGTGCTGGTTTTGACCTTTAAAGCCCTATATGGTCAGGGGCCTGCCTACTTGAGGGATTGTCTTTCCCCACATGTGCCCCAAAAGGCACTGGGGTCAGGAACACAGAATTGCCTGACTCTTCCTGGTCCGAGAGATGTCAAGTTGGCTGCTACTAGAGCCAGGGCCTTTTCAGTGGTGGCTCCATACTGGTGGAATGAGCTCCTGGATAACATCAGGGCCCTGCAGGACCTTTTACAGTTCCACAGGGCCTGCAGAACGGAGCTCTTCCACCAGGCTTTCGACTAGGAGCTGCCACTGTTGAATGGGCCACTGGCGAATGCGCCACTGACGAACGCGCCGCCAGAATACACCTCGGCCCGCATGAAACATTGGCTGGCTATTGCCTCTGTTTGTATATCGCACGCTGCCGTCATTATCGTTAGTACTGTTCAGTTGCTTAGGCAGTTGTATTTATATGCTATTGTATTTTAATGCATTTATTGTTTTAGTGCTTTTAATTGTTGCTAACCGCCTTGAGCCAGTTCTGTGACAAGGTGGGATACAAACTGAAATAATAAATAAAATAAATAAACTTACTGGTGATCCCTAGCCCTAAAGATGTCCGGCTGTCCTCGTCCCACCTGGTGGAACTCTCTGCCAAATAACTTCTTCATCTTGCGGGACCTTGGGCAGTTCCGCAGGGTGTACAAGGCAGAGATGTTCTGCCAGGCTTTTGGCTGAGGACAGCAATGGGTACCATCGCATCTGGCACTCCCTTCCCCTCCCCCACCCTGCTTTCTCTCACTTACTGTGAGACAGGGGTCGAATCTGCATTTGCATTTTTAAATCAGTTTTGTGCTGCTGCGACGCCATTAAGCATAGAGAAAGACAGTGGCCGAATCTGCATTTGTCTTTCCCACTAGTGTCCCCGCCTTTCGACTCCGTCTTCGAAAAAGTTGTCCACATTTGGTGTTGTTTTCACACCTCAACAGTGCTAGCATACTTTTGCACGTCCACATATGTTTATCGTCCTTTCGGGGTGGCTCCACTGTCACTGCACCTCCGCACTGCTTTAAAAGAATCTTCTCCAAACAACATTCAAACGAGCATAGAGAAAGCGTGTCCAGAGGAGGGCAACCAGGATGGTGAGAGGGTTGGAATCCAAGTCTTATGAGGAAAGGCTGAAAGAGTTGGGTATGTTTAGCCTGGGAAAAAGAAGGCTTAGAGGGGACATGATGGCAGTCTTCAAGTATTTGAAGGGCTGTCATGTAGAAGATGGAGCAAATCTATTCTCTCTTGCTCCAGATTGCAGGACTAGATCTAATGGGTGGAAATTACGAGGGAGTCATTAGCGGCTAGATATCAGGAGAAACTTCCTACCTGTAAAAGTGCTTGAGCAGTGGAACAGACTGCCTCAGGAGGTGGTGGATGCTTCGCTGGACATTTTCATGCGGAGGCTGGACAACCATCTTCCTGGTATGTTGTAGGGCTATCTTTTGGCTACGCTCCTGCAGAGTGCAGGGGGTTGGACTAGATGACCTGCAAGGTCCCTTCCAACTCTAACATTCTATGATTCTATGAAAGACGGCGTCACAGCAGCATGCAGCTGATTTAAAAATGCAAATGCAGATTCGACCAGTGTCACAGCAGCACAAAACTGGTTTAAAAATGCAAATGCAGATCTGACCAGGGATGCAGATGGTAAACTTCGTTTCGGCACCATCTGATGCTGTTTTTAAGCTATTTTTAATTCCTTGAATTTTAAATTGCACAATGTTATTTCATTAACCGCCCTGAGCTCTTTGGACTCAGAGATCTCAGAAGCTAAGCAGGGTCGGACCTTGGTTAGTACTTGGATGGGAGACCAACAAGGAAGACCTGGGTTGCTACGCAGAGGCAGGCAATGGAAAACCACCTCTGTACATGTGATTTGCACTAACCCGGATGACCCAGGCCAGCCTGATCCCATTAGAGTTCAGAAACTATGCAGGGTTGGCCTGGGAAACCGTCTAGGATAGGAAACCGCCTAGGAAATTTAGGGTTGCTATGCAGAGGCAGAGAATGGAAAACCACCTCCATTCCGTATGTGTAATTTACACCAACCTGGATGTCCCAGGCTAGCCTGATCCTGTGAGATCTCAGAAGCTAAGCAGGGTTGGACCTTGGTTAGTACTTGGATGGGAGACCACCTCGGAAGTCCAGGGGCAGATAATGGCAAACCACCTCTATTCCTCTCTTACCTTGGAAACCCTACAGGGTCACCATAAGTCAGCACTTACCTGGGAGAATTATGTGAAATGGTTTCACCTCATAGCAATGCTTTATCCATGCTAAGTTCAGTGTCCTTCTTTTCCCCTACTGGAGCAACATCTGCCATTTGGATGAGGGCGTTCTTCTCCCTTGTGCGTCACCCGCCATGTTGAGAACTTTCTCCGAGGGAGGAAGGTCAAGTCACTGAGAGCAAAAGGAAGTGACTGGTGATGCTGGCTGGCCCTGCCTCCACAGTTTCTGTTCTTAGCCGCTGCTGGAGTTTGAGCCTGTAGAATAATAAGGAAGCAGTGCCAGAGAGACACACAGGAACCCTTTCAGTTATGTCGGCCATTCAGAAAAAGCTGCTTATAGCGGGCGATGGTGCCTGTGGCGAGATTTGTCTTCTTGTTGTATTTAGTAAATACCGGTTTCCTGAAGTTTATGTCCCCGCAGTATTTGAAAACGATGCGGCAGATATTGAAGTTGATTTGAAGCAGGTGGAGCTGGCTTTATAGGATACAGCAGGACAAGAAGACTATGCTCGACTTAGGCCTGTTTAAGATCCAGACATGGATGTTATACTTACATGTTTTTCAACTGATAGCCCTGATAGTTTAGAGAACATTCCAGAGAAGGGGACTCCAGAGGTCAAACATTTTTGCCCCAGTGTACCCATCGTCTTGGTAGGCAATAGGAAGGATTTGAGAAATTATGAACACACAAGATGGGAACCGGCCAAAACGAAGCAGGAACCAGTCAAACCAGTAGAGGGCGGGGATGTGGCAAACCGCATTGGTGCTTTTGGACACATGGAGTGCGGTGCAAAGACCAAAGACGGGGTGAGGGAAGTTTTTGAAATGGTCACTGGAGCTGCTTTGCAAGCCCGGCGTGGCAAGAAGAAATTGGGACAATGCTGGCTCATGAGGAATAAGTGAACTAAACTACAGCATGTTTTCTCCAGATGATCATCTGTTTTTGGGCTTGTACAGTTTTGCAAAGTATTTCCATTAAAAAATCATGGAAAACCAAAAAAGAGAAGAGCTATTATGCTTTCAACCACAAAAGGGGAGGGGATGATGATCTGTATCCTCTTATCACTTGTAATCCAATTGATATATCCTTGCAAATGCTACATTTTTGTAGTGGTTGCAAAGGTCACCTCCCCTGGTTGTGTGCTCATTTTTAAAAAAATGTTCCAAGAACATGTGTGCCTCTGAATATATGATGTTTCCTTCTCTTTTATTTGGCGGAGAGTGACTTGAACCATGCTCTATCAGTGGCTACTAGCCCTGGTGACTGAGGGGAAACTCCATGTTGAGAGGCCCTAGGCCTCAGAAGCCCAGAACCAGGAGGCAACATCAGGGGAAGGCCTCGGCCTCTATGCCCTGTTGTTGACCCTCAGAGAAACCAGTTGGCCACTGTGTGAAACAGGTTGGTGGACTAGGTGCACCACTGTTCCGATCAAGGAAGACTCTTCTTATGTTCTTATGTGGACGTGCTATATCAATAGGCATATTTAGCTGGTTCGTCTTTTTAAATAATGCGGATTGTCACTTTGCACAAGAGGAAGGTTCCGTAAGTGAGCTTTTAACTTCAGTTTCTTCTTTGAAGAACCGGCCAAAAGAGCATCCAATCCCTCAAGATTCTTGTTTTGGAGCTTGCAAGGGCCACTTTATCCAGGAATTTCCTCCTATGTACTCTTTTTTCATTCCTCTTGGAACAGCATCTGAACAGAGGCAACGGTATAGGTCATTCCCGGGAAAGAATGCTCTCTGCAAAGCAAGAAGACTTTTTTATCCCATTTTTTAAAATTTTGTAGAGTTTATTACAATGTATATACGGAACAAGAACGCATCAGTATTGTACAACTTTTTTGATAAGTAAGATAGTGAACAGATAAGATGCATAGAATGTCATACAAAAATACTTTGTTATTATGTTGCATTAAAGAAGTGGATCATAACGCCAAATTTAAATCAACCAACTACCAAACAGGGCATATAACCTTTTTTTTTTTAATATCAGATATTAAGCAAGTTCATATGAACCAGTTTTTTAGGAACCACATTGTGAGAAGCCAAATAACCTAAAACAGGAAACCACTTTACTACAAATTTGGAGTATATATCCCTATCCATATTGCTTTGCAATGGTATTCCCCGTAATAATGTATGGCTGCGAGAGTTGGACTATAAGGAAGGCCGAGCGCCGAAGAATAGATTCTTTTGAACTATGGTGCTGGAGAAGACTCTTGAGAGTCCCTTGGACTGCAAGGAGATCAAATCAGTCAATCCTAAAAGAAATCAACCTTGTCCGTTCCCTGGAAGGCCAGATCCTGAAGCTGAAGCTCAAATACTCTGGCCACCCAATGAGAAGGGAGCCCTCACTGGAGAAGACCCTGATGCTGGGAAAGATTGAAGGTCAAAGAAGAAGGGGACGGCAAAGGATGAGATGGTTAGGCAGTGTCATCGATGCAACAGACATGAAATTGAGCAAACTTCAGCGGACAGCGGAAGACAGGAGGGCCTGGCGTAAACTGGTCCATGGGGTTGCGAAGAGTCGGACTCGACTGTGCGACTGAACAACAACAAATATTGCTTTGAGTTATTTGATTAGTGATTCCCCCCCCCATTATATAGAGATTCCATATCTTGTTATGCCACATAGTTGTTTTTGGTGCAATCAATAATGTGGCTATTAATTCTTTAGTAGATTTTGGTATATCTAAATCTGACCAGTAGTTTAGAAATAAGAGTTCTGGTTCCATTGGTATATTAAAACCAGTCGTAATATAAATCTGATTTAAAACCTGTTCCCCAAATGCCGTGATAACCTTGCCCTTCCACCAACAATACTCGAACAAACCCGCTTCTCCACACATTTTCCAGCACAATGGAGCACACTTCGAAGACATATGAGACAATTTAAGAGGGGTTAAATATCCATGAGATAGAATTTTAAAGGTCTGAAGCTTTATATCAAGTGAAGAGTTATTAAAGATATAAGATGACCAGATCCAAGACCATTGATCTTCGAATGATTCCAACTGACAGCTCCTTTGCCGCTTTTTCGATACAATGTCTGTTTAACCCTATCTGAAGAGATCAAAAATTTATCTATTGTGGAAAGAGTACCCCATTTTACTGGGCCGGAGGAATTCAATATTTGCTCTAGAGGGTCAAGTAATATGGATCTCCTTGAGCACGGCTCCTTTCCCAGGTAGCAAGAGCTTTGTTGTCGGTGGCAAAAAGAACTGCAGTGGCTTTACTCAGTATTTCCGCTCCATGAACTATGGTAAAATGAATCTAGATACATGTCTGCTCTGTCATTGAGCAAAGCAATGGACAACATAGCTCTGAAGGATCCTTCTGCACTCTTTTGGCCAACGCACGATTATATAAAGCCCTGATGAATTACTGTAGGACATGGTTGTGTAGAACAAGGGTCCCCAGCCTTTCTGAGCCTATGAGCGCATTGGGAATTCGGACTCACCTCAGTGGGCACAACATCAAATGGCCACCGTGGGAGGTAGAGCCAGCCACAAAATGGCTGCCACAAGAGGCGGAGCCACACATGAAGGAAGCCCAAGTGTAGGGAACAAGAGAAGAAGAAGAGATTAGATTTATACCCCACCCTTCACTGCCCAAAGGCGTCTCAGAGTGGCTTACAAACTCCTTTCCCTTCCCCTCCCCACAACAGACACCCTGTGAGGTAGGTGGGGCTGAGAGAACTTCTGACACAAACTGCTCTTTTTCAAGGACAGCTGTACCAGACTGACTCAAGGTCACATCAGCAGGTGCAAGTGGAGGAGTGGGGAATCAAACCCGGTTCTCCCAGATTAGAGTCCGCGCACTTGTATTTTGCACTACACCAAACTGCCTCTCAGAAGTAACCTGTGGAAAAAAATACACTGAGAAAGAGCAGCGAGAAAGAGAATAAAACCAACAACGTAGTGGTAGCCGCAACTGAAAACAACAACAACATCATTTTAATTTGCACAGCCAACCAGATCTCCAGTGGCCAGTCAGAAACCCTGCTGGTCAGGAGCCCCATATGGCCACACCCACTTTCTCAAAACACTTGGTGGGCACCAGGAAAGGTGTTGGCACATGTGATGGTGCCCAGAGGTGCCATGTTGGGGACCCCTGGTGTAGAATATATCAAGCCTCTTAAAAAAAATAATAACTCACTGTGTCAACATTCATTAACGCTTGCTGCTGTCATAGAACTTTTACAGAAGCGTGCACTTAAGAGAGCCCAGGTGTTGTGATAGTGAGAGTGTTCATAACATGACACTCACCGCTTTTCCCAGGGCCAATCACTATATCTCAGCTTAAGATATCTCCAATCATTGGGGTGGGGGGCAGTGTTCCCCCTAAGCTTGAGTTAGTGTGAGCTAGCTCACAGGTTTTTTAGCCTCTGGCTCACACATTTTTGTCTTCGCTCAGGACGGATGGCTCCAGAGCAGACAAATTTATGCAGCAGCCAAATCGCTCGCTCACAACTTTAATGCCAGTAGCTCACAAAGTAGAATTTTTGTTCACAAGACTCCACAGCTTAGAGGGAGCATTGATGGGGGGGAGAGTCTTGAAGTCCTTCAAGGGAAGGGTAGATAGAAACTTGATGATTTTACATGTGTTCTTAGCAGGCGCTTGTGTATTTTATATGCTGACAGGCGGATTCAAGTACAATGAAAACTATCCTAAACTAATCTAGAAGCAGGCTTCTCTTACTTTGTATGAGGGTATGGGGGAAGTATCTTCCAGATGGGTTGAAACCTGGCAGTGATCTTTTTTTTCCCCTTCCTTCCCTCCCTCAGAGGCAAGATTTTCCCTCTATTTTTCTTTCCAGTTACTGACTGAGCCACCCTAGTAATGTTTTTTCTTCTTTGTTGAAGAACTTTGAGTGTCCCACCCTGTCACAGCACACTATTTTGACTGTTGGCTCAGCCCAGGAATCTGAGGGAAGGATCGGGAGCCCCCTTTAGCTTAAACAACTTAAACGGCACTTGAGACGTTTGAAATTCAAAGATAGCAAAATATTTTATTTAACATAGAAAGGAAAGGTCAGGTGAAATCAGAGGCTGAAAATTTCTGAGGTAAAATCAGTACATGCACAGACTTTAGTTCTTATGTTTCAGGCTAATGAAAGTTTCTTAAGCTTTTCACAGTGACTTAAATCTTTGTTGAGAGGCTTTTGTTCCGGTGTTTCCCCCAAACACTCCAGTACATTTTCTTTGAGTATCTCTGACTCTTCTGGTTTCCAGAAGGCTGGTACACTCTTTCTAGTACCCAATCCCCTTCTCTTGAAACACCAGTACTCTTCTTGAGTTTTTAGCTGACTCTTAAGTTTTCTACAGGCAGTTCCTAACCACACCAGACCAAGGATCTCTGCACTCTTCAGAGCTAACTCCCTGTCTGACTGGGTAGGGAAATTCTCCTTTCATGAAAAGATCTATCCCCTTTCTTTGGCTCGAATTGGAGTCTCCATCTAACTAACCACTCATCCTTGACGACTTTCCCCAGTTCTCCTATCTGTGTTAAATTGCTCTCAGTGAGGGCTGAATTCCAAATGAATTCTCCTCAGCATCCAGCTCTAAAGTTTCTCTGCTCAACTGATGCTAACTAATCAGATCTCTTGGAACAGCCTGTCACTCAAGGCTCCCTGGCTTTGTGAAGAATTAACCCTTCACTTGTTTGTACAGCAGTTCTAAGCTTTTAAAAGTGCAGCCCATGGATAATAGGGTTTGCCTCTACGGTTTGAGTGCCATCTGGCCAGAGATCAGTAGCAGTGCCTTCTTAATTGGTGAGAAGCTGAGAGTGTTCAGATGTGTAATCTGAGAAAATGCATGCTCTGCTACTAGCCATGGTGACTGAGGGGAACCCCCACAGTCAGAGGCACTAATCCTCTGAATCACAGAGTGAGAAGGCAAAATACAAGTAAGGCTTCAGCCTCTATGCACTGTTGTTGGCCATCCCGAGGAAATGGTTGGCTTTTGTGTGAGACAGGATGCTGGACTAGATGGACTATTGGTCTGATCCAGCAGAGTTCTTCTTATGTTCTTATCTTCTTCTGCTACATATATAAGCCTTTGTACTTTGCAGAAGACTCTGAGCCATCTCTCCTGACTCCTCAACATCTGTAAAGGCCAAAAGCCAGTCCAAAGAGATTTTCATGATCTCCAGCCTGCCAGGGTATGCCACATGACAAGAGAATAGTAGTGATCAAGGTCATTGCATCCCCTACCACCTTTGGATCTCAGCAGCTTTCCAAGCATGCTAGCCGTTCAGAGGTCATTGGGACAAAACAGTGGGGGAGAAATGCATGGATCAGTGGCTGAAGAGATGCTTTACAGGCAGAAAATCCAGGGTTCTGTCCCTGATATAGGGTTGACAGCTCCGGGTTTGGAAATAACTGGAGATTTAGGGGGTGGAGCCGGAGGAGGGTGGGGTTTGGGGAGGGGGAGGGACTTCAATGGGGTATAATGCCATAGAGTTTAATGCCAAAGCAGCCGTTTTCTTCAGGTGAACTGAGAACCAATTTGGTGTAGTGGTTAGGAACGTGGATTCTAATCTGGGAGAACTGGATTTGATCCCCTGCTCCTCCACATGCAGCTGCTAGTGTGACCTTGGGTCAGTCATAAGTTCTCTCAGAGCTGTTCTCTCAAGAGAAGTTCTTGAAAGAGCTCATTCAGCCCCACCTGCCTCACAGGGTGTCTGTTGTGGAGAGGGGAAGGGAAAGGAGATTGTCAGCTGCTCTAAGACTTCTTCGGGTAGTGAAGGGCGGGGTATAAATCCAATCTTCTCCTCCTCCTCCTCCTTCTCCTCCTTCTCTGTCACCTGGAATCAGTTGTAATAGCAGGAGATCTCCAGCCACCAACTGGGGCTTGGCAACCCTACCCTGATATCCCAGGCTAAATGATTTTTCAAGCATTGGGAAAGACTCTTTGCTATCTGAGAGCCCAGAAGAGCGGCTTCCTGATAATACCACGTTTGGTGGACCAGTGGTCCGATTCAACAGAAGGCTGTTTCAGGTGTTAAAACAACATAATGGGCTTCTCCAGGCAAAAACAAGCATTAAAGTGTGTGCTATTTCTTCCACTGTAATAATGCAGTTACTTAATGACAGATGTCTATACACCAACATGAGCAAAATGGCAAAATTCTGGGGAAGAAAATTGCCAGGGTATTTAGGGGTTCTCGTTTTCTGGCTCCGGCAGATAAGATTATCAAAATACCTCTGTTTTGCTGCTGAGCAATGCGATGTTTCAAAAAACTGGATTATCTTGATTGAATCTAAGCGTTAATCTTGCTAGACTGCCTTTCTTTTTCAATATCCCATGTACAGCAAGCTTTCACATTTCTAGATGTCACCAGGGAGAAAAAAAGATGTAATAGAAAGATACACAGTGTTTTATGTCTTTAATGTGTAACACATGTTACCTTTCAGCTACAGCTATGTAAACCAGAAGTATTGCAGCTATTTTTTTCCCCCGTTACTTCACTTTTTAGGCAAAACTCTTTCTGATTTCTTCCCTCCCCAGTTTTCCAGTGGAAATTGAAAGCTATAAGCACAAATGAGTAATACCCTCCATTATTAGGCAATGCTGGTGTAGAACATCTCCTAGAATGTCAGGCGCAAAGGAAAATTGATCATGTTCTGTCTCATTTTTTTTGCATCAAAGTGTCTCAGGGAAGAGCTCAGCGATGGATAGAATAGCAACCTACTTCCCCCTCTCCAAGAGTTTATGCTAATGTGCAGCTTGACATATTTTTCGCAGGAATTAAAAAAGAGGAAACTGGGTTGGGGGGGGTTGCATTTGGGCATACAGCTTTTCGCTAGGAGCAATGCTCCCTCTAAGCTGTGGGGTCCTGTGAGGAAAAACTCTACTTTGTGAGCTACCAGCATTAAGGTTATGAGCAGGTGATTCGGCTACTGCATAAAGTAGTTTGGAGCCCTCCTTCCTGAGCCAAGACAAAAAAATGTGTGAGCCGGAGGCTAAAAAACTGTGAGCTAGCTCACACTGACTCAGCTTAGAGGGAACACTGGTTAGGAGCAAGATTGTTGAACTTACTGAAAAATAAGTTAAAATATAGAATGTAAGCCCTTCCTTCCTTCCTTCCTTCCTTCCTTCCTTCCTTCCTTCCTTCCTTCCTTCCTTCCTTCCTTCCTTCCTTCCTTCCTTCCTTCCGTCCCTCCCTCCCTCCCTCCCTCCCTTCTTTCCTTCCTCCCTTTCCTTCTTTCCTTCCTTCCTTCCTTCCTCCCTCTCTCCCTTCCTTCCTTCCTTCCTTCCTTCCTTCTTTCCTTCCTCCCTTCCTCCCTTCCTTCCTTCCTTTCTCCCTCCCTCCCTTCCTCCCTTCCTTCCTCCCTTCCTCCCTCCCTCCCTTCCTCCCTTCCTTCCTCCCTCCCTGCCTCCCTTCCTCCCTCCCTTCCTTCCTCCCTCCCTCCCTCCTCCTTCCTTCCTTCTTTCCTTCCTCCCTCCCTCCCTTCCTTCCTTCCTCCCTCCCTTCCTTCCTCCCTTCCTCCCTCCCTCCCTCCCTCCCTTCCTTCCTTCTTCCTCCCTTCCTTCCTCCCTCCCTCCCTCCCTCCCTTCCTCCCTCCCTCCCTCCCTCCCTTCCTTCCTTCCTGATATTTTTCTGGTCTATGTGTTCACAAGAATGGGGGGTAGGGGTACCGGCCTCTCCAGATGGGACCTGGGAATTCCCCCCAGAATTCCAGCTCATCTCCAGACTAAAGAAATCAGTTCCTCTATGGAGAAAATGGGATGATGATGATGATGATGATGATGATGATGATGATGATGATGATGATGATGATGATGATGATGATGATATACCACCCTCCCCACAAGCAGGCTGAGGGCAGTGAACAACAAGTTTCCATAAATGCTTTGGACGTATTGTACCCCACTAAGGCCCCTGTCTTCCTCAGGCTCCATCCCCAAATCTCCAGGAGTTTCCCAACCTGGATCTAGCAAACCTGCCCCCCTGCCCCTGCTGGCGGCCAGGGGGGACCGGACAATGTTAGTGGAGGGGTCAGGTGCTTTACTGACTGTGCAGTGGGGTAAAAATTTATAAGCTAATGCCCCACCCCAAATTACAAGTCTGCTTACATTTGAAACACAACTTCATTTTTGTATGTTTTATTTTTCCAAGGAGGAAGGATTTGGTCTCTCAAACTGTTTAGTGATTGATTAGAACATGTACAAAACCAAATTGATTCTTCTAAAGAAGTGTTTAAAAATTATATGCACAAGAGAGCATATGGGTTTAAGTAATTCTCAGCCAGGAAATTTTACAGGTATTGATTCTTTGATTCTTGCAGCATGACACCAGATACAATTAAGCCCCCGACTGCATAACCAAGGTTTGGAGTAGGGGTGTGCATTTGGTATAAACCAAACTGAATAAATAAATTTTTCGAGTATTTATTCAGCCGAATGCAGATTCTCCACATTGATTCAGCTACTGATATATTATTCGGCTTTTATTTGGGCATAGCTTGGTAAGTCATGCCATGGCTGTGGCTCGGGCCGGCTTGAAGAAGGGATTTAAAGAGACTTCCAAGCCAGCCGCAGTATACACCGGGGGGTGTCCCTGTGCCCTGGCCTTACCATCTTTTGTCTTCTGCCTGTGCCTACCACATAATAAGTCAAACAACCTGAGTTGGCATGAATACCATCAGAACACACGGCCACTGTAAGCTGTATTATAAATAACATTTGCTCTCATTTTTATTAGACCATGTTCCAGCCTTTTTAGGAGTATTTTAATTGAATTTATACATATATGTTTACAATCTTAATTGCAATTTATATGGAATTTTATGTAAGCTGCCCTGAGGCCCCCCTTGGCGGGAGGGCAGGGTATAAACTGAATTAAATAAATAAATAATTTTGTGTTTTGCCCTCAGAGTTTACTTGTGACACAAAGTCACGCTGCAGCTTGGAAAAGGCATTTAAAGGGGCAGTGGAGGGTGGGGGCACCTTCTTCTGTGGCCCATAGAATTGGACCCCCTGGTCCAATCTTTTTGAAACTTGGGGGGGGGGGGTTAGGATAGCCCCAGAGCCCTAGATTGAGTCTCCATTATAGCCTGTGGGCAATGGTTCCCATAGGCTATAATGAAGCTGAATAAATTCAGGTTTCCCAATTATTTCCTAAATCCCAATACCATACCAATATTGGAATTCAGGAATTTTGGGAAATATTTATATTTTTTGAGTTCACTATACCCAAACCCGAAAAATACCATTTTTTTTTCTTTGTATACCCCTAGTTTGGAGTTCACTGTCACAAAAATTAGCACATCCTGTAGCTAGGGTTGCCACCTCCCACTTGGGAAATACCTGGAGATTTGGGGGTGGAGCCTGGGGAGAGACCTCAGCAGGGTATAATGCCATAGAGCCTGCCTGCCGAAGCAACCATTTTCTCCAAGGGAACTGATCTCTCTCTCCTGGAGATCAGTTGTAATTCCAGGTGATCTTCAGACCCCCCTCCCAAGGTTGGTGATCCTACCTGTAACTTTCACCACCTTGTCAACAGCAAAAAGCCACACAAACACAACACACACACACACACCACACACACACACAACACAAGGCCCTAGCAAAAATATCAAAATTGGATAAATGATTTCAGTATTCAGAGTATGGTCTGACATGCTAGATGCCTGAGAGCTAGCAAACTGGGTGCCAGGGGAGTGGCTCTGGGAAGGTGAGTTCCATACTGTGGATGCTACTACAGAAAAAGTCCTGGTGTTGTACCCCACACATCCATTCCACTTATTATGGCTCTTTCCCCTGAAACAAGGAGCCTTCTCTTGGCCCAAGAAACTCTTCTGCTTGTGCAAAGACCTCTTGCATCTGGGGACAGCTCCTTGTGCCACACTGGAAGAATGGATGCAGGACTATCCAACTATTATTCTCTGATAATCAGCCACCTCACCCCTGAAAGCTGGCTTTTCAGTTTATTCCATCTAAGGCTGTGGATGGGATGTTCAGAGGTTTGAATGTTACCAACTGGTTGTAGGGCCCTTGCCATTCTTGGCTACTTAAACCTGAGGGAGGGGGAATATTGGCTAACTAGGTCAGAAAGGTAGTTAATTCTTCCTTGAGAGAGATGGGCTGTGGTCACACACACTAAATAATCCACTTTCAGTGCACTTTCCAACTGGATTTTTACTGTGTGAACTGGCAAAATCCAATGGGAAAGTGGATTATTTAGTGTGTGACTGCAGCCACAGTGGTCACCCCAGCCTTGAAACAGTAACATATTAAGCAGAGAAGGTGGAACAATATCTGATGAGAGAGAAAAGGAGAAGATGATGGATGGATGGATGGATGGATGGATGGATGGATGGATGGATGGATGGATGGATGGATGGGTGGGTGGGTGGATGGATGGATGGGTGGGTGGGTGGGTGGATAGATGGATGGATGGATATCCTCCTCCTCCATTTAATCCTCACAACAACAGCCTTTTCAGGGTAATTTAGGCTTAGAGATTGTGACAGGCCCAAGGTGACCAGACAGGCAGACCCAGGAGAGGGCATCCTCAGTCGTGGCATCAAAACTTGAAACTCTCTCCCCAGGGAGACTTGTCTGCCCCATCCTGTTGCCATCTTCCACCTCAGTACAGACTTTTTTGTTTCATTTGGGGTTCCCTCAGTGATCCCTCCTTTTGGCCAATTGGTTTAATTGTTGTTGTTTTAATGTAGTTATGTACTTTACCTCTGCCTTTAATTGTTTTAATGATGTGTTTTTCGATGGTTTTAATGGTTTTTATGACATTTCCTTATTCGTGTTTTAATTTGTTAGCCATCTTGATGGATCCTTATGATGGCAGAAAGGTGGGGTGAAATAAATAAATGGGGGTAGGACTTCAGTGGGGAAATGATAACAAGGTTAATTTGCAAAAAAAGTGGTCCTTTTGCATACCCTGGTGGCAGGTAATTTAGGCCTTTAAAGGGAAGGAGTCAGTGTTCCCTCTAAGCTGAGTTAGTGTGAGCTAGCTCACAGTTTTTTAGCCTCTGGCTCACACATTTTTGTCTTTGCTCAGGAAGGATGGCTCCAGGGCAAACTAATTTATGCAGTAGCCAATTCACCTGCTCACAACTTTAATGCCTGTAGCTCAGAAAGCAGAATATCACAGTTTAGAGGAAGCACTGGAAGGAGTACCATGTTGGATGGACCACAGCTGAACTGCTCTTAATGAAGGCTGGCTTGAGGAACTGAAAAGTGCTCTTTCCCCATAACAAACTGTGAGGAATGCTGGAATGCTCTCATTATGTCAGCTGTAAGTTGTCACACTAGGCGTGGTTGAAGCTGAAGGCAACCATGTTTTCCATGCCTTCAGAAAGCCATCACGGTGATTTTGAAGAAACTCCAAGTACGGTTTCCTAGCCATGAGTCATTTTAGCACCATCAAATCGGGAAACCTAATCCTTTAGCAGCACTGAATATTCTCTATTATTGGTGTTCATTTCCGAGTAGAACTTCTGATGCAATAATAACCAAACAAGTGACCCAAAACATACCCGCTTCACTGAACATTTTAATTGTCTACTAGCTTTTTTACAAACACCGAAAAGCTTCTGCTGCTCTTTAATGTTGTTTCGTTGGCCTGATAGCTGCTGCTGCTGCTGCTTCTCAGCTCCAGTGCCCTATGTAATTTTTTGCCCTCACTGTCCTTGCCCTCATTAGCCTTCGCTGATGTTTAATTTGATTAGCGGTGGCCCCCCACCTGATTTGGCTTACAAGCATTCATGTTCTCATTACGTTAGAGGTAGAATCGTGAGGGTATCAACAAAATCTCCCGGTAGGCAGAGACCGAGGACAGCGAGGGCAAAGGCAAGAGGAAGTGATAGAGAGAAGAACCGTGCAAAGGCATTCAGTGGGTGACGCAGGCAGTCATAATGATGCTTTTCAACACATACGCAAGTGAGAACGAAACCAGGCAGAGTTTTTGCTCAGCCTTAATCCCAGTTGAATAGGCCCATTCTGTTTATTTTATTTTTTTCCTTTCAAGAATATTTAAACAGACGGTACTCGTTCAGGCAATGTTGAGAGGTTTCAAGAGAGAGAGGGGAACAATGCAGGAAACTCCTCCACACGCCGGAGTGTGCTATGCTTACAAAACACAGCATTCAGAATAACTTCTTTTTTTTTTTGGTACTTTGTCTGGCTTTCTTTGCAAATCTACCATTTATTTACTGGAGTGTAAAGACGCCGGAGTCATTCTGATGACAAACTAGGCCTCGAAACTTCACTGGGAGAAAAGAAAGCAAAGCCGAGTATTTCGTAATGCATTTGAGCACTTTTTTTCAAAATATATTGTTTAGTCTGAAGACTGTAGTGTGACTTAATTATTATTCGTGTTTCCTGTCCTTTCTTTTTTCTCCCCCAATTAACGTCTCTCTCTTTTTGTTCTTCCCATATTCTCCCCCGTCATCATTGTTTTGCCATACATTTAACCCATCGTGATGTGTATCTCCCCGGTGGCTGTTACAATTTTTTTTTTTCACAAAAAAATTCTTTATTTTCATTTGTGGAATGCTTGCTTTTGGTGGCTTTTTGTGACCCAGATCCCATTGACCCATTAGAAGTTGATTTTTATCCTTTGCTTGATGATTTCCCTACCTCAGTCCCAGATATCTCCACCCCCATGCTCCCACCAGTAGGTGTCCAGGCTGTTGCATTAACCCACGATGCCGTGCGGGTCAGCTGGGCGGACAACTCTGTCCCGAAGAATCAGAAGATGACCGAAGTTCGGTTCTACACGGTCCGATGGAGAACCAGCTATTCCACGAGTGCTAAATACAAGGTGGGTTTGTAAGCATTTATAAACAAGCTTCTCTTTTTTGTGTTTGCGTTATGACTTAACAGAGGCCTAGCTCTGCTTATCATCAGCGGGGCTGCGTGAGAAGCATGGAAGTTCACGCTGTTGTCCCAGCAGGTAGTCTGGGAGCATCTGCTATTGCATCACTCCTTGATCCAAGCAGATATGTAGACCTGGTCAGTAATTTGGAGAGGTGACAGGCTAGCAAAACACCAGGTGGGGGCTGGAGCTCTCCTGTAATTACCACTGATCTCTAGACTTCAAACATCAATAGCCCTAGAGGAAGGGGCAGTTCCAGAGATCAGACTCTATGGTATATCATAGAGTCTAGGAGGAACTGAAATCTATTCCCAGACACGGCCCTCAAATCTCCAGGAGTTATCAACCCTAATAGGAGACCATTGGGGGATCCCCATGTAAGAGCAGGATACCAGTATAGTAAATAATGTCATGCAGGGCTCTTTTTGTAGCAGGAACTCCTTTGTATATTAGGCGACATCCCCCCTAATGTAGCCAATCCTCCAAGAGCTTACAGAGCTCTTCTTACAGGGGCTACCGTAAGCTCTTGGAGGATTGGCTACATTAGAGATGTGCTGCCTAATATGCAAAGGAGTTCCTGCTACAAAAAGAGCCCTGGGTATCTCTTTTGGAGCCACAGTGGCTCAGAGGTTAAGACGCTGAGCTGCGGACCAGAAGGTCGGTAACTCGGCAGTTCAAGACCCGAGTGCCACGTGATGGAGTAAGCTCCTGTCTCTGACCCCAGCTCCTGCCAACCTAGCAGTTTGAAAGCAAGAAATTGCAAGTAGATAAATAGGTACTGCTTTGGTGGGAAGGTAACAGCATTCTGTGCACCTCGGCATTTATTCATGCCGGCCACATCACCACGGAAAAGTCTTCGGACAGCGCTGGCTCTTTGGCTTGGAAACAGAGATGAGCACCACCCCCTAGAGCTGGTTTCAACTAGCTTTTGTGCGAGGGAAGCTTTTACTTTTATCTTTCGTAGCCCTGTATTTAGATTTTTGTAACCCACATTTATTTATGTTATTTTCAGTCCTCCTCACTGAAACTTCAAGGCAGATAAGGCGGTGTAAGCCAGTGCAATCAATGGGAACCCAAAGTGATTTACAACATTTTTTCCTCCTTCATTTTATCTTCCCAACAATCACCCTGTCAGGTGGGGTGGGTTGAAAGAGAGTAAGCAGCCCCAGCTCACCCAGCAGGCTTGCATGGAAGAATGGGGATTTGAACCTGGGTCTCCCACTGAGGAGAAAAAACAAGGTACAAATAAATAAAACATGTAAAATCAGGAGGAAACAAAAAAAAAAAAGAAACACCTACACTGGTTCACCAATATCTCTGATGCAGTTAGTTACGCCAGGCTAGATTCCTAATATGCTCGCCCAGTGGGAAATGAAGGGTGCAAATCAAAGATAGCAGGGGTCTTCATCTCTCATTAGCGCAGCCCGAACTAAATATTAAATAAGTGCAGCACAAAAATGGCCCAGCATGTGGGAAAACAATATAGCTGGTACAGATGAGCAATGCAAAAACAATATCTCCATTAACGTCAGAACAGAAGGACAGCTGAGCTGGATCGGTCCAGTGGTCCATCTAGCCCAGCGTCCTGTTTCCTCCAGTGACCAGTCGGATGCCACAGGGAAGCCCACAAACATAGCCCGTAGACAACAGTCCTCACCTGCTGGCTTCTCCCTACGTCTGACTGTCACAGACACCCAGAGGTCCCGTTCGCTAGGCCTGCACTCTGGAAGACATCCCAGTGCGTTAATCTGTTGGCAAAACTCTGGCATTTGAATGTCCTCTGATGTTTACTTTCCAGTATTGATAGAATCTGAGAGGTGTTTTTACCACACTGTTCCTCTCCCTCTGGCCTTACAAAAATCTGCCCAGAAATGCAACAGATTAGCAGCATGTACGCACAGCTGGTGCCTTGACCTGGGTAGCCCAGGCTAGACCGATCTTGTCAGACCTCAGAAGCTAAACAGGGTCAGCCCTAATTAGTTCTTGGATGAGAGACCACCAAGGAAGCCCAGATGTAGGCGATGGCAAGCCATCTCTGTTCCTCAATTTGGTGTAGTGGTTGGCTCTAATCTGAGAGAACCCAGTTTGATTCTCCCCTCCTCCACATGCAGTTGCTGGTGTGACCTTGGGTCAGTCATAAGTTCTTTCAGAGCTATTCTCTCATGGGCAGTTCTCAAAGAGCTCTCTCAGCCCCGCCTACCTCACAGGGTGTCTGTTGTGGGGACGGGGAGGGGAAGGGAAGGGAAGGGGACTGTAAGCCGCTCTGAGACTCCTTCAGGTAGTGAAGGGTGGGATATAAATCCATTCTCCTCCTCCTCCTTCTTCTCTTGCCTTGAAAACCATACGAGACCTCCATAAGCCAGCTGCAACCAGACACCACTTTCCATCACCACCACGCACAGATGCTGGGCAGTGTTTTCTCCCCAAGTCCTGAAGGTTGCCACATTTCATCTTCTGTATGGGACTTCTGCTTCTGTAAACCATATGCACACAAATACTCTCAGGGCCTTTTCCCCTTGCAGCTCTCCTCTCTCTTAATGCTTTTAAGCTAGCATTAACTTTTTTTTTTTTTTATCCTGTTTGTAGGGAAACTCCAAAGGGTTGCATGAATAGCCAGAGCCGGTTGCCCCCTTTCACCTCACTGATGTTTCCCTCAAAGTGTTTGTGGGGACCATTGAAATGCTAATGCGTCGTATCAAACGAAGAAACAAATAGTTCAAATCAAAGAACTTTCCCTTCCGTAACAAGCAAAAGGGGCCTCTTATGTTTGTCCAAAGTCCACTTTTGTTTTGATCATCCTCTTATGTGTTTTCTTGGCTTATGAAATCCTACAGTTTTCCTCTCTGCCATTCCATCAACATGGCAGTGACTTGTTTTTATGATGGACAGAGATAATCTCCCAACAGAACTGATGCCTTTCAGAGTCTCTTTGTGGTTGACGCGCTTAACTCAAATCATTTTATCACATTTTAATGTCAAATTTCAAAGCGTTTTACAGAGCCTCAAACAGTACCAATTATGGCCAAACCGACAAAGAACTCAAAAGAAAATAAATAAATAAATAAAATAAAGCAAAACAACATTAACCTTGCAATCCAGATCTAAGTATTACAATTTTAGTGTGCCAGCTCTCTAAGCAGCTAAGGCAGCATGAATGGATCTTATTTCCTTATACCCTCACAACAACTCTGAGAGGTAGATTAGGCTAAAAGAAAGTGGTTGGCCCAAAATCATTGGACAATCTCTTTTTTTTAATTAATTTTTATAAGACAAACAAATACAGACAAACATACCTACATATACATTGAAGGATTTCCATACATCATTGGGTTGACTATTCAAGGACCTCATGCAATATATTTATCTTCTAAATTCCATTCTTACGTATATCTTTTGCAAATAGTTAAAAATAAGAATTTTTTTCATCTTCTAGATTGGCTATAAATCGATGTATTTTATCTGATATATTCTCCAAATCATTTTTAAAATCTTAACTATGTATTTTCATTTTTTTGTTTGATTTATCCTCTCTTTTCAACACTTCGTAGCCTTTTATCGGTTATTCCTTATCACAGCTTCTTCAGTATTAAAGTCAATACAGCTCTTTATCCTTTTTTAGACACTTTAGTTTTTAAATCATTGAGATTTTTAAATTTAATATCTATTGTTGCTTATTTTAGGAGTATTCCAGGTCTCTTCTGTATTGGTATCAATGTCTATTGTTGCTTATTTTAGGAGTATTTCAGGTCTTCTGTGTTGGTACTAGTCCAGCTCTTTCTTCTGTGTTGGTACCAGTCCAGCTCTTTCTTTTATGTATCTTTAAGTTTTATTCTTGGTCTCCTGTTCTGCCATATGAATTGTATCCTCATTGTCACATGGTCTTTAAGGTGTTTTTGCTTTTGAAACACTGAAGTTGTAAGCAAGGCAAATTGAATCTCATTGTAGATTTCTTCTAAATTTTCCATATCCATGTATTTTGATGCTATGTGGATCTTTGTTGTTCTTGAATCTTGAACATTCTTTTCAAAAGTATTTTGCAATTTTGCAATGTGTAGACTGTTTTGTCAGGCTCTATTTTTTTATAAAGGTTTCTTCTTTAAGGTCTTGTTTATTTTTTACTGGTTTCAATGTAAAGTGTGGTTCTTCTGGTTTCTTTTCTTGTCTCTGATCTTCTTCCATTTGCAAATCCATTTTCTGGGTATATATGTTCATTTTTTTCTTGTATAGGATTCATAACTGCTGCTAACGCCACTTCCACAGCTGAGATCATTGTCTCTTGAATTAAGGCCTGTAGATCTACTAAGTTAATACCTAAAGATACCCTAGATTAACTTCTAGTCTCTTGTGAGCTATGCTTTTTTTATGCAGGACTGGGAGGGCTGATTCTCAGTTCTGGAGGGCCAATGGTCAGAGAATGCCCATGGGCTCCCCTCCTCCTCTGACCACCACTAGCTGCCCCCCCCCGCTTGTGCTTTTTGTCCAGCCCAGCCAGATCTCCAAGGCTGCGTTCACACATACTGAATAATCCACTTTCAATCCACTTTCACTGTACTTTCCAACTGGATTTTACTGTGTGAACTGGCAAAATCCAGTAGGAAAGTGCATTGAAAGTGGATTATTTAGTATGTGTGACTGCAGCCCAAGTGGTTCTTTAATATAAGCTTAAACAAAAAGCAGATGAAGGAAAATACCACATTACCGAACCTCCCTCTGTACACCTGTTTATTTACCTGTTCTTAATCAATTTATGTCCTGCTGTCCCACTGAATGTATGTTCTTCCCCCCATGTGTTTGGTGTAGGGTTCCCAAGTACTTACCATATTTCAGTGGGGGACGCACAGTCCCTGGCTGGAACATTCCCCCGGGCAGCACCCACGCCGCACGATGCCGTCACCAGGAAGTGACGGCGGGCGACGCTCTGGCAATGGGGCTGGAAACTCGATGGTACCAATGAACTTCCATCCCCATTGCCAGAGCGTCACCCGGCGTCACTTCCTGGTGACGGCATCGTGCCCGCGTCTTTCCTTCCCCTGGGGATGGTCCTGCCAGGACGTGTCTGTCCCCCGCCGGTGTACAGTAAGTTCTTGGCAAGCCTGGTTTGGTGGTGTGTGTAAATGGGAACATCACCACTGTGCCTACCAGCAGTGCCTCCATCATTCACCACCTGCACAGGGTGTCTGTTGCGGGGAGAGGAAGGGAAGGAGATTGTAAGTCGTTCTGAGACTCCGAGTGAAGGGGGGGGTATAAATCCAATCTCCTCCTCCTCTTCTTCCCCTCCTCATCCTCCCCCCTTCAGCAGTGTATGGTTGGGAGAGTGTTCTGCAGCAGTGGGCCCCACCAGAGACCCTGGACCCCAACGAGGACCATATATGCAGAGGGAGATGGAGATTTCACTAGCTATTGCCCAGCTTTTCACACTTACGTTTCAATCCATTCGAACTAGCAACTCGTTTTCTTCGAGAGATCAGAGATAATCTCATTTTCCAGTTTCACCATTTCATGGGACCGAGTTAGAGATACAAGGAATACCCAGAGCCCTAGCAAGGGTTAGACGGAGCTTGCATGCGCAGTAGTCCCAGAATCCTCTAAATCTGGAGAAGTATGAAATTTCCACCTGTGTCACTTCTTCACCACTGTTTTCCTCCTGGTTCCACTTCTCATCGTGTGCTTGGAGATAAAAAATCTCACTGTGCTAAAGTGGTCCCTTAATACAAGCTTAAACAAAAGGTAGACGAGGGAAAACACCACATTACTGAACCTCCCTCTGTACACATTAGCGCCCATTTATTTACCTGTTCTTAACCGACTTCCGTCAATATAAAATGAATAATGCATTTTCCTCAGTAAAACAAACGAGCACACACTTAACCGAGCCAAAGCGTATACAAACGCCAAGGTATTGAAATGAGCACTTTTTATAAGAGCACATGTACATATTTACTGAAGAGGTAACAGCAGGTGTGTTTTTTTCTGCCGAGCACCTGATTAAATATGCATTAATGGATCTCAAAATGCCCTTGTAGGAAAAGGACAAACAACTAGGCATTTTTGTTCAATTCAATCGGCATTTTTAGAATTTCTAGAATAAAGTGAATTTTCTGTCACCAGTGGTTCAGTTTGGTGTAATGGTTAAGTGCGCAGACTTTAATCTGGGAGAACCGAGTTTGATTCCCCACTCCTCCACTTGCAGCTGCTGGATGACCTTGGGCAAGCCATAGTTCTGGCACAGCTGTTCTTGGAAAAGAGCAGTTCTCTCAGAGCTCTCGCAGCCCCACCTACCTCCCAGGGTGTCCTCCCAGGGGAGGAGATGGGAAAGGATAATTTTTTTAATGATTCAAAGATTTATTTAGCAATGGCAAAAGATTTGTTCCTCCATAATTTCTATGGTCCATATAGAAAATCTGAGATTCTAATAGATTCAGCCACCATCAAGGTACCCCCGTCCTTTCTGAGAGAGAAAAAAGGCCATCTATATGGATGACCACGTGCAGGTTAATGAGGTAAAGAAGACAGCCCGTTAGAAATGGCTGGGGGGAAAATCATTCCAGTTCCTCTTGCAGAACTGCCCAAGAACTAGTTCTTTGGACCAGAAGGGAGCGAGAAGGAAAGAACGGAAGGAGGCGGGGTGCACACAATTTGCACTACGCAACCTAGTCTAAATCCTTGGCACAACAAAGTGCTGCAGAGAATGATTCCCCGTTCAGACTCCAGGCAGGAAACCATTTTTGAAAGCTCTTCCATGTAAAACTTCCCCGCTATGATGGTTTTCTGCTAACAGGGAGATGTTTTTCCTCTGAATCCAGAATTCAGAACGATGATCTCCATCCTCTTGTAGTCTGAAATGGGATGATTAATTCTTTCCCCCTCATTTTGCTGCTTGTGTCAATCCAGCCCCAGAGAGTTGTTGTGTTTGCTGTTTTGTCAGGAAAGGGAGCAGGGGTCGCCAACGTGGTGTCCATGGGAACCATGACAACCGCCAACACCTTTCCTAGTGCCCATCAAGTACTTTAAAGGGGTGTTACAGAGGATCAGTCTACCTCTGGGTATTAATCATGACAACTGAACAAGACCTCTAGGGCCAGAGGCTGGGGAGTGGTCAGTTGGGGAGGGATTTTGCTGGTGGGCTCTCTTTCTGAATTTCCTTTCGATATCTGGCCGGCTAATGCTGCAAACAGGATGCTCAAAAGGAATGACCAGGAGTCCCCAATGTGATGCCTGGGGGCTCCATGGAGACTGCCCATACCTTTCCTGGTACCCACCAACTGCTTTGACTCCCCACTCCTTCACATGCAGCCAGCTGGGTGACCTTGGGTCAGTCACAGTTCTCTCAGACCTGTTCCCTCAAGAGTGGTTCTCAGTCAGAGCTTATTCAGATGCGTCTACTTCACAGGGTGTCTGTCATGGGGAGAGGAAGGGAAGGTGATTGTAAGCCGCTCTGAGACTCCGAGTGAAAGGCAGGGTATAAATCCAATCTCCACCTCCTCCTCTTCTTCTGGAAAGTGAGTGGGACTTTTTCCCAGCAGGTCCTTCGGATTGGCTACGCCAATTAAAAGGCATCATGTTAAACAGAGCTTCTACCTGAAATGTTGAAGAGGCACTATTAGAGTCATATATAACCTTCCTTCCTGACGTTTTATGGTTGGCTTTACCTCTAGTGGCAGCCATTTTGTTATTGTGCCCACCACCCTATGTCAGAATTCCAAAAGTGCCCACAAGCTCAAAAGGGTTGAAAACTCCCAGTATAGCATGTTAGGCTAAGACCGGTGAGACCCAGATTGGAATCCCCACTCGGCCAAGATGTTCACTGGGTAACCTCGGACCTGTCACTACTTATCTCACAAGGGTATTGTGAGGACAGAACAGAGGAGCCCTTAGGTGTGAGCCCAGGGGCAAAAGCCAGAGGCCCATTCATCTGTGGCCCTTAGCTCATATATCACTAACATGTAACACTAACAAGAATATGCCATGGGATCACATCTGATACAGCCTGCAGATGAATCCTCCTGAGCAGCTACAGTGTGTGATTAAATAATTGTATGTGTTATCTCCCCTATCCCCCCATGAATATTGTTAGTCCAATTGTCAAAATGAGTAACTGTAAATCGCTCTGAGCCCACAGGTGTGTGGGAAAAAGCGATCAATAAATCAAAAGTATTATTATTATTATTATTATTATTATTATTATTATTATTATTATTATTATTATTATTATTATTATTATTATTATCATCATCATCATTATTATTATTATTATCATTATTATTATTATCATTATTATTATTATTACTACTACTACTACTACTACTACTACTACATTGGCCAGTTAGGTTAAAAACTGATGAGCTGATCAGCCCCTGACGTATTGTTTACTTTGTGTTGTTTGCTTGTTTTCTATACTGTTTTCATACTTTTGTTTAAAGCATATTTTTGTAAGTCACTTTGAGTCCCCAGTGGGGAGATAAGTGAGCTAAAATATATATGAAATAAATGAGCCGGCCTTGGCTGGGAGGGTGGGGTAGAAATTCAATAAATAAATAAGTAATAAATTAAAAAATAAAATAAAATATATAGGAAAGACGGGATAAAAACATGAGAAACGAAAACTGCAGGCTAATGTGGTAAGAGTGGTTACAGTGTTGGACTAAGATCTAGGAGACCTGAGTTTGAATCTGCACTCTGCTATGGAATCTTGGTGAGAGACCTCGAACCTATCATTGGCTTGGATCCAACCTCAGTTTTGGTGTGTGGGGGTGTGTGTGGGGGTGAGGTGATTTTCACCAATCTTCTCCTACCTTGCCAACCCTCCCCAAGCTATTCCGGGGGGGGGGGCGCATTCACCAGGAGCATCATTTTAAGTTGTGTTTTGGGCTGCAGTTGGAAAGGGGAATTGGTGGAAATCTAGGCAGGCTCCAAGCCACACTCTCTCAGCCTAACCTACCTTGCAGTGAGGTTTTCGTGGGGATAAAATTGAGGAGGGAAGAATGTTGTACACTACCTCAGGTTCCCACTGGGGAGAAAAGTGGGATATAAATATGTAAGTTAAAAAAATAAGCCTTGTCTGATGGTACATGCTTTACGCAGAGCTGGCGTCACATCATATTTATTTATTTATTTATTAGATTTATATCCCACCCTCCCCGCGAGCGGGCTCGGGGTGGCTAAGAGTCAGCGGCATCACGTGCCGAGATAAAACAGTTCAAAACAAGATCAAACAATGATACAATTAACTTAGATACAACTGATGCCAGAGAGTGCTCGTAGTGATCTTATTTCTTCATTCAGTTAGAGATGGCGTGCAGACAGAAGTAATACTAGGGCCCCGATTTAATGATATTCGACCTCCCATAGTGCTGTATCTCGGTCTCCTGAAGGGCCAACCTATCACCACACAGATGATGACATCAGTGGTGGGCGGTGTTGGTATTGGTAATGGGTGGTGGGTGGTGGGCAGCTCCTCATTGAAGGCCTGGCGGAAGAGCTCTGTCTTGCAGGCCCTGCGGAAGTGTACTAGGTCCCGCAGGGCCCTGATCTCCCTGATTTTCAGACTTTCTAGTGTAGTTCTAGCAATACTATATTTGTTTAATTCCTTCTTCCCCCCCCCACCCTTTATAGTCAGCAGATACAACAGCCTTGAGCCACACAGTCTCCAGTTTGAAGCCAAACACAATGTATGAATTTTCTGTCATGGTAACGAAAGGACGAAGGTCAAGCACGTGGAGTATGACTGCTCATGCCACTACCTACGAAGCAGGTATGTCTCTATTTGCTTCCCTACTGAGGAGATTTTTAAATGTTACGTTTTTAAAAGGTTACCAGCTTACATTGCTAACGTAGATAATACTTTATTTTTTGGTCACATTGCTCTGTATGCCATAGACTATTTAAAATAGTAACAGAAATTAACTCCTCCCCTTACTGGTGGGTACCAAAATGAAGCAAAGCCAGCGATTTCATTCCGCATCTCTTGAAATGGCTCGAAGCCAGGTTGCCACACTTTAATGAATGGAATATTCACAATACCGAACAGCCGAAGTACCATGAACTTCAAAGACTTTCCTCGCTAATGATGAGGTATAGATGCCATTCATTTTTCAAAAGAGTCCAAGATCAGATGAAAACATGGGCAGTAATCCTCTATTATTATTAGAACCAGAGTTTTGTAGTCAGCATTTATGTATTAATTTATCAAGGTCTCAAGGAATCTGATTACATTCAAGGCCTGATGTATGAAGGGGAAGTGTGCTTTGATATCATATTACTCTTCTCAGTCATACCGCTGTTCCGTGTGGTAATCTATTAATGAGGACAAAGGAAGTCGTAGTCTCCAGTTTCTATTATGTGATTTCCCCAGTGGTTTAATTTTTTTCTAAAATGCCGAAAGTGTTGGCCATAATCCAGATTCCAGTCTTGTGGACTGAATTATGCTGAATATTCATTTTAATGCTAAGTGTTACCTGGTTCCAAAGATTTGTTTGACTGAAAACACTGGATTTGGAAGGGGAAAGGGCAGGGCTCTTTTTGTAGCAGGAACTCCTTTGCATATTAGGCCACACACCCCTAATGTAGCCAATCCTCCAAGAGCTTACAGAGCTCTTCTTACAGGGGCTACTGTAAGCTCTTGGAGCATTGGCTACATTAGGGGTGTGTCGCCTAATATGCAAAGGAGTTCCTGCTACAAAAAGAGCCCTGGGAAAGGGTATGGATATTTCACAACGAATACTTCGATTGTGTGAATATTCATATGTCATCTCGATTCCGGTTGCTAATAGTTTCAACACCTTTTTTTTTTTTTTGCACCTGATTATTTTGCCTTCATGAGTTATTCATCGGGATGATTATTTAGAATAATCCCTTACTGAAATTATTGGTGATAGTATAAGGGCATAAAAACAGCTCTTCTAGATCAGATGGATGGTGTGTTTCAGAGGCCCCCAACGTTTTTTGTGCCGGTGGGCTCCTTTGGAATTCTGACAAAGGGCAGTGGGCGGAATCACAAAATGGCTGCCAAGGAGGTGGGGCCAACCACACAATGCCAGGGATTGAGATTATATACAACCGTAATAGTAATTCTTCAGTGTTTCAGACAGAAGCTCTGTTTAACAAGATACCTTTTAATCTGCACAGCCAGTCAGAAGACCTACTGGGGAAAAGTACCACCTAGCCTCACTCACTTTCTTAAAGCACTTGGTGGGTACCAGGAAAGGTGTTGGCGGACTCCATGGAGCCCATGGACATCATGTTGGGGACCCCTGGTCTTTCTTTTCAAACATCCTGTTTGCAGCATTAGCCAATCAGATATCAAAGGGAAATTCAGAAAGAGAACCCATTGGCAGAATCTCTCACCCAACTGGGCCAATCCCCATCATCTGGTCCTAGAGGTCTCGTTCATCTGTCACAGCTAATACCCAGTGGTAAACGGATCCTCTGTAAGTTTCTCTGACACCCCTTTAAATCCATCCAAGCCTGTGAACATCACGGCATAGTATATTAATTATTCCTGGATCCCAGCCAATCAGAGATCACATAACTAGCATGATGGTGTAGACACACTATAAGTTTAGGCAATGTGATAACATCAGGAGGAAATTATATCACTTGAAGGTCAAGAGAAGCAACAGAATTGTAAATAAACGAGCCAATATTTTTGCAGGCTGTGCTGAAAAATGGAAGAGATTTGGGGGGGGAAAGGACATTGCTGACTCCGCTGAAATGTTAGTAGTTAGTTTTGGCTCAGTATTACATTATTTAAGGGGCTATTAAGCAGCAGCTCCTTGTATCAAACATAAAAAAAATGGCTTCTTAAATCCCCACTCTGCCACAGAAACTTGGTGGGTGACCTTGGGCCACAAAGTTTGTTAGTCCTTAAGGTGCTCTTGCTCTTTTCTGCTACTACAGACAGACTAGCACAGCTACCCATCTCGATCTATTCCCTACCTTCTAACTGGGATAAAAAGACCCAGATCCTCCATTCCTACTCATGTCTGATGAAGCAACCTTTGAATCTCGAAAATTCACATCCCGAAAATCGTGTTGGTCTCTAAGGTGGTCCGGGACTTGAATCTATCAGTTTCATTATGTTGCTCTCAATAGTTCCAAAGGAGCTTGTGCAGGATACCTTCCCAGTGGATTATGGTCAAATTTATGTATGTTTGATTCTCCCCTAACATTTCTTCTTTAAAAATCTCTGGCTTTTTGCCTTCTTTTAAGCACCAACCTCTGCTCCCAAGGATTTGACAGTCATTACTCGAGAAGGCAAGCCTCGAGCCGTCATCGTCAGCTGGCAGCCTCCGTTAGAAGCCAATGGCAAGATTACTGGTAAGCTGCATGGCACATTCTATGTTTTTCTGTTTTACACAGGGTTGCCAGCTCTGGCTTGAGAAATACCTGGAGATTTTTTGGGGGGTGGAGCCTGGGGAGGGTTGGGTTTAGGGAGGGGAGGGACCTCAGCAAGGTAAAATCCCATAGAGCCCAACATCCAAAGCAGCCATTTTCTCCAGGGGAAATTATCTCGATTGTCTGGAGATCAATTGTACTAACAGGAGATCTCCAAACAAATGAATGATAGACAACATTAGTGAAAATGAGACAGACCAGACTAGTAACAATGATGCCACGTGGAATGAAAACAAAAATGGTCATATTGGTTCACCCCCAGGATCTTGCGATCTTGGGCATGCAGCACTGACAAAAGGCTTATCTAGTCTGTGATGGTCCACAGCACTCTGTTAGTGGGCTTTCTGAGGCATGATGGATCTCATAAGAAGAGTCCTTCTAGATCAGACCAGTTGTCCATCTAGTCCAACATCCTGTCTCACATATTGGCGGGTCAACAACAGGGCATAGAGGCCGAGGTCTTCCCCTGATGTTACCTCCTGGATTCAGAGGTTGTCTGCCTCTGAATGTGGAGATTCCCTTTAGTCACCATGGCTAGTAGCCACTGATAGGATTGTCCTCCATGAATCCATCCATTCCCCTTGTAAAACTGTCTATGCCTGTGGCCATCACTACATCCCCTGGCAGTGAATTCCACATTTTAATCACTCGCTGTGCAAAGCAGTATTTCTATCAGCTGTCCTAAATCTGCCACCTATCAAATTCATTGGATGCCCTCGAGTTCTAGTAGCTTGGGAGAGGAAGAAAAGGTTCACTCTCTCCACACTCTGTGCTCTGTGCGTAATTTTATAAACCCCTATCCTGTCTCCAGTTAGTCATCACTTTTATAACCTGAAAAGTCCCAGACATTTCAGACTTTCCTCATAGGCAAGGTGCTCCAGCCCCCTAATCATCTTAGTCACCCTCTTCTGCACTTTCTCCAGCTTTGTGAGTTCCTTTTTGAGATAAGGTGACCAGAACTGCACCATAGATCTGTACAGGGACGTTGCAAATATTGGCTGTTTTACGTTCAATCCCTTTCCTAATAATCCCCAATGTAGAGCTTGCCTTTTTTATCACTGCTGTGGCACACTTGGTTGTGGCTTTCATGGAGCTGTCTGTTACGAGCTCAAGATCTTTTTGCCTCTCGGTCTCAGCAAGCTCAGACCTCGTTAGCCTACACTTGAAAATGGGATTTTTTTGTCCCAGTATGCATCGTCTTACACTTACCTGCACTGAGCTTCAGCTGTCACATTGTCGGCCATTCAGCCAATTTGCAGCGATCCTCCCGGAGTGCTTCACTGTCTCTTCACAACCTCAGGTGCAGCTGCCCTGAATCAGGCACTGTACAGAAGGCAATATCTGCTCACAGGGCTACAGTCTGCAGCCCATGTCGTCATCGATATTATAGCATTGGAAAAAGTGCAGAGAAGGGCAACTAGAATGATAAAAGGGTTGGGACACCTTCCCTATGAAGAAAGGTTAAAATGCTTGGGGCTCTTCAGCTTGGAGAAATGATGGCTGAGGGGTGACATGATCGAGGTTTATAAGATTATGAATGGAATTGAGCAGGTTGAGAAAGAAGTACTTTTCTCCCTTTCTCACAATACAAGGACTCGTGGGCACTCCATGAAATTGCTGAGCAGTCGGGTTAGAACAGATAAAAGGAAATACTTTTTCACCCAAAGAGTGATTAACATATGGAATTCTCTGCTACAGGAGGTGGTGGCAGCTACCAGCATGGACAGTTTCAAGAGGGAATTAGATAAACATATGGAGCAGAAGTCCATCAGTGGCTCTTAGCCACAGGGTATAGAATGAGAACTCTCAGTCTGGGGCAGGTGATGCACTCTATTCTTGGTGCTGGAGGGGGCAGCAATGGGAGGGCTTCTAGTGCCCTGGCCCCACTGCTGGACCTCCTGATGGCACCTGGTATATTTTGGCCGCTGTGTGACAGAGTGTTGGACTAGATGGACCATTGGCCTGATTCAACATTGGCTTCTCTTATGTTCTTATGTTCTTATCGTCTTCTTCCTCTTCTTCTTCCTCCTCCTCCTCTTCTTCTTCCTCTTCTTCCTCTTCCTCCTCCTCTTCCTCCTCCTCCTCTTCCTCCTCCTCTTCCTCTTCCTCTTCTTCTTTTAAAAACAATTGGCTTTGTTTTCGTGTGCACCAGTGGAGAGTTGTTCTGGTAATTAATTCAGTGCAAAAATGACAGGGAAAGCAGATGGGGTGGGGGAGCAAAGAAAGTCCTTCACTTTTCATGGACGAAAGCATTAAGTCCTTTGGTCAAAGGTCCTCTGATGCATTATACTCAGTGGCAATTAAGAGTGCCTAATAATAAGCCGGTTGTTTAGCAATGATGTAAAACATAATGTGCGTAATGATAGGGTGCCTGGCCCGACAGGCTGTGGCGGAATGGTTTGGTTGGGTGTTTAACGCCGTAATAACAAGGTAAGGGTCTGATGATCTGAAACCCCTTAATGCTGACTGACAAGGACTGAACTTAATGAATGGTATACACAGATAGATATTATTCTACCAAATAATGTCATAACACCGATGGCCAATTAAGACAGCCTTTAATGTTATTTTTTTTCCCCCCGAGGGGAAACTACAGCGGGGTTTTGTTTGTTTTAAATCATAGATGCAAGCTTTAAATGGCCATTTTGGGCTATTAATAGGCTTTTCAGAAGCCTCTAATTATTGTGAAAAATATGGCGAGGCTAATAAAACGAGGGTGTTATGGTCTCATGGATATAGACGGTGGGCAGGGAGGACTGAAATCCTGTGGTCCTTGCAAGCATTCTCCCCTAATCTGGATTACGATCCCCCTGATCCTGATACTCCACTCTCTGTAGGAAGGTATGCGAGAGCGTACAAGAACCCCCTCCCCCTTTCTCCATTCCACTCTTCATAGAATTATCCATCTGACCAGTTTAAAAAAAAAAAAAGATTTGATCCATTGATTTGATCCATCTGACCAGTTTAAATATATAAAGATTTGATCCATTGATCAGCAAAATACTGATAATATAAAAAGCAGCCACTACTGCTTTGAAAATAAATAAAAACCGAAATAAAGCAAAATTACGGCAACCGGTGTGTTTTTTGTTTTTTTGTTTTTCAGGCAGCTTTTAAAAGAAGGTTGGAAGCAGGCCAATTTGTCTTTCACACCTGCAGTTCTTGCAGATGCCTAAAAGCAGTTGGCTTGCAGCTATGCTGCCTTGCTAGGTTTGCCCCAGCTAAGGGGTCTCCCGGCCCTCACTCATGCCCCCCCTCGTTAACACACAACCCCTATAATGAAATCACAACAATAAACTGCCATCTGCATCGGGGCACTTTTGACTTCAGGGCATATTTGGCAATATTTAACTGCAGGAAGTAATACACAGTTGATGTCATGCCATTCTTAATCCTGTCGACTGAAATCGTTTCCCTAATAAGGTAGAGAATGGAACAGACCATACACACATGCAGTTCTAAGTGCCTGTCTAAAAATGTGCAGGATCATGGACTATAACTCCGTCCGTCCGTCCGTCCATCCGTCTGTCCGCCCACCCACCTATCTGTCTGTCTGTCTGTCCATCCGTCCGTCCGTCCATCCGTCCACCCATCCCATCCGTCTATCCATCTATCCGTCTATCCGTCCGTCTATCTATCTATCTATCCGTCCATCTATCTATCTATCTATCTATCTATCTATCTATCTATCTATCTGTCTGTCCATCCATCTATCTATCTATCTATCCACCCACCCATCTATCCATCTATCCATCTATCCATCTATCTACCGACCTACCGACCTACCGACCTACCTAATCTTCATATCTGTCTATCATCTATCTCCGGATCTATCTATCTCCATAGCTATCTATCTAGATCTAGTGTTTCCTCTCTCACTGCCAGACTCCTCCTGAAACTGCGCTGCCAGTCCTATCTGGCAACGCTGATTTAGAATGATCCCTAAGCATATTCCCGCATAAAGTCCTGGACTTTAGGGCATTATACCCTGCTGAGATCCCTCCCCAGACTCCGCCCTCCAAATCTCCAGAAATTTCCCAACCCAGAATTGGGAATGACATGGGACTAGTTCTCACCCACCTCACCTCTACAGGCAGAGTCACAAACGTGTATACATTCATACGTATCTTTTTTTTTTTTTTTTTTACATGGGATTTCTGTTGTTCTATAACAGACCAGTCCACAACAAATTACACCGGAGTACAAAGCCTGAAATTAATTTAGTGGAACTGAGACCACACTGGTTTACGTGGGAATGCTTTGTGCATGATCTCCCCTGTGCGTGGAGAAGAGCTAAGATACTTGCCTCACAGTATATTAGGACCTTTCCTTTCCCTGCTTGGCTATGAGACCCAATGTCCATGAGCCTGAAAAGCTTACATGGAAGACAACATCAAGTGTGGACCAGCCCTAAATAGCACACGTTTGGAATTGTTCAGTTCTCTGCTGAGTTACCCTACTCTAAGTTCATTGAAATGGATGGTCTTCATCTGGAATAAATTCATAAGATTGCAGCCTAAGAGTGCTATCCCTAACAGAGTTGCACCCTTAAAAGTCACTTAAATCCCAATGGACTTAGAAATGTATAAGTCCGTTAACGGTAGTACTGTAAGGAAGTGCAGTCTGTAATGAGATAACTCAGTAGGAAATCTCTTACATAATTGTGAAGATGCTGCATGTACTATAAATAATATGATACACATTTATTTACTGTATTACTTTATTTTAATGAATGTGTGTGCCACTTCTTTAGGGACCTGCTTAAGCTGGCTAACTGTAAAATCCAGCAGGATAAAACACCCCCCCCCAGAAATAAAACCACCCCCAATTTATCTCCTGTAGAACCATCATAAACAGCATAAAATAACCTTATAAGTGTGTTATGAAAACATGAGTATCAGCAAGTAGGAAGTAGGTCAGACGTTACTAAAACAGACTGGGTAGAACTTCAGTTCAATGAACTTCACTGCCTAGAAGACCATAGGGTAAACACTCAAGCCTCAAAGAGGAGTTCAGAGATGGGGCCCCACCACCAATGAAGACATTTCTCTAGTTCTCACCCACCTCACCTCTACAGGCAGAGTCACAAACGTGTATACATTCATACGTATTTTTTTGTTGTTGTTCTTGGTTCTTCACAGCTTACATTCTCTTCTACACTTTGGACAAGAATTCTCCGATCGATGACTGGGTAATGGAGTCCATCAGCGGTGACCGGCTTACCCACCAAATCATGGATCTCAATCTCGACACCGTCTATTACTTCAGGATACAAGCCCGTAACGCCAAAGGAGTGGGTCCTCTCTCAGACCCTATTCTCTTCCGGACTCTCAAAGGTTTGGATTTGTTACTTAGTTCCCTAGATGTCGATTGAATTGTTAAGGAGTCTGGCCGTAGTTCAAGGCATGATTCTGAGTTCTGACTTCTGTAAGACCCAATGGCCATCTTCTGGCAAGATGGTAGAGCATTTTTTTTTTTGCCATAATGGATCATTGCCAGAAAAACCATAAACACCAGCCGTTGATACAATGGCGGTTCAAAAGTGGTCCAATCATATTTCAAATCCATGGTATACATGACAAACAAAAATGAGAAGAAGGGTGTGAAATCGGGCCAGTTACTGCATCGTCAGAAATGGAAATGTCTTTGGCCGTTGTTTCCTCCAGCTAGGCTTCTGCTCATTCCCGTATTGATTTCTTGTAAATAAGAAGCTGGTAAAAGATTCATTCATTAAGGTTAATGGAGGCTCAGAATGGCGGGCTTCTCTTTTCTTGTTTGTTTGTTCTTTTACACATTAAAAAAGTAATAAGTGCAGAATTGTTTTAATGAACAGACCCAGGGTTTATAAAATGTCATCCAGGTGACATTATCTCCACCCTTCGCGAAGTAAGTCTTTCTGTCCTGACTTGCTGTTTAGTGATCTTTAAGTCTGAGCTTTAGACCTGTTAGTTTTCGAACTGTGTCCCTGGGAATCCCAGAAGTTCCTTAGAAGCTTACCAGGCACACCTTAATTAAACGATCGGTGATGGCGGATAAACTTCCCTGAAAGACGACCCATGATGGTCGACTGTGAGTGGCCACAGGAGAATTTTGTTTGTTTTCTAGCTTGTACGAGTATTTTTTTCCCAAGGCACAGAAAATGTCACAGAATCCTTTGCAACGTCATCTCGTTCCCTGGCAGATGAGTCCTTGTAGGAAGGGTTCCTTGAATGTGGAGAGTTTGAAATCCACTGCTCTAGGCCAACATAATCATTATAATGGAATGGGTGGAATGGAATGGATGATGTTTCCTCCTCATCAAGAAACAGTGGAATGGCCACATGTGGCTTGAAGAATGCCATTCCCTAAATGTCACCCCTAGAAGTGGCTGATTTAGCTATTAGCTATTAGCTATCAGTAGCTATTAGCTGCAAGGTATAGATAGGAACTCTCAGGCTGGAGCAAGTGAGGCCCTGTATTCTTGGTGCTTGGGGGGGGGGCAACAGCGGGAGGGCTTCTAGTGCCCTGGCCCCACTGCTGGACCTCCTGGTGGCACCTGGTATTTTTGGCCACTGTGTGACACAGAGTGTTGGACTGGATGGGCCACTGGCCTGATCCAACACTGGCTTCTCTTATGTTCTTATGAAGCATCACATGAATAAGCCACTCACAGAAACTCCTCCTAGCATTGCCAGCTCTGGGTTGGGAAATACCTGGAAATTTGGGAAGTGGAGCCTTGGGATGGTGGGGTTTGGGGGAGGAGACCTCAGCAGGGCACAATGCCATAGAGTCCGTCCTCCAAGTCAGCCACTTTGTCTACGGGAACTGATCTTGGTTGCCTGTAGATCAGGGCTCTTTTTGTAGCAGGAACTCCTTTGCATATTAGGCCACACACCCCTAATGTAGCCAATCCACCAAGAGCTAACAGCGCTCTTCTAACAGGGGCTACTGTAAGCTCTTGGAGGATTGGCTACATTAGGGGTGTGTGGCCTAATATGCAAAGAAGTTCCTGCTACAAAAAGAGCCCTGCTGTAGATTAATTATAATAGCAGGAGATCTCCAGGTGCCACCTGGAGGCTGGCACCCTAGAACTGTTGCTATATCAATGCTGATCCTCGAGACTTTCCTTTGAGTCCTATGGAGTGTGGTGGTACAAGTGTTTTAAATGGGGTTGCCAGTCTCCACTTAGGGCCTGAAGATCTCCCAGAATTACAACTGATTCCCTGTAGAAAATGGCTCTTTCGGAGGGTAGACTCTGTGACATTATATCCCCACTGACTTTCCTCTCCTCTCCAGACCTCGTGCTTCCTAGGCTCCACCCCTCAAAGTCTCCAGGGATTTCTTAACCTAGAGCTGGCAACCCTTGTTTTAAAAGATATACAAGGTATAGATAGGGATTCTGGGGCAAGTGATGCTCTTTATTCTTGGTGCTTGGGGGGCAACAGTGGGAGGGCTTCTAGTGTCCTGGCCCCACTGGTGGACCTCCTGATGGCACCTGGTATTTTTGGCCACTGTGTGACACAGAGTGTTGGACTGGATGGGCCATTGGCCTGATCCACCATTGGCTTTTCTTATGTTCTTGGTGCTTGGGGTGGGGGGCAACAGTGGGAGGGCTTCTAGTGTCCTGGCCCCACTGGTGGACCTCCTGGTGGCACGTGATATTTTTGGCCACTGTGTGCCAGAGTGTTGGACTGGATGGGCCATTGGCCTGATCCAACACTGGCTTCTCTCATGTTCTTATGATACCTGCTAGCCCTGAACAGTACACTATCAGGTGTTTGACAACAGGCAGTTTCATACATGCTAAATAATGTGATTTCAAACATTGGATTCTCTTATATTCTTAAGATTTTTTAAAAAATGGTGGGTGACTGGATCCATGTATTAAACCACTCTGGCTGAAAGTTCTCATGTTCATGCAAGCTGGAATCACTGGTATGCATACAACCATCCATGCATGGGAGTTTTCGCTCATTCCTGGCCATTTCTGCAGCCCCTTTAAACCCCCGGAAAGATCATTCTTGGGCTTGTGGGATCCAAGTGAGAAACAGCTACATGGGTCTGAAGTGAGCAGGGACAAGGGAAAGATAGCGTCTCCTTTTCTTGGCAGAGTTGTGCACAGAAGAAGGAGGAGGGACTCTTTTCTCCTTTGTCCTTCACCATTTCATCCCCCCCCCCGACACACACCCTCACCACTATTAGTTGAGCAAACTCTAAATACAATGTCTAATGATAAAATAAATTTTTAAAAATATAACAGCACAAAAGATGGCCAAACATCAAACTGGTAAAAATTGAAATAAGCCCTAGAAATCTGTCATCTGAGTAGATGTGAACAGGAAGTAAAATAAGCCACAATATTCGACAAAGGGCTTTTCTGCATTCTCATGTTCCTTGCTTGTGAGTTCATGTTTCTTCAGGGGAAGGGTTGTTGTTGTTTTGTTCCTCAAAGTTTTGCTCCCCCAATGTTACACCAACTTATATCTGGCAGAAACTGTGAAATTGCAGGGCGCTGCGGTGGCTCAAGTGGTTAAGATGCTGAACTGCAGGCTGGAAGGTCAGTAGTTCAGCAGTTCGAGACCCAAGTGCTGCATGACGGAGTGAGCTCCCGTCTCTGGTTCCAGCTCCAGCTAACCTAGCAGTTCGAAAGCGCGAAATTGCAAGTAGATAAATAGGTACTGCTTTGGTGGGAAGGTAACAGCGTTCTGTATGCCTTGTCGTTTAGTCATGCTGGCCACATGACCACAGAAACGACTTTGGACAGCACTGGCTCTTCGGCTTGGAAACGGAAATGAGCACCACAACCCTAGAGTCGGATTCGACTGGCTTTCAAACAAGGGAACCTTTACCTTTACCTGTGCCAGACACAAGGGGTTGCGGTAGCTCAGAGGCTAAGATACTTAAGCTGCAGACCAGAAGGTCTGTAGCTCGGCAGTTTGAAACCCTAATGCCATATTTCGGAGTGAGCTCCCATCTCTGGCCCCAGCTCCTGCCTACCTAGCAGTTCAAAAGCACAAAATTGCAAGTAGATAAATAGGTACTGCTTTGGTGAGAAGGTAATAGCATTTCATGTGCCTTGGTGTTTAGTCATGCCAGTCACATGACCATGGAAACGTCTTTGAACAGCACTGGCTCTTCAGCTTGGAAACAGAGATGAGCACCACTCCCTAGAGTCAGATATGACTAGCTTTCTAGCAAGGGAAACCTTTACCTTTTATGCCAGACACAAATGGGTGTGATATCAAATCGACCACTAGAGGGAGGAAAACATATGCGGAACCAAAAAAGAAAGAAACAGGAAGCTTACAATCGAGGTACATGAGAATGCGGAAAAGTCCTAAGGCAATCAGCTACCTAGGAGGAATGGAATAATTTAACTCTCCTCCTGAAATGGAGATCAAATATCTGGTGAGTATCCAAGAAGAGGGTGCTCCATAAACAAAAAGCCTCTATGCAATTATTGATGGCCATGATTTGTCTCCAGAGACTTGCTTGAGGCATCTCACTAACTAAAAACATCACAGCAATGAAATCATAAAAACCAGCAGCCATACATTTCTCAATGTTAAAACAAGCCATTAAAAAAAACATGAATCCATCAGGGGCATTAAAAACAGCATCAGAACAAGTATTAAAATGGCAGTGATAAAACAGGTCTCGGGCTAGCAGCAGCCCCACAATAAACAACAGCTAAAAATGTAAGCCATCTATTAAAGTGCTGGGCGAAGTTTTTGGACTTGTGCCTAAATCACAAAAAAGGAGGGACTAAAAGAACCTCAAGGGGGGGGGAGGCGTTCCACAGGTGAGGGGCCACCACTGGAAAAGCCTTGTGTGTGGTTGCCATCTTGCCTACCTCTCTGCAGCCTGGAAAGCAGAACAGAGCTTGGACAGAGGACCTTAAGTGGCAGGCTGGATGCTATGTGACCATCTAGTCCTTCAGATGCTCTGGCCTCAAGCTGTTCAGGGCCTTCAAGGGGAAAACCAGCACTTTGAATTGTGTTCAGGAGCAAATGGGCAGCCAGTGCAGATCTTACATACTATCCTTGTACCCAGGGCTTTTTTTGAAGAAAAAACTCAGCAGGAACTCATTAGCATAATACGCCACACCCAACAGCAGAAACATATTAGCATATTAGGCCGCGCTCCCATGTTACCAGAAGTGTGTTCATCCAGCCACACCCACCTTATGCTTCTTATTCTGTTTACCTTGTTTGTTGTCAAAACCCAGGGCTTTTTTGGTAGCAGGAACTCCTTTGCATGTTAGGCCACACACCCTTAATGTAGCCAATCCTAATGAGTTTCTGCTGTTGGGTGTGGCCTATTATGCTAATGAGTTCCTGCTGGGCATGGCCAACTCGGGAGCCAGCTGGAACTCCGTCCCTGTGCGTTCCTGCCCAGAAATAGCCCTGCCTGTACCCCGCGCCAACAATCACCTAAGCACAAGTTACAAGTGACATAGCATCCAGATATGACCACTCCTGTGCAAATTGGTGTGATAGGAAGACTCAGATGTCTCATTAGTCCTGAACAATGAAGTTGTCCTAAGAAATGCCTGTCTTGTGTCCTTTATGCAAGATATCATCAAACTCATTGGGGAGATGAGTTTTAGGCATGAGCATCAAGAGATATATTTAGAACGATTCGGTGAGCTTGCTCGTTTTGTTCCGACTTCTAACAGCCTATGAGGTCTATGTCTGATACTCTGAGATGAATGTTTAATGCCACTCACCCTAAATATGTCATGTTCAATATCATTCAAGCAATGGGTGTTGTTTTTTCCCTGATAAATCTTCCTCTACATCTAGGGTGCAAAGAGCTTGTGATGTCTGGCTTGTGTTCTAAATTACGTAAAAAATACTGGATCCTTGCCCTTAATAATGATTAAGTCGCTGTGTTTGGTGTCCTGTGGTAGGATCTTTTTTTTCCCCAATAGATCCATACATATGTACACATATGGCTTACAAGACATTTTATTTCAAAAGGAACAACACAGGCATCAGCCTTGTCAGCCTTGTCCTTAGGAATTTGTAGTAACACACTACATAAAAATCTTTCATAAACTTTAGCATTATTTAAAAATTCACCATGTTTTTTGGCTGCATTTCTGAGCAGGAACTGTCTTTACTAATTAAGCAATGCAACAGGGAGAATAATCAGTTGGGACTGCAGTGCTGGTGAAATAGGGTTAATTTTCTCCAGGGCATTTGCTTGATGCAAATTCCATCCTTCCTGGCCAGAAGTTGCTGTCCCACAGGAAGAGAGAAAGACCTACGTGTTTTCCACAGTGGATCAAAAAGCAACTTTGAGGGAGAGACAATCTGTATGGGGTAAATGGTGTTAGAGTGCCTATGCAGCAGAGTCAGGACACTGAACTGATTGAGAGTAACAAAAGCTTTATTTGTGGAACTAACAAACTGGATAGGAAATGAGATAAACCTAGCTGTCTTACTATGTGTGTGTGAGAGAGAGAGACAGTTCTAGACTGTTCTAGAAGAAAAGCCTAAGAATAGCATTCTGCAGACAGACCAGGAAAAGCCCATTTAGGAAAAAGGTGTTCCCCCTACAGTCCTGTCTAGCTAGAGCTTGCTGCCCCCCTGCAGGGTCTTATTTCCTCTTCTTTCTATGCATGGCATTGCTATATTCCAATAGAAAATGGTTCCGGGGAACGGAGTTCAACCCCCATTTGGTTCTGACCGCATTTGTTCACCACCTGTATGCCATCTCTTCATGGGGAAGAGAAGTCAGTTGGAAAACCTCATCCCTATGTATGGTGAACATGGGAATTCTGAAGACATATCTCTTTGGATATGGCCTACATTGGCTGTGGTGCACATTAAAATAAGATGGTGCATGGCTGCATAGTTAAGTGCTCTGCCCGTGGCAAACTTCACATATAAATCAGGTCTGACTATGCTTACTATGTGTGAATAATCATGGAGGACTCCATTCCAGCATTTTTATAAGGACGGCTAAGATCATGTATGTAAAGTGCTACCAAAATCCATAGTTTCTTTACCCATACCCCATATTTTTCTCCAATGGGGACCCAAAGTAGCTTACATTATCCTTTGCTCCTCCTCCATTTTATACTTACAACAGGTTTTTCCACCTTCTCATTTTCCTCACGTGTGTGTTCCTTTTGCTTCCGTTTTCCCTTCTGTCCCTCATGTGTCTTGCTCCCTCCAGTGGCCAATCTGATATTACATTAATTTATGTCTGGCATGTCTCCCTGCAGATTTATGCCAGGCATAAATCACCGTAATAGCAAATCGACCACTAGAGGGAGCAAAACACATGCAGAACGGGGGGCGGGGGGACACCCCAAAGCAACAGGAACATACAAGCAAGAAAAATCAGAATGTGGAAAAGCCCGTAAACAACTCTGTGAGGTAGCAGATCAAAGTTTGAGTCCAGTGGCACTTTTAAGACCAACAAAGTTTTATTTTAGGTATAAGCTTACGTGCGCATGCACACTTCTTCAGTGCATGGACACAAAAGCTTATCCCTAGAATCAAACTTTGTTTGTCTTAAAGGTGCCACTGGACTCCAACTTTGTTCTGCTGCTTCAGACCCACACGGCCACCCCACCTGCATATGTGAGATCAGTTAGGCTGAGAGAGAAAATGACTGGCCCAGGTCACGTGGCCAGCTTCCATGACAGTGGAAACTCAATGAAAATGTCTAGACAGTGTGTAATTACAATAAAGAAGGCCAGCGCTATGCTGGGGATTATTAGGAAGGGAACTGAAAACAAATCAGCCAATATCATCATGCCCCTGTATAAATCATTGGTGCGACCTCATTTGGAATACTGTGTACAGTTCTGGTTGCCACACCACAAAAAGGATAATATAGCATTGGAAAAAGTGCAGAGAAGGGCAACTAGAATGATAAAAGGTTTGGAACACTTTCCCTATGAAGAAAGGTTAGAACGCTTGGGGCTCATTAGCTTGGAGAAACGACGGCTGAGGGGGTGACATGATCGAGGTTTATAAAATTATGCATGGGATTGAGCAGGCTGAGAAAGAAGTACTTTTCTCCCTTTCTCACAATACAAGAACTCGTGGGCACTCCATGAAATTGCTGAGCAGTCGGGTTAGGACTGATAAAAGGAAGTACTTCTTCACCCAAAGAGTGATTAACATATGGAATTCACTGCCACAGGAGGTGGTGGCAGCTACCAGCATGGGCAGTTTCAAGAGGGAATTAGATAACCATATGGAGCAGAAGTCCATCAGTGGCTATTAGCCACAGGGTATAGATGGGAACTCTCAGTCTGGGGCAGGTGATGCACTCTATTCTTGGTGCTGGAGGGGGCAGCAGTGGGAGGGCTTCTAGTGTCCTGGCCCCACTGCTGGACCTCCTGATGGCACCTGGTATTTTTGACCACTGTGTGACAGAGTGTTGGACTAGATGGGCCATTGGCCTGATTCAGCATTGGCTTCTCTTATGTTCTTATGTTCTTATGACAAAGTGGGGAGTCAAACTTGGTGTCCCATATTTTAGGGGATACTTTAACCACTGTGCCATGCCATACGTAAGGTAAATGTTGTCTCACATTCTTCTTTTATCTAACATAATAGAGAAATTAATAACCCCTGGTTTACACCCCATAATCATGACTGTGGAGGGTTTTTTTTTTTTTTGTTTGAGGTTCTCCACAGCAGTGACCCTCATGTGCATTGTGGAAAACGAAGCAAACTGAATGTCTATACTACACTGGTTAGTAAACAGTTGCAACACTGCCTGCTTTCTCTCATCCCCTGAGTTTTCTTTACGTGTACATAACGCGTGGTGCTGTGCGGCATGATGTGAGGTTTTATATATATTAAAATCTCACATCATGCCGCACAGCGGCACAAGTTGGCTGAGCGAGTTAATGGTCCGTACTTAATCAACTGGAAGGCAGAATTTCACTCTCAATGTTCCATTAGGTTTACAGCAGACAGATTAATAACATTAAATAGTAAATATTCTAAAGCCAAGTTCCCGGGATCCGTTTAGCATCTGGAGGTAAGGAGCGCCACTCTGGGATTTACTTAGCTGAGAAGACCCTGCTTGAAAAGGGCTGAGTGAATTAATGTCACGCAGGGAAGGGATTCCCCCCCACCCCCCGTCTATCAAATAATTCATTAAGGCTGCATTTTTCCTCTTCACCTGTGGCTGAAATAGGTAAATCTGAAAGAGCAGGACTAATGAGAGCTATTCCCCCTCTGCTGTAACTGTAGCATAATTCCCTTCCAACCTGTCACTCTCAATTTTCAAATGAATCTTAATTGCAAATGGAATTTTTAACTAGGATCAGCAAGGCAGTCGCTTATTAAAGGTCACTTAGTGGTTATCTCTTCATGAAGCCATAAACTGAGCCAAAGTGCTCTCCCCTCCCCAAAGCGGTTTTATCCCATGTGTATTCATCTGGCCCTCTTCCCCACGTTTGATGTGGCTGGTTGGTAGCGTGAATTGAATGGGTGTTCTTTGGTGGGATTAGACACATGTTGAGCCAACCTCCAAGAGTCCAGGCCTGTTTTAATGCCACCGGCTCTCGTTTTTAGAGGAGATTTTGCTGAGGTGGTTAAAACAGGCTGAGCTTTACGGCTTCGCAGAAATAGTTTATCTCACGACTAGAGAGACAATCTGGCTGTCCCTTTTGTTGCCTGCTGGCACCTCAGACACCACCGTGAGGAAATGGAGGGGTGGAAGGAATGTGTTAGGAACCTAGGGTTGGTGGTGGTGGCTGGAGATCTCCTGGGATTACAACTGATTTTTTTTTATTGATTGATTTACTTATTTTATTAGATTTGTATCCCACTCTCCTCACATAGCAGCTCAGGGTGGGTTCCATCAGTTAAAGTAAAGGTAAAGGTTCCCTTGCTCGAAAGCCAGTCGAATCCGACTCTAGGGTTGCAGTGATCATCTCTGTTTCCAAGCCAAAGAGCCAGCACTGTCCAAAGACGTTTCTGTGGTCATGTGACCAGCATGACTAAACGCCTAGGCGCACAGAACGCTGTTACCTTCCCACCGAAGCGGTGCCTATTTATCTACTTGCAATTTCTAGCTTTCGAACTGCTAGGTTGGCAGGAACTGGAACCAGAGATGGGAGCTCACTCCGTCGTGCGGCACTCAGGTCTCAAACTGCTGAACTACCGACCTTCCAGCCTGCAGTTCAGCGTCTTAACCACCTGGGCCACCTCAGCTCCAAGCTCCATCAATTACCATATACAAAAACTTAAAGACAATTAAAATAGATCAGATAAAAATGCAACAATATCCCTATATGCCAATCAGTGCCTAAACAGATGACTTTTCCAGATTGGGGTTCCTAGATGGTAAACATAGATCTGACCTGCTGAATGGCACCCTTCCGTTCCCCTCCCCCCCAATGCTCTGAGTTCCCTTTCCCCCCAACCAGAAAAAAAGGGACTGGTAGTCCGAAACTGAGATGATAATATTGTGAGAAATTGCCATCTTGGATTTTTATCTATACTGGAATTTCTACTAGGCTATATATGATTTCTTTTTGTATTTTATGGCTTTGTCTTGTACATCACCCTGAGCCCGGCATAAGCTGAGACAGGGCAAAATAATAATGATAATAGGGCTTTTTTTGTATAAAAAGTCCAGCAGGAACTCATTAGCATAATAGGCCACACCCCTGACAGCACAGTCAATTAGCATATTAGGCCACACCCCATGCAACCAGGGGTGTGGTCATCCCACCACACCCACCTTTTACTTCTTATTCTGTTTACCTTGTTTGGTGTCAAAACCAGGGCTTTTTTTGTGGCAGGAACTCCTTTGCATGTTAGGCCACACACCTCTAATGTAGCCAGTCATAATGAATTTCTGCTGCTGGGTGTGGCCTGTTATGCTACTGAGTTCCTGCTGGGCGTGGCCAACTTGGGAGCCAGCCGGAACTCTGTTCCTGTGCGTTCTTGCCCAAAAGTAGCCCTAATAATAGTAATAGCAATAACAACAACAGCAGCAGCAGCAACCACAACAATAGTTCACCTGGAGAAAATGGCTGCTTTGGGAGGTGGGCTCTATCATGGCATTCTACATCATTGAAGCCCCACCCCTCCCGAGCACCTGCTGTCCTCAGGCTCCACCCTCAACATCTCCAGGTATTTCCCAATTCGGAGCTGGCAACCCAAGGGTACCACGAAGGTTGAGCAGGAACAATATAAAACTGAGTCAACCTAAATCCATTGATTATACAATGTACTTAAAACGCAACTTTAAAAACATAGGCCTTGAATCTAGCCTCTAGACTGAAAGCCACTGGACTGATTAGCCCTCAGTGTACAATATATCATACATGTGAATATCCTGAAGCTGATGATGTGCAAACAAGGCCGCAATCGCAGTGAACAAGACCAATTGCATTTCGGCCCGATGGGCCCACTTCACACCAAGAACCAGTGATTATACATGAAGCCAAACCAGTTGTTCATTGATTCACATTTTATTTCATGTGGCCAAATGGTTAAAAACCCATATGGATATTGCTCCATGATTTGCATGCTCACACACAAAAAAAGGGTGTGATCAGAGGCCTGGAGACCAAGCCCTATGCGGAAAGGCTGAGGGACTTGGAAATGTCCAGGCTGGAGAAGAGGAGGCTGAGGGAGGACAGGATTGCCCCCTTGAAGTATTTGAAGGGCTGTCACTTCGAGGAGGGCAGGAAGCTGTTCCTGTTGGCAGCAGAGGAGAGGACTCACAATCATGGGTTTAAATTAAGAGCGGGAAGGTACTGGCTGGATATTAGGAAAAAACTTTTCTACAGTAGGAGTTGTATGACAGTGGAATGGGGTACCTAGGGAGGTGGTGAGCACCTCCTCACAGACAGTCTTCAAGCAGCGGCTGGATGAACACTTGTCAGGGACGCTCTAGGCTGATCCTGCACTGAGCAGGGGGGTTGGACTGGATGGCCTGTCTGGCCCCTTCCTACTCTGTGATTCTAAATTAAATTTTGGCAGTTCATTTCCTCATGGTATGCATTTTGTCAGATTGCTGGTTGAGGTAAATATACGTCCCCGTGTCACTTCCAATTTTAACCAAAAGCAACGTCAGCACACTAGGCCCTGCTCCCAAATTCTTCCGAGGCCCAGTTGCCAACCTCCAGGTGGGGCCCAGCAATCTCCCAGAATTACAACTGATCCCTAGACTACAGAGATCAATTCCCCTGGAGAAACTGACTTCTTTGGAGATAGGGTTCTACAGCATTATACCCTGCTGAGTCCCCTTCCTCACCAAATGCTTCTCTCCTCAGGCTCCACCCCCAAATGTCCGGAATTTCCCAGCTCAGAGTTGGCAACTCTACTCCCGGAGGTCGCTGCCTGTGGTCTAGCAGCCCTCCTCACAGGACAGAGGCACCCCTGTGCTTTTAGCTTCCACTGACATTCTCATTGCGGCAGTCATGTCTAAAGCAAGAGAGGTGTCAAGATAGGTGACTTAAAGGGAAGATCTTCTCCTAGCAACAGGCCCCATATTTCGGTGATCCAATTGTTTTTTTCGCGATTTCCTCTGAGTGTAATCAAATAGTCAGTGTGGTGCAGTGGTTAGAATTCTGGGCTAGGCTCCGGTAGACCCAGATCGGAATCCCCACCGTGCCCTGGAAGCTCAGTGGGTGACTAGGAGGTGGTCACGCACTCTCAGTCTAACCGACCACGCAGGATTGTTATGAGGATGAAACAGAGGTGGGGAGCTGGAAGAAAGCTGCCTTGACTCCCTGTGGGGGAGAAAAGTGGGGCATAAGTGAAGTAAAAAAAATAAATAAGCAAATGAAATGATAGAATTTAGACACAAATGGTGCACTGTCTGCCCCAGGTGGTTTGAATACCTATCATACAGGCAGAATCTGGGAGGTGGTGTCAGACAGTGAGAAATGTCCCCTAGAGGAAGAGTCAGGTGGCAGTTAAGGGCGGAGACCGTATGACTAGGGTAGGGCATGCTTAGATGCCCCAAGCAGCCCTCTCCCATGGACATAAGAACATAAGAGAAGCTAATGTTGGATCAGGCCAATGGCCCATCCAGGTGCCATCAGGAGGCCCACCAGTGGGGCCAGAACTCCAGAAGCCCTCCCACTGTTGACTCCAAGCACCAAGAATACAGAGCATCACTGCCCCAGACTGAGTGTTCCACCTGTACCTTGGGGCTAATAACCACTGATGGGCCTCTGCTCTTAAGAACATAGGAGAAGCCATGTTGGATCAGGCCAATGGCCCATCTGGCCCAACACTCTGTGTCACACAGTGGCCAAAACCCAGGTGCCAAAACCATGCTACCCCAGGGGCATCCAAGGCAAGGTAGACAGGAAGCACCTCTTCAGCCCACCTTGGATACCTGATGACGGCAGCAGGTGAGGACGAGTGCGAGCCACACTTCCTCCCCAGTTGCCACTTCTCACAGCTTTGGTGCTCCAAGGGGCTCCTTCAGCCACCTGGGCAGTGAATGGGCCATGGGGATGAATTGCTTGGAAACCTCTGCTTGGAAATAGGAAGGGCTGGAAGGAAGACCGAGAAACGGCTTGAGGAACACAGAAAGGCAGTAAAAGAGCAGAATCAGGGCCATAGCCAGGATTTTGTAATCAGGGCGGGGGGCCTTTAAATAAATCAGGGGGCACTGACATCACAAAATTAAAAATTAAAAATGCACTTTTGCCGCATTTCACACTCTGCTTGCCTATGCGGGGAAACAAGCTGAGCTTGGGGAAGGGGCAGTGGTGGGAAGTCCTTCAGGTGGCCCAGAGAATTTGGGAGCCTGGGGGCTGCGTGGAAGTCAGGGGGCCAGGCCCCGAAATGCCCCGCTGTAGCTACGGGCCTGAGCAGAATGCTCAAAGACATGGAATGAACAAGGGGAATGAAAGAGTCAAACACCCTCAGTGTCATGAGCACTGCTGAGGATGAGCTCCCGGCCCCAGCAGAACCCACACCTGACCTTGATGAAGACCCAGAGCCCGTCAGTGTATCCTTGCTGCCCATTTCAGCAACAGCTGAGGAAGAACAGCACCCAGCAGACAGCCCTCCTGATTCACCCCCACAGGTGGCACGCTTACGGAGCCAGCTCCACCGGGACTTAGCATCCCAGCGAAGGGAGGTGCGCCTATGCAGCAGGCGGTCCCTCAGCCCTGAGTTCTAGCAGAAGCTGAGATGCACACACTGAGTGCTATTTGACAGCGGCACCTGTGGGGTATGTAGCTCTCCACCCGATGCTGGTTCTTTGTGCCAGCAACTAGTCAACTTGACGACGCTTCTGCACCCGCCTTGCCCGTGTTTCCATTTCCTGACTCGTGCTCTGAACTCTTGGCTCCTCGACCCCGGCTTTGAACGACGACGCTCTTGGTTCGTGCTTTGAACGCTTGTTATCAGGCTCCTGTGTTGCCACCCCTTGGCTCTGACCTCGGACTGGACTTGGACTCTCTCTCTCTGCCTGCACCCCAGCCCGTGACACTCAGTGTCGTTTCTCCAACCGAGGGGTAGGTTTAGTTCTTGGCAGGGCTCTTTTTGTAGCAGGAGCTCCTTTGCATATTAGGCGACACACCCCTAATGTAGCCAATCCTCCAAGAGCTTGCAGTAGCCCCTGTAAGAAGAGCTCTTATGGCTGAAATGGACAAGTTGACAAAAAAACTTCACGGATTAGAAGACGAAGAATTTTTAGCAGACTGGAAAGATTTTAAAGACTATTTAGAGCTTAACTGGGATGTGAAAAATAGATGACTTTGTTTTAATAGCTATTAATAACAGAAATGTTGCAACAAAAGAGGTTGTAATAGAAAAGTTACCTATTGGTCAAAATCGAAAAAGGAAAATATTGAAATGTAAAATCTGAATATTAAGAATGAATTGAACATATGAGAACATTGATTGAAATGTTAATGGGGGTGGAGCATCGTTGGAAGCCAGGGGAGGGGGGGAATAAATTTTGTAGAAAAGGATATGACAAGAATTGTAAGTCAAATGTGAAACATGTTAATATATCCAGTTAATAAATTTTCTTTTTTAAAAAAAAAAGAAGAGCTCTGTAAGCTCTTGGATGATTGGCTACATTAGGGGTGTGTCTCCTAATATGCAAAGGAGTTCCTGCTACAAAAAGAGCCCTGGTTCTTGGTAAGGAAATATATATGTGTGTGTGTATCCCTATGGAGCAAGATCCCTATCAGGGTTTATAGCATTGGGAGGGGATACAATTTTGATAGGGCTTCCAACCTCCAGAATTATAACTGCTCTTCAGACTCTGCAGGCAGCAGAAATTGGCTCTCCTGGATTGGTTCTGCTGGAGAAAATGGCCGCTCTGGAGGATGGACTTTATGACATTATACCCAGCTGAGGTGCCTCCCTTCCCCACACCCCGCCCTCCCCAGGACCCACTGCCAAATCTCCAAGAATTTCCCAGTGCAGAGATGGGGACCCTAAATTTCCATCAAGGAAATGGGTGGGAGGGGAGGATGAAACCTCTTATTCCACAGTAAATTGGTCTCAGCCCACATCACCCTCACATCAGCTACTCCTTAGGATCAGATGATACACCTGGAGTTCCATTGATCATGTCCGATCTGAATTGCAAGCCTGCCACGGAACTCCACTGTGGAGAGTCGTTTGACTTTTAAGATTCTGCCCTTTTTGAAGCTGAGTTGGAATTGCAGTGTTGCTGTGGAGAATGAACAATAAAGGGCAGCACAAGGGGACGGCTGATTGTCCTGCACAATTGCCAAAGGTCGGTACCACTTGATACCTCAGAAAGGATTATAGCATTGGGAAAAGTGCAGAAAAGGGCAACTAGAATGATAAAAGGGTTGGAACACTTTCCCTATGAAGAAAGGTTAAAACGCTTGGGGCTCATTAGCTTGGAGAAACGATGGCTGATGGGTGACATGATCGAGGTTTATAAGATTACGCATGGGACAGAGCAGATAGAGAAAGAAGTCCTTTTCTCCCTTTCTCGCAATACAAGAACTCATGGGCACTCCATGAAATTGCTGAGCAGTTGGGTTAGAATGGATAAAAGGAAGTACTTCACCCAAAGAGTGATTAACACATGGAATTCACTGCCACAGGAGGTGGTGGCAGCTACAAGCATGGACGGCTTCAAGAGGGAATTGGATAAACATATGGAGCAGAGCTCCGTCAGTATCTATTAGCCACAAGGTATAGATAGGGACTCTCAGTCTGGCACAAGTGATGCTCTGTATTCTTGGTGCTTGGATGAGGGGCAACAGTGGGAGGGCTTCTAGTGTCCTGGCCCCACTGGTGGACCTCCTGATGGGCACTTGGTATTTTTGGCCACTGTGTGCCAGAGTGTTGGACTGGATGGGCCATTGGCCTGATCCAACATTGGCTTCTCTCATGTTCTTATGATACCTGCTAGCCCTGAACAGTACGCTGCCAGGTGTTTGACAACAGGCAGTTTCATACATGCTAAATAATGTGATTTCAATCCACTTCAGCGACCATTTGCAAGTGGATTTGGCCATTTTCACACAGTAAAATCCAGTGGCAAGGTGCATTGAAAGTGGGTTGAAAGTGCATCATTTAGTGCAAATGAAAGTGCCTAACCTCTCTGTTTTTGGATTGGGTTTTTTTTTTAAGATCCAGGGAGAAAATGGAAATTTATTCTGCCACATGTGGTTGGTGGCTGAATTCAGTCGACGCTCCACAGGTTATATAGGCCTGCGGGCATGGATATACTTTGTCAAGTGAGAAATTGTCCTTATGTCCAATAACAAAGGTGGGAGAATTAAAACGTTAGGTAAATGAAGGCACCGACTTGATAGATCTTTAAGAGCCACGTTAGCATAACAAGGTTAGTTGCCTGAGTTTACTCACTCGGCTCTGCTTAGATTCACAGAAATGCAAAAGAAAATACATTTGAAGAAATGCCGTCTATCATGAACACCACTACCATACCGTGTAGAGTGCATCCATCTGAAGGTTGGATAAATTGCATGGATTGATATGTGTCACAGGGAGAGAGGCGGGAGAGACGGCTTTTGGCTTGTTAATTCTCGTAGACATTACGTCCCCATTAGCCCAGACAAGAAAGGTCTTCGTTTAGGGCTTTCTGCAGGACATGACGGACAACGGCATTAAACGTTGCAATCATCCTTTTTAAAAAAAAATAAAATAAAAGAATACTACTCTGTAATTGCTGATACTGTCATCGCGGGGATCTTTTTCTTCTCCCTTTTGCTGAGACAACCTCAGGCAGCATTTTTAGCATTGCAGTGCCCTCTAATGCTTCATTGGGGCGATGAAGAGAAAACACATCTGTATTCCCGATTGCACAGAACTTGGTGGAAGCTGATGCTTTGTACCACAGTGGCCCTGTTGTCCTGTTATCTGTCTAGATTACAAATAGCACCAGCGCACGAGATGGCAGTATTAACCGCAAAGTTAAAAAAAAAAAAAACCCACAATAATAAATACCCAAGTAATGGACTCATAAATCCAAACGTATGAAGAAATCCATTTTTATCTGTTATAAAATTCCATCAATCCAGACAGGGTTTCCAGGGCTGGCTGATGTCTTAACTACCTTTTAAAGTCTATGTTTGTCCCTATGGATTATGGCCAAGCCAAAACTCAAGGCCGTACAATCCATACCTTCTTCTTTCCCAAGGTTTGGATCCAAAGATGTCACCCTGCATGGGAGGGGAAGGGAAAGGAATTTGTAAGCCGCTCTGAGACTCCAAGTGGAGGGCGGGGTACAAACTCTTCTTCTTCTTCTAAATAGTTCCAGGGTCGGTCTGCAGTAGAACGGCTAGATTGGAGCCCCGTAGCACCTTCAAGACCAACAAGATTTTCAGGGTATGAACTTCCAAGAGTCAGGCTGCAGTCAGACGACTTGGCATGCTCTGGCCCAGTGCTCCCTCTAAGCTGAGTTAGCGTGAGCTGGCTCACAGTTTTTTAGCCTCCAGCTCACAGATTTTTGTCTTAACTCAGGAAGAAGAAGAAGAAAAGATTGGATTTATACCCCACCCTTCACTACCCAAAGGAGTCTCAGAGCGGCTTACAAACTCCTTTCTTTCCCCCTCCCCACAACAGAGACACCCTGCAAGGCAGGTGGGGCTGAGAGAGCTCTGACAGAAACTGCTCTTTTTCAAGAACAGCTCTGACAGAACTACGGCTTGCTCAAGGTCATCCAGCAGCTGCATATGGAGGAGTGGGGAATCAAAGCCGGTTCTCCCAGAGTAGACTCCACACACTTAACCACTACACTAAACTGGCTCCAGAGCAAACTAATTTATGCAGTAGCCAAATCGCTCACTCACAATTGTAATGCCAGTAATGGTCACAAAGTAGGATTTTGTCTCATAGGACTCCACAGTTTAGAGGGAGCATTGCAGTCCGGCCCTACCTCTAATCCAGTTTTTTTTGTAAGAAAGAGTTTTGATCAGTCATCCTACCCTGAACGTTTTCACTCCGTAGTAGACCAATCAGATTATTGCTGCACGGTAACCACAGAGTGGGCAGTCAGGCAGCATCCTTTTTTAAAACAAGTCAGGCATGCACAGAAGAATTCATTCAGTGCACCAATCCAGGGCTCTTTTTGTAGCAGGAACTCCTTTGCATATTAGGTCACACACCCCTAATGTAGCCAATCTTCCAAGAGTTTACAGAGCTCTTCTTGCAGGGGCTACTGTAAGCTCTTGGAGGACTGGCTACATTAGGGGTGTGTCACCTAATATGCAAAGGAGTTCCTGCTACAAAAAGAGCCCTGCGCCAATCAATTTTGACAGCTCTGCAATCCCTCTGCCAAGTACTGCGGCCCCTCTCAGCCTCCTTCACCTTGCCTCTCTTCTTTGGAATACGTAAGGGAGAGTGCAAGGATCACACAGATTTACATGAGAGTAGTCCCATTGAGGTCAGTGCATTTACTCTTGTGTCAGTCATTTGATGTTCTCAAATAACAACTCTGAAGCAGAAACAGGAGAAGAGGGATTTTTTTGGGGGGGATTTGTCGCTCAAAAACAACTTTCCCTGGGGGGCTCCCAATCCAGAATAATTCCTTGGACCCACAAGTTTACACTTCCCAACTGGCTTGAGTTCACAACAGGGGAACTGAGACATCTGGAAATGCAGGGTCGAAGAACTGACATCTGTAAAGACCAGACTTTCCCTGGTGCCTAATAACTCCAAGGCAGGTCAGGACAGGATGCCAAAAACTAGGAAACGGGAGGCAGATGTTGCTGTCTGATCGTGCCCTTTAAATCCGGAAGGGAACAGCAACGACATCGGATCAAGCTGCTCGCCTGCCTGCAGCCTCATTGTTCTCTTTGTCAGTCCTGCATGAAGAAATTCCTTCTTCTCATGGAAAGACTGTTTTAGCCCAAATGCTAGAAGCGTGTGATGCGGTGGCAAAAAAGGCAAACTCAATCTTGGGTTGTATTAAAAGGGCCATAGCGTTGAAATCGCAGGAGGTCATAGCCCCTCTGTATGCTGCCTTGGTCAGGCCGCACCTGGAGTACCGTGAGCAGTTCTGGAGGCCTCACTTCAAAAAGGAGGTGGACAAAATCGAGAGGGTGCAGAAGAGAGCGACGAGGATGATCAGGGGTCTGGAGGTTGAGCCCTATGAGGAAAGGCTAAGGGCCTCTTGGGAATGTTTAGTTTGGAGAAGAGGAGACTGAAAGGGGGGGGACATGATTGCTCTCTTTAAATATTTGAAAGGCTGTCATTTGGAGGAGGGCAAGGAGCTGTTCCAGTTGGAAGCAGAGGATAGGACCTGAAGCTACGGGTTTAAATTACATGCAGAAAGATATTGGCTGGATATTAGGAAAAACTCTTTCACGGTCAGAGTGGTTCAAAGGTGGAATCAGCTGCCTAGGGAGGTGGTGAGCTCCCCTTCACTGTCAGCTTTCAAGAAGAGGCTGGACGAATATTTGTCAGAGATGCTTTAGGCTGGTCCTGCATTGGGCAGAGGGTTGGACTAGATGGTCTGTATGGCCCCTTCCAACTCTATGATTCTATGATTCGGTGGTTCTTAACCTTAAATTCACTCCTCCTCTTCAAATACACATTATCATCAAATACTCCCACTTTATTTACTGAAAAGTTCATACACTTCCGTTCTCCATTAGGGATGCTAGAATTTCTCAGCAAACCTGTTTGGTGGTCAAAATCGCCTTCTTAGACACTCACAATTGCCCTGTGGAGGCCATCAGGGATATGTCTGGATTGCATCCAGCAACTCAGACAGCTGCTGTACAAGTCTGCAGTTGCCTGCTGATCAGAAGACAACTTCCAGCTGATCCCTGACAACTCCCAACAAGGTCTCATTTGTGTCCGATCCGACCCTCATAACAAATGAGTTTGACACCCCTGCTCTGAGGGACTTTACAAAGCAAACGAACACCCTGTCCTGCAGGTGACAAACATTTTTTTTAAAGAAAATTGATTGCCAGAATATAGTAGCATGTTACATATTCAGCAATCAATTCATAACATCCTTTTCTGAAAAAAAGAAAAATCCCCCCCCCTCCCCTGGCTTCCAACGATGCTCCGCCCCAATTAACATTTCTAACAATATTCTCTTACATTCAATTCATTTTCAATATTCAGTTCGTAATTTTCAATCTTTTCCTTTTCTATTTTTTACTGTTAGGTAACTTTTTCTATTACACACCCTTTTCTTACAACACCTCTGTTATTAATAACTATCAAAACATAACAGTCTATTTTTCACATCCCAGTTGAGTTCTAATTAGTCTTTAAAATCTTTCCAATCTGCTAGAAATTCTTCGTCTTCTTTTCCATGGAGTTTTCTTGTCAACTTGTCCATTTCAATCATGAAAATCATTTTTTTTTTATCCATTCCCATTTGTCAGGTACCTGCTCCTGCTTCCAAAACTGAGCATAAGTCATTCTTGCAGTTGAAATTAAGTACCTGCAGGTAACAAACATTTAAAGAAAGCATGATAGAATCTCATATATACCATTTCCCACTGAATGTAATTAACTCTAAAAGGCCCTGAACTGGATAGCCCATTCTAGCCCATAGCCTGTCAGATCTCAGAAGCTAAGCAGGGTCAGCCCTAGTTAGTATTTGGATGAGAGACCTCCGGGAAATCCAGGGTCAAATGCAGAGGCAGGCAAAGTCATAATGGTTAGGAGCCAGCTTGGCATAGCGGTTAGGAGCACAGACTCTAATCTGGAAGAACCAGGGTTTGATTCCCCGCTCCTCCACATGAAGCCAGCTGGGTGACCTTGGGTCAGTCACAGTTCTCTCAGAGCTGTTCTCTCATGAGTAGTTCTCTCAGAGCTCTCTCAGCCCCACCTACCTCACAGGGTGTCTGTTGTGGGGAGAGGAAGGGAAGGAGCTTGTAAGCCACTCTGAGTGAAGGGCAAGGTATACGTCCAATTTCTTCTCTTCTTCTTCAAGTAACCTCTGATCGTCTCTTGCCTTGAAAATTTTTTGGGGTCACCATAAGTCAGCTGTGACTTGACAGCACTTCCCACCACCGAAAGGCCCACCTAAAAATAATGGCCTTGCATTACTTACAGAAGGTGGATAGCACAGGGACCCCCACACCTTCTTGGAGGGAACATTCCAAAATATTGGATCCGCCACTGAAAAGGCTTGAACCCGTGCTGCTGAAAGTTCGAAGGGAGGGCTCAAATAAATGTAGGCATTGGGAGGATCGGAGGTGGCAAACAGGCTCATACCAAGTAAATAAGTAAAATAAATTAGGATGTTAGAGACCCCTCTCCAGACAAGCAATCTTTATTAAAGGTGCACGTGTAATAAATGCATGTGATACCCAGGTCTTAGTGATACTGTTATGCCTGATGGATATCAGTTAACTCCGTAATGTCCCCTACTGTTCTGAAGGCTCCCCAAGATATGAAGGTCAATTGCTAGGTGTGTATGGCCCATCATTGTGCTAGAATGTTGTGCAAGGGAAATTAGATGAAATCCCAGTATGTTCTTAGGCAAGCAGTTGGGTGACAGCATGTAGAAGCAGAAGTGAGGGGGCTGTGGCTCAGTGGTAGAGCATCTGCTTGGCATTCAGAGGGTCCCAGGTTCAATTCCCAGCATCTCCAGTTAAAAAGGATCAAGTAGGAGGTGATGTGAAAGACCTCTGCCTCGAGACCCTGATGAGCTGCTGCCAACCTGAGTAGACATTAACTGACTTTTGTGTCAAGTTCCCCAGATAGTCAGTCAAACACCAGGCTTCATAAGAAGATAGTATTTATTAAAGACCAGTCTTAGAGATGCATGAACCAGCTCTTTGTCAGTGATGCCAGATAATACAAAGCATGGTTTCTTATAGCCAATTCGAAATACCCCCCCACCTGCAAGCCAATGAATACACTTCACACGTGCGCACTAAACTAGAAAGAAAAAACCACCTAGACCAGTATATCTCACACTCCAAGAAAGCATGGGACCCAAGGTCAGGCGAACTGATAAGACACACAGCAGAGACACTAATTTACAGAGACTAGAGACTCTGAGATCCTCCCGCATTCCAGAGCAGTGAAAGATGTCTCTTCCCCCCCCACTCACAGCTATGGCAGGGTTACCTGACACTTTGATGGTCCAAGGATCTGGTTCAGTATAAGGCAGTTTCATGTGTTCATATGTTCAAGGTAATTGCTCTAGAACCCATCTGCCATGGTACTACATGGACCCGTGTGTAGGGTCCTACTCATATTTCTTCTTTTTCTTTTTTCTATGAATACAAAGTGTGTTTCATCAGCTCCATTTCAGAGTGATGTAGCCATTTGGTTAACTGCTTTACTGGATTACCATTAAATGCAACCAGGCGGTCAAGCGACCTACAGAAGCTCATGTGATTTGGGCAGGTGGTCAACGAAATCATCATGCAAGTAGGGATCAGGGCTGGATAAGGGATATACAAAGTAGCAAGCAGGTGAGGAGAGAGCAGCCCCGTAGCCAGAAATTCCGGGTTGGTGGGGCCTGGGGAAATTTCGTGGGGCGGAGGGGGAAGAGGGAGGGGAGACGGGCAGCCATATGCCTTCCCTGAACTCGAAGCAGCAAAATCCCCACTTGGAGTTCAGGGAAGGCATGAAGCTGGCAGCTACCCCTCTCCCACCCCTCCTGCAAGATTTAAAGGGCCCGCTGATCAGCTGGCGGGCCCTTTAAAACTTGGAGGAGGAGAAGGAGAAGGGCGGCTGCAAGATTTAAAGGCCACTACAACTGATCAGGCAGACCAGCATGATAAAAAGCAGAGACATTACCTTGCCAACAAAACTCCATATGGTCAAAGCAATGGTATTCCCAGTAGTAATGTATGGCTGTGAGAGTTGGACTATAAGGATTCTTTTGAACTATGGTGCTGGAGAAGACTCTTGAGAGTCCCTTGGACTGCAAGGAGCTCAGATCATTCAGTCCTAAAAGAAATTAACCCTGACTGTTCCCTGGAAGGCCAGAGACTGAAGCTGAAGCTCAAATACTTTGGCCACCCAATGAGAAGGGAGAACTCACTGGAGAAGACCCTGACGCTGGAAAAGGTTGAAAGTCAAAGAAGAAGGGGACGGCAAAGGATGAGATGGTTAGACAGTGTCATCGATGCAACGAACATGAAATTAAGCACGCTCTGGAGGACGGCGGAAGACAGGAGGGCCTGGCGTGATGTGGTCCATGGGGTCACGAAGAGTCGGACTCGACTGTGTGACCGAATGACAACAACCAACTGATCAGTGGGCTACATGCTCCCACCGATCAGCTGAAGGGCCCTTTTAATGTCACGGGAGGGAGGGGGAGGAGGGGGAGAGGGGCAGCAGCTGTTGTAGGGTATGCTTCACATTTGAGGGGGCAGAGCCCCAAAATGTCCCACTGTAGCTACAGGGCTGGGAGAGAGAGAACTTCATGGTACTTGGCTTCCATTATGAGACACACCCCCTCCCAACACAAAGATGCTATCTAAGGTGGTGAGATCTGTGTGCAGTTCACAATTCCTGGGCAAGCGTGGCATTAACTTTAAATGTTCCAAAACACAAAACTGGATCATAATCAAGGATGCTCTCATTTTCTGCACTTTACAATACCGTGCCGAACAGAGTTACACCTATCTGGGTCTGTTGAAGTCTTAGAAGGCTTAGAAAGGTGTGACTTTGGCTTTGGACAACACTCAAGTTCTGCTCAGCCAATAGTTCTGGGCTGTCACCACTGTGGGATGTTGTCGCCATCTATACATTCCCAAGCCTTGACTGGAGCACTCGTAATCCCATCTTTTCTCTTGCCTGTGATTATTGCATAAAAAAGCATGTAAAATCGCTTTTCCGCAAAGCTTGAAACGATGACAACCCGCGTCGGCGCTCGCTTTCAGCGCGGCGGAGATTTGTGTCTAATTATTCAAAGGAGCAATCTCCCTTTCTCTCATCTCACTTCCACTCTTAATTAAGCTTTCCAGATGATACCTCAGATCTGAAAGAAAAAAACAATTGGGGATACGGGTTTTTTTTTGGTGTAAAAAAAAAAAAAACACAAACGCAGCATCCGACTTTGGTGGTAACGAGACGGTAGACATCTGACTCACGTTTGTTCTTTCGGTCTCTCGCATGCCTCCGAAAATCAAGGGAAATGTTAACATCTTTCCTGTCTCGCCGATCAGTCTGTTGAAAAAAGTGCCGAAAGATGGCATCTTGATACAAGAGCTAGCTAACGGAACTGTTGGTTCCATATGTCGCTGTGCCTCCCAGAGACTGTCACAAGTCTAACAATATCCTTTTTACTTTTCTTGTTTTGCAGTGGAGCATCCCGACAAAATGGCTAATGACCAAGGTAAGGAACCCTGCTGCGTCCCGCTTTCCCTTCGAATCAGGGCCTACTGTGGGCGCGCCCTCCCCCTCCCCTCCTCCTCCTCCTCCTCCTCACCTGGCCAGCACACCTGATGAGGCAGACACTGGCACGATAATTAATCTTGTTAATGAAGTTCTGCTCGGCTGAGGCGGCTGTTTTGATGGGGAGCGATGTAAATTTTCTTGAGAGGAAATTGTTTTGTCTCTTTTCTGAAGGACCAATTAAAATGTCAGGCTCCTTTGTATGAAATAAATTTTTTTCCCCTCTCTCTGCTGCACTTCTGAATAATTCACATTAAGTATAATTAAGCCTGGCATAATTTCCAAGCTGCTCTTCACACCCTTTTTGTGGGGTATAGATTAAAGTTCTGGAGCCTCACCGTAAAAATTAAAAAAAAGACACACACACACACACAAAAAAAGGCCTACCATTTCTTTAGCTGTAAATCAGCTTCTCTCTCAAGTTGGCACTCCTCGGTTTAATAATACAGGCAAAGTTTAGATAACTTTTCAAGGTGTTATTCTTCAGCAGGGTTGTTTCTATGGTTTTCTACATCGGGAATTGCACTTACGTTGTTTCTGTCTCTGAGCTGGTTATTTTGAGCAAGTTGGTTTTGACGAAGGAAGAAATAGGTGATGATCTCTTTAGACACATTCACTTGCAATTAATGTTGCCATCTTTGGGTTGAGGAATACCTGGAAATTTGGGGGTGGAGCTTGAGGAAGGTGGAGTCTGGGAAGGGGAGGGACCTCAGCAGGTTACAATGACATTGACTGCATCCTCCAAGACAGCCATTTTCTCCAGGGGAACTGACCTCTATTGCCTGAAGAGCAGTTGTGGTTCCAGGAGATCTCCAGTCACCACCTGGAGGTTGGCAACCCTGCTTGCAAGTCAGGAGAACTTCTTGACTCCAGCCATTTTCTTCTCATGGAAGGGACAATGTCCTTCCCATCTTTCCTCTTTTCAGCTCTTATATGGGGCCAGCAGTGTAATTAGGTGACTTGAGGTAGTTACTTTAAATGGCAGATTTTGGGGTGTGGCATCTTCCTGCTCCACCTACAGCCATCTTCCTGTCCCCAGCGAGGAGCTGGAAGAGATAATGTTCTTTAGCTCCTTGCTCAACAAACCCTCTTTAAAATAGCACAACAAGCCCCCCACACACAGCAGTTCCCAAAATCCATATTCATTTTCATGTAAACTTCTGCCTTTTGCCATGATGGTCACCTCATGAGTGCACAGGAAGCCCTATAGGGCATGTGCTATTTGGATGAGTTTGAACTGAGATTCCTCGCGTTGGGTACTTTAGGGATGTGCACATTCTGTCCTGCACATTGGTAAACTACTATGTCATCATCGTGCACAGTCACATCAAGATACCTTTTTTGTGGTATGTTGTCAGCAGATACATGTGCATTGATTAAAACATATGAGTAGGGATGGGCACAAACTGGGAAAATTCAGGAGGCTGCTTAGCGAATTGAACTGGTTCGTGGTTCATGGCCCTGCGTCCTCTGTTGAAAGAGACACCAATCCCTTTCTGCAAACCCCAAAAAACAGCTGGATGGTGGGGAGCAGTTTGCTCTTTCAGGCTGTCTTGTGCAGTCCCTTTAAACACAGCTGTGTGGCAGGGAGGAACTCCCTGCCATGCAGCTGTTTCAAGCTGTCTTCTGCAGTTTCACTTTAAAGGGACCACACAAGGCAGCATGAAAAACAGTTGTGTGGTGGGGAGCATTTTCCCACCCTGCAGCTGTATTTGTGCTGTTTAGTGCAGTCCTTTTAAAGTTAACAAGACTGCAGAAGATGATCCGAAATAGCTGCACAGCAGGAAGTGCCTTTCCACCCTGTAGCTGTTTTTTGTGCTGTGTTGTGCACTCCCCGCCACACACCTTTTTTCCATGCTGTCTTCTGCAGTCCTGTTAAAGTTTAAAGGGACTACACAAGACAGCCCAAAACAGCTAAGCAGCTGTTTTCACATCTTTTGCAGGTTACAGAAAGCAGGGGTTTAAAGGGACTCTGAGTCTCTTTAAACCCCTGCTTTCTGCTCCATTCAAAAACCACCGTGAACTGCACCAACTGCTCTAAAAGGTGACGGAAGCTCATGACGGTAGACCAGTCTTGAACTTCTGTTCACAAACCACAAATAGGGCAGAATGTTTGGCAAATTTTGCTTTGTGGTTCCATTTGTGCCCATTCCTACATATGAACAGACATGTTGGATCGGAACTGTGGCCCATCTAGACAGTAGCATTCTGCCCCATATAATGGCCATTCTGATGTCCCTAGAACAATTCCATGCAGGTTGTGGAAACGAATGCCTGTGGCTCGCCCCCACCCCACTTACCTGTGTTGAGAGTTGTAGTGTATGTGAACATAGCACAGTAGCCACACAAGGAGCAGGGCGTAGTCATTCAAGGCATCTATGGAAGGAAAGGAATCATTGCATAGTTGTCTAGGTATGCACTGCCTTGCCCGAAGATTACAATTTCCAAATGGCATTACAAGACAGGTATCTTGAAAAGAAATCATACATGTGCAATAACGAATAATACTGCAGTTTAGAATATCTAGCAAAAAGTGGAGTTTTATATGAGCGTTTGCAAATGCCATTCATAATTGTAGGTCTGTTTCCTATTCAAGTTGAGCAGGAGTGTCCATCTCTGCTCCCAATCCTTCATGGGTAAAAGGGTAACTCAAGAAAAGTTCTGGATTTAGTTTCTCCTGGGCATTGCCCCAGGTCTCTTTCTTATTATTAATTTTTGTTTGCTGGAAAAAAAACACACTGTGTAACAAACTATTCTCTCCAACTCCAGCGCCCAGTTACATATTGGCAAAACAAATAATCCTCTGTGTTTGATCTTAATAGACATTCCCGAGCATAAAGTAGATGCCATTTTCCTTGCATACCTCGCAGCAATTTCAAGTAAACACAAATAAGAATCAAAGGCAAGCTTCTTGATCATTTGGGTGACAGCGCAGCTAATTTTCCTGCCCACACGGTATCCGCATAATAAACTGAGGTTTTTTGAAAAGCAAAATGTTACAAGAACAAGGGGAGCAGGCTTGGAAAATTGAAATGAACTTTTAAAGGCAATTGTGGTTGCCTCAGACAAACCACAGTAGGGAAAGGTGGAATTGGCATTGCTTTGGCTACACTCTCGCTCCGTCTCCAAAAAAGATGTCTACATCTCTTCAGGTTTTGCTCTCCTACTGCACTGTTATAATTTCTGCTGTCTGCATTATTTTATTGCCCTATGGTTTTGGCTCCGTCGTGATTGTGGCTTCTCTCTGGGTCAACCGGATGTGGTTAAAAGCACTCTAAGGCCCCCTCCCCCCAAGCGCTAATCGGAGGCTTATCTGCTCTGTTTACCTTCTGATAGCACATAGAGGAATGTAAGAAACTTTTCCCTTGCTTGACAAGCTAAGAGTGAATGATTTTATCTTGTTTTGAGATTTTTATATTGCCTGAAAAGTTAGAGAAAGATCCTTGCTACATACATACATACATTCTGCAAACTAAACACCCAGTCTTTACAGTTTTTTGGCTATTTTTGGCTATTTTGGCTATTTTTGCTTTCTTGTTTAAACCAAAAGCTGGGCAAAACTGAAAGCTGAGACAATCCTTCTCTTTGAATGTAAAGAGAAGTTTATAGCTTGTTGGCTTGTTGCCTTAAGTAATTTATTGACTTGTGTAAAGCTAATGGGTGCCAGCAAATGCTGGGCGTGCTAGAGAAGAGGGAGGAGAACAACAACATTCCCAGCCAGCAAGCAGAAAAAAAAAGCAGGTTTTTTTTCGTATCACTTTGAAACAAGCATCACACATGGTATAAAGAAAGACGGCGTCAAGACAGCTTTAAAAACGAAGCTGCAGATTTGGCCAAAGAAGACCAAGAGGTTCAAAATGCAGAGGAATGAGCCAGAGAAACGTGATCCTCGGACGAATCTGATCCGAGCACAGAGACCTTGTCAGCAGTTTGTGAATTTGATTGAAAGTGCCCTCAAGCCACAGCTGACTTATGGTGACCCTGCAGAGTTTTCAAGGCAAGAGACGTTCAGAGGTGGTTTGCCCATTGCCTACCTCTGTGTTGTGACCCTTGTATTCCTCGGTGGTCTCCCATCCAAATACTAGCCAGTTTGGTGTAGTGGTTAAGTGCGTTTACTCTATTCTGGGAGAACCGGGTTTGATTCCCCACTGCTCCACCTGCACCTGGCTGGATGACCTTGGGCAAGCTATAGTTCTGTCAGAGCTATTCTTTCAAGGGCAGTTCTTGGGAGAGCTCTCTCAGCCCTGCCTACCTCACAGGATGTCTGATGTGGGGAGGGGAAGGGAAGGGAGTTTGTAAACCGCTCTGAGACACCTTTGGGTGGTGAAGGGCAGGGTATAAATCCAATCTCTTCTTCTTCTTCTTCTAGCTGGGAATGACCCTGCTTAACTTCCAAGATCTGATGAGATCTGGCTAGCATGGGCTCTCCAGGTCAGGGCAGTTTGTTAATTCTGGTGCAATTAATATTGTCCCACCAAAAAGGAACCCAGTCTGGGATGGCCTGTCCAAGCTCTTGGAAGCCACAAAACCGACTGGCCCTCCCGGGCCCCAAGGATGGCAGGCTGGCTGCAACCAGGGCCAGGGCTTTCTCAGTGGTGGCTCCATACTGGTGGAATGAGTTGTCAGAAGAGATCAGGGTTCTGCGGGACCTTTTAGAGTTCCACAGGGCCTGTAAGACGGAGCTCTTCCACCAGGCCTTCAATTAAGGGCCGCCACCATTATTAACAACTGAAAGTTATAGAGCCCTGACCCTTGGTTTGCTGTTGTCAGCCTGCGCCTGCCAATTATCTCTGGGAAAAATCAATGAGCTGAACATCTAGGTAATTTATTGAATGCACCATCATTATGAAATTAAAAGAACACTGCTAGCACTTTGATACTGTATTGTTTTATAATGAACTGTTTTTAGATGTTTTTATGGTAATTTAATTGTTATGTATGTATTTACCCTATGTAAGCTGCCCCTGAGCCTTCCTCGGCGGGGAGGCCGGGATACAAATTGGAATTTTTTTATAAAAAATAAAAAATGGATGGGAGACTGCCAAAGAAATCTGGGATTGCAGTGTAGAGGCATGCAATGGCAAGCCACCTCTGTTCGTTTCTCGAGGTCCCTACAGGGTTGCCGTAAATCAACTGGAACCTGACAGCATTTTACACACAGACTGAAAAAGGAGGAACAGAGGTGCTCTTGCTGTAGAGGGCTGCAGAAGGAGACAACTGCAAGTAAACAAGAAGGAGAGAAATGCAGGTATTCACCATCATTTCAAGATTTCAAACACCTAAGGAATTGTACAAAGAGACATTGGGGCTACTTCCACACACCAGGATGGGAAAAGGTGCCCCCACTGTGCATCAGCAAGCAGAGTGAAGTTGGGTGGATGGAGCTGGCATCCATGTGCCCCATTCTTGTAGTGTACTCTCCTATCCCTGCCCCACTCCAAGGGCCGGTGATAATGCTGGGGTCCCTCATAATGCCTGGCAGTCAATGTTCCCTCTAAGCTGTGGAACCTTGTGTGCAAAAATTCTACTTTGCTGAGCTACTGGCATTAAAGTTGTGAGCGAGCGATTTGGCTGCTGCATAAATTAGTTTGCTCTGGAGCCATCCTTCCTGAGCTCAGACAAAACCTGTGAGCCGGAGGCTAAAAAACTGTGAGCTAGCTCACACTAACTCAGCTTAGAGGGAACACTGCTGGCAGTCCCCCCTTTTCCAGTCATAGCTGATCTGCAGCTAAAGGGCCACTGCAGTTCAGATGTGAACGGTGGGGGAGGGAAGTAATGCAGAGCTCAGCTTCATCATTTTGAAGGTGGAGCTCAGCTGCACCCTCTCACCAGATTGGCTGCCAGAGGGGCATCCTCAGAGACGTTCCACCCACAGCCACCCCTCACTTCCTCTTTTGAGTTGGATCAAAGGATGTTTTCCTTGGGGTTGGCTCAATGGAGAAAGCCCCAGGTATCCCATGAATTATGCTCAAAAAGAGGATGATGGCTTGTGGAAGCTCACAAAAATGTGGGGCCATTCAGCTGTCCACATTGGGGGAAAACCTGTGTGTGGGAGCAGCTCAGGGTGGCAAACTGTGGCCCTTTATGGCCTGCCATAATAAAATCCAGCTTTCAAGTGAAATGGTGGAAGAAGAGTTGGAATTGCTGTAGCAGTTTAAAATAAGGACGAGGTAGAGTTCTAAGATTTCTAAACTTTAAGTAAGATGTAGCACTACTCCAAGGATACCAACGACAACTGTCACGATGGTAACTTTCTTCTCCCAGAGGTGCTTTATTTGTAGGTCTTGGTAGTTTGCGATCTTCTCCTGTCCTTTCTTTTCTATTCTGCTGTTTCCTAGGAGTGCAGTGTCAATGATCCAAACCCTATTTCTCTTTTCCCCTCCTAAAGTTGTTATATCAGGGGTGTTAATGCTCTATGTTTGCAATCGGAAGTCTGAAAGAATCTTTGTTTCATCATTCTCCGTGATCTTGTCACGTGCTCCCATGAATTTCTGACTGACAGTAAGCCATTCTTCTTGCTAAGATTCCAGTGCAACGTAGCTGAAACTCTATCATAACGTTCCTTATAGTCAGTTTGTGCAGTGTTACGGCAGGCACTGACAATGTGGTCAACTTTGTGCAATCCTTCGTCTCGCAAAGCCGACATTCGCGATCGTCACTGGTCTTCTGAATCTTGGTGCTTATACTATTTGTTTTGAGTGCTTGCTCTCGCGCAGCTAGAATGAGTCCTGCCATTTCTTTCTTCATGTGCCCATTTTGGAGCCACTTCCAGGTGTTTTCATTCTCAACTTTATTCTCGATGCCTTTCGAATATTGCCCAGGCAAGTGCTTTTCCTTCCAGTTCTCAAAGTGAGTTTCGATTTCAATCTTTTTTTGTAATCTTCCTTGGTTTCTTGAACCTTAAATAAGTCTCCCTTGCGCACTTCTACTAGAACTATTCAAATTATTCTAGTTGAATTGTTATTATTATCATTATCGTAATTATCATCATCATTATTACTTTTTTTTTGCTCTGAGGATCATCACTCAGATTTGACTGGTCTATCCCCGGCATGCATTGTTACACTTTCTATCCCATTTCAAATTCTGTTCCCTTCCCTGTGATCAGATAGGAATGAAACTGATGGTGAACAATTTGAAATATGCACAGATCATGTATTGCTTGCCTGCTGGAATTTTCCCCCCTGCTGGTCTCAGCAGAAAAAGGGGGGGAGGGAAGACCATTAGTTGAATATTCTACCTGCAATTTTGGCGTGCCTATTTTCCCCCCAAAAAAGCAATCAAGCAGAAAAGCATGAGCCTGCTTGCATCCCCCTATCATGTCGACATGCTGTTAGACCCGTCACTTTTGTTGTGAGAAGGTGGTTCTGCTGAAATTGTGCCAATTTTTTTTCAAAAAAAAAACCCCACTCATTGAATGGGAAAGCATAAGCAGCAGCAGCAGCTAGGACAGGTCTTTCTGGTCGCAGGAAAGTTAATCTTCTTGTAGCTGCCTCTAGCAGACTGCTGAGCCCTGGATTCTGGTCTGACCCCACTTTCCTGGTTTCCACCCACGGATGGGAGACGTCTGGGCAGAGTCTCAATCACTGCTTCTCTAATGTCCAACCTGTAGTGGTTTCATGACTGAGGCACACTTTTGACAGGGGACTTCCCCATTTCAGTGAGAATCGGCATTCTGCAGCTTGAGAAGGTGATCTGAAAGGGTCTTGAGATGCTCTGTTAATTGAACCAAAGGCAGCAAGAGAGGAGAAGTTTCAACTCTGCTTATTAACATTCTAGGGTTGCCAGACCCCCGGTGGAGGCAGGGGGTCCCCCGCTGCCAGGCTGCTCTTCCCTGCCTCCAATCATCTGGCTGGCGGTGGTGGGGACTTATCCTGAAAAAGAGGGAGATCCATCCAATCTAAATCCCTGCCCATGTGACCCAGAAATGACATCGTCACACCCGGGACGTCAGGGTAGAAGCCAAATTTGCCACACAGTCTTTGCCCAAGTACCAGAGTGTCACCCTGACATCCCAGACATGATGATGTCACTTTCGGGTCACATGGGCAGTGATGTGGACACCTCTCTGTATATCAAATGGGCCTCCCTGCTGCTCCTGGTAAGCCCACCCCATACCCCGCCAGTGGCCAGTAAGTCCTTGGCAGTGGTTAAGTGTGCGGACTCTAATCTGGGAGAACCAGGCTTGATTCACCACTCCTCCACTTGCAGCTGCTGGATGACCCTTGGGCAAGCCATAGTTCTGACAAGAGCTGTCCATGAAAAGGTAATTTCTATCAGAGCTCTCTCAGCCCCTCCTACCTCACAGGGTGTCTCTTGTGGGGAGGGGAAGGGAAAGGAGTTTGTAAGCTGCTCTGAGACTCCAAGTGAAGGGCGGGGGATAAATCCAGTCTCCTCCTTCTCCATTCTCTCTGCTTCCACTTGAGTCACCCAGTCATTACTGTCTCTCCCTAACAGGGTGGTTTTATTTATTCATTCATTTAATTCATTTATACACAACCTTTCACCCCAGTGGAGACCCAAGGCACCTTGCATCATTCCCCTTTCCTCCATTTTATCCTCACAACAAACCTGTGAGTTAGATTGGCCCCAGGTCATCCAGGGAGTTTCCATGACGCTAGTGGGGATTCGAACCCGGGTCTCCCAGGTACTATCCCAACACTCGTAACCACTACACCACGATGGCTCTTGGGTTTGAGGATAAAAGTGAGACGAGAGCCATGCATGCTGAACTCCTTGCAGAAAGGGGGAGATTTCTCTGGTCACCCAGGCTCATTTAAACAGTGGTGGATGAACTCATGTTTATGCTGTAAGCTGCCTCAGGCAGATCTCTGAAGAAGTGGCATATAAATGTTTTACTGAGAGTCAGCACGGGGTAGTGGTTACAACAGCGTACTCCTAATCTAGAGAGCCGGGTTTGATTCCCTCCTTCTCCGCATGAAGCCTGCTGGGTGATCCTGGGCCCGTCCCCGTCCTCTCAGAACTCCCGCAGCCCCACCTGCCTCCCAAGGTGCCCGTTGTGGGGAGAGGAAGGGAAGGCAATTATAGGTCACTTTGAGACTCCTAAGAGTAGAGAAAAGCAAAGTACAAAAACCTTGTCATCTTTTTAAAAATAAATAAATGATTCCGAGGCTCACAAGCTAGTCTCTGTCGTACGCAGGACCTGAATACCAGGCCGAAAGCACAAGTCAGTCATCAGGAATCCTAGCTTTGGTTCACCCCCACAGGGCTTATCTGTCAGCTTTTGCAGGATTCTGCTTTCCTTTCCTTTTCGTTTTTTTTTTTTTTAACCTGAAATTCTCACTTGCTCTGAATGCGTTGGAAGCACTATAGAAAGGAGCCGAGTCCCCACGGGGGAGGCTGACTGCCCAGTCTGAGAAAGGATGTGCTAGTTCCTTTCATGTGGCGAAGTAAATAAGCATGCTAGATTAAAGTTAGATGGCTCTGTGTATGTGGCTAAAACCTGCCCGCGGCCCCCAAGGCTTCAGATCCCAGTAAATAATACGAACATTCTTTCTTCCTTTCTTTTGAACATTTCATTTGCTCCCCCCCCCGCCCCTTTCCTTAAATTAAATGGGATCCTGAACACTGTGGGAAAATAAATACAGTGTCGGGAGCTACCGAGGAGCTCGGCGGAAAATGTGTTTGTGTGTTGTAAAAAGGGTGACCGAAAAATCCCCCTTCCTCTTCAAGGAACGGGAGCGACTAATCAGGTCTAGCCTGTCGGCCGTACTGCCATTTGTTAACAAAGGAACGTTCAGTGTCTCGATATGACTGAGTCTGTGGGGAAGGTACGGGGAGCTGAGAAACCATCGTCTAATGAGGTGAATGATCACGAAGGCCTTTCTGCCGCTGCTAGCGCTGAGCCAAAGTTTTATTGGTAGCATCAGTCAAGTTTACAAAAGCCCTTCATTTTTTTTTTTTTTAAATAAGCATATGTAGCACCAAGAAGCGGATACAGAAAACTCTTTAGGAAGTGTTAGGAAAACAACTGGCAGGCATTCAGAATGATTGGCACCAATACTGAAATCGTAGAGTTTGTTTTTTTATAAAAAAATTATTCTTCATCCATAGGAAAGGGTTACCATCATCAAATCTGCCTTTGTTGCTTCACCGAGTTCCTGTCAGATGGGCTTCCTAAGCAATTGATGATAGGATAAAGCAAAGACAAGAAGGGGCACAGTGGCCCAAATGAAGATTATTGCCAGCGCCGCGTTGGGAAATCTCTGGAGATTTGGGGATGAAGATAGCCAGTTTGGTGTAGTGGTTAAGTGTACGGACTCTAATCTGGGAGAACCGGGTTTGATTCCCCCCTCCTCCACTTGCACCTGCTGATGTGACCTTGGGTCAGTCACAAGCTCTGGCACAGCTGTTCCTGAAAGAGCAGTTTGTTTTAGAGTTCTCTCAGCCCCACCTCCCTCACAGGGTGTCTGTTGTGGGGAAGGGAAGGGAAAGGAGTTTGTAAACTGCTCTGAGACGCCTTTGGGCAGTGGGCAGGGTATACATCCAATCTCTTCTTCTTCTCTTCAGGGAGAAGAAGAGATTGGATTTATACATCGCCCTTCACTCAGAGTCTTAGAGCGGCTTACAAACGCCTTTCCCTTCCCCTCCCCACAGCAGACACCCTGTGAGGTAGGTGGGGCTGAGAGAGCTCTTTCGAGGACTGCCTTTGAGAGAACAACTCTGAGGGAACTTGTGACTGACCCAAGGTTACACCAGCAGCTGCATGTGGAGGAGTGGGGAATCCAACCTGGTTCTCCCAGATTAGAATCCGCTTTCTTAACCACTACACCAAACTGGCTCTCTGGAGACTGGAGAAGGCAGAGTTTTGAGGAGGGGAGTGGCCTCAGCAGGGTACAATGCCATAGATGCCATCTCCCACAAAGCATCCATTTTCCCCAGGGGTTCTGATCTCTGTAGACTGGAGATCAGTCGTCATTCCACAAAACTCTGTCTTACCTGGAGGAGGCAACCATGACTTAGATGGTGGGCTCAGGCCAGTGAGCCTCTTTTTTTTTGAGAGCGAGCAAGGGAGAACTTGTATAACAAGCTTGGCATGATTAGGCCCTTCTGTAGAGGCCCTGACCCACACATGACATTTCCTGTCTGGTAAGGGAGGCTTGCCAATCCCCAGGAGAGGCCTGAAGATCTTCAAACTACAGAGGTCATTTCCCCTGAACAGATGGTTCCAGAGGCCAGCCATGTTGGTCAGCAGGAGAACAGTTAGATTCAGGTCCAGCAGCTTAGAGACCAACAAGATTTCCAAGGTATAAGCTTTGGAGAAAGAAAATGGCTGCTTTAGAGGGTAGACTCTATGGGCATGGAGGTCCCTCTAGGTTACTGACCTCCAGGTTGGGCCCTGGAAACCTCCAGGATTTCTCACTGATCTCTGAACAACAACAACAAAAATTATTACCCTGGAGAAAATGGCTACTTTGGAGGGTGGACTCCAAGGGATTATGCCCTGCTCAGGTTCCTCTCCTTCCTGAACCCTACTGTCTCCAGGAATCTCCAAGGATTTCTCCGGGAACCTCCAGGGATTCCCGAAGCCAGGGCTGGAAAGCCTAGCTCGCTCTCACCCCCAGACATGGCTCTTCCCAGGCTCTGCCCCCAAATCTCCAGGAAAGAGCCAGTTTGGTGTAGTGGTTAAGTGCGCGGACTCTAATCTGGGAGAACTGGGTTTGATTCCCCACTCCTCCACTTGCACCTGCTGATGTGACCTTGGGTCAGGACTCACAAGTTCTGGCACAGCTGTTCTTGAAAAAGAGCAGTTGTTGTCAGAAGTTCTCTCAGCCCCGCCTACCTCACAGGGTGTCTGTTGTGGGAAGGGGAAGGAAAAGGAGTTTGTAAGCCACTCTGAGACGCCTTTGGGCAGTGGGCGGGGTATACATCCAATCTCTTCTTCTTCTTCTAACCCAGAGTTGCAATAAAGGGAAGGAGACCACCCATTCACGTTCATGCAGAGGCTTCAGGTCTGGTCTGGCTTGAGGCCAGCACTCCTTTTGAAACCAGTGGAATGAGCAGTAAGAGGGAGAAAGAGTAATCAGGGTAGTTTTTCCATTTATGACATCCATTTTCTGTATCAGTCTACAAGTGCTCCGCGTGCTGTTTCCTAAATGCAATTCCTTATTTGATTTGATTTGATTTTCACATCTAGGCATCTGATTTTATTAGGTCAGCTAACAAAAGCCCATTGGCTTGCCTCGGTAGCTTTGGTGTTGAAGCGATGCGCTGCCTGCCGCTTAAATAATTTATGAAATGATCTTAATTCTCCGGTGACCAATGCAGCGCGCCTCTGCGGAATCTGAAAAAGGCTTGGTGTTCCCATTAAATAATCAGACAGCTGTTTTCATAATTAAATGGTGGTGGTTGTTATATAATTGCACAAGAGCGCATTGCTTACTTTCTCCCCCCCCCATCCTGCGCATTGCTTTAGTGCAAATATGTAAAAGAAATTAATTTTGTTACTGGAGAAAAACGGTGGGGAGGTAATAGGGAGATATAAATCTGGAGCCACAAAAACCAGGAAATTAGAACAGAAGAGCATATCTTTGAGGAGTCCCATCTTGGTTTTGACCATCTCTTTGAAACGAGATTAATATTAAGGCTGAACCAAAGCTAAATACGTAGGCTAGTATCCTATCGTTGTTTTTGGATAATGGCATGCAGGGAGAGAGAGAGATGTTCACTGATTTCCCCCTTCCCATGTAGACCCCCACTTTGACCCTGTTCTGACTGAAGCCACCATGAGCACTGGGAATTCTTCTGGGGGTGGTGGAGAAAATTCTGTTCCATGAGTTTCCACTGTACTCAGGATACAAAATAGTTTTTTGTTGTCAAAAAGTGCTTTAGTTGTTCTTCTCTCAACATCCTCCTTGGAAAGCTGTGACTCTCCCGACATTCTGCTCATCAAGAGTTGGGCAGAAAATTCACTAGGGCTGTTTGAAGTCTTCTAGCCAGTATAGTTGTTGAACTACCCACAAGTGTCAAGCTCAGAAAAGTTCCCAGCTTTTGGAAGAAGAGGGTGTGTGTGTGTGTGTGTGTGTGTGTGTGTGTGTGTGTGTGAGAGAGAGAGAGAGAGAGAGAGAGAGAGAGAGAGAGAGAGAGAGAGAGAGAGAGAGAGAGAGAAGCGTCATGAAATCACTTCTGACTCATGGTGACCCTATGAATTAATGACCTCCAAAACATCGAGCCAGATTTTTGCAGTTCAGTTCATGGTTCGTGGCTGAGCCATGAACCGAACCACAAACCCATATGGTTTATCCTGGTAAAAAGTACTGAGACTTACTAGTGATTTCAGCTCTCATACTTTATTTCCAGTGGAGAACAAGATAACCTTCCTGGCTCGTAGGCCGGTTTATATGTGCAATAAACCCCACACCCAAACACACCCCATACTTGTGATAGGCTCTATACCATGGCTGAGAGTTCTATAGGCTTACGGCCAGGAGCCTGGCCCTCTGAGTGGTTCGGGCTAGGATCCACTTGACCATTGTCTCTGGCAGCAAAGCTCGGGCGCTTCGCATGACCGCGTGGGGACCTCGCCTTGCACATGGTCAGAGATGGATACATTACACCTGGGGAGCAGAAAGCAGGGGTTTCCAAATAGCTGAGTCGCAAGAAGCCTGGTCAGGGTAGGGTTTGGAGCGGGGAGGGACCTCAGCAGGGTATAATGCGACAGAATCCACAGCCATGTTCCCCAGAGGAATTGATCTTTGCCATCTGGAGATCAGTTGTTTGTAACTCCAGGTGATCTCTAGGCTCTCCCTGGCAACCCTAGAGTTATTCGGTCATTTTCGGCTAGACAGCCCTGGCTCCGGGAGTTTTCCTGACTCACGTGAATTTGAAATTTAGGCAGCCACTATTTATCCTTATCTATTTAGAGAATTTGTACGCTCTTACTCCAGAAACTGTTCTAGGTGGCTCACAACTAAAACAGTCACAAGATCCTAGGGAAGGCCTTACATAGAGTACCTTATTATTCTCTTACCTAGAAGGTGCAGAAAGCATACATTTCCCCTACACCTACCTCCTGTGCAGTAGCTTTTCAGGCCTTCCCAAAATATTTTAAACTATAATACATACCAAGTTTATTTCAATTACATTATGACATAACTGACAGGAAGAAAATGATTTCATTTGTAACGTCGTGTTAGAGGAGAGATTTATGGGCACCACTGACCAACAAAAAGACAAATAGGTAGGTTCTAGACCGAATCAAGCCTGAATTCTCCCTAGAAGCTAAAACTAAGTCTATCATACTTTGGTCATATCATGAAAAGACAGGGCTTACTGGGGGGAAAAAACCATAACACTAAGAAAAGCTGAGGCAGTAGGAAAAGCATGTAGAAGCTGGAGCAGATCTATTCTCTCTTGCTCCGGATTGCAAGACTAGATCTAATGGGTGGAAATTACAAGGTAGTTATTAGCGGCTAGATATCAGAAGAAACTTCCTAACTGTAAGAGTGGTTGAGCAGTGGAACAGACTGCCTCGGGAGATGGTGGATGCTCCTTCGCTGGACGTTTTCAAGCAGAGGCTGGACGACCATCTTTCGAGTATGTTGTAGGGCTATATTTCGGCTATGCTCCTGCAGAGTGCAGGGGGTTGGACTAGATGACCTGCAAGGTCCCTTCCAACTCTAACATTCTATGATTCTGTGAAAAGAGAAACATCAAACACAAGATGGATTGGATCCATAAAGGAAGCCATGGCCTTCAGTTTGCAAGACCTGAGAAGATGTTTTGGAAGTTGTTAATTCATAGGGTCACCATAGGTTGGAAGCAACTTTACAGCACATAATACACACACACACACACATGCAACATAGCTGGATGGAAGCAGTTAATAAAATTTTAGGTCTTGAAGAATCAGGTAATCCAAGTCCTTCTTCCCTTACCCAAGGGTTTCAGTACTCCTGATCAACAACTAGTTTTATTTTTAGGAGCACCTTTTTGAGAAGGCCTCAGTACCCACCCCCTAAAATGCTCTGTCATCAAATTCTGGGGCATCTTCCTTAGTGTGTCTCGTGACTCTTGGGTGGCAACTGAAAGATCATTTGGTATCTCACAGGGATTGGACATAATTATGTGCATCTGGATTACAAGCAATGTTCCCTCTAAGCTGTGGAGTCTTTTGAGCAAAAATTCTACTTTGTGAGCTACTGGTATTAAAGTTGTGAGCAAGTGATCTGGCTGCTGCATAAATTAGTTTGCCCTGGAGCCATCCTTCCTGAGCTAAGACAAAATCTGTGATCTGGAGGCTAAAAAACAGTGAGCTAGCTCACACTAACTCAGCTTAGAGGGAACACTGATTACAAGGTAAGGTCACAGAGGGTAACTGGTTGTATAGAGCCACAATTCAAAAGGCTCAGACCCATGTTTTAATTAACCTCACCCCTTGATTGCTGTCTCATCAGAGACAACATGAAACTTCCTTATTGGTTCCCAACTTCTAAATATACACTGGCTGAAAATGGACAGTTGGAAGGAGTTTGGTGCAGTGGTTAGGAATGCAAACTCTAATCTGGGAGAACTGGGTTGGATTCCCCTCTCCTCCACAAGCACCTGGTGGAGTGACCTTGGGTCAGTCATAAGTTCTTTTAGAGCTATTCTAAAAATCCTCGGGACAGCTCTCTCAGCCTCACCTACCTCACAGGGTGCCTGCTTTGGGGAGGGGAAGGGAAAGGAGTTTGTAAACCGCTCTGAGACTCTGAGTGAAGGATGGGGTATAAATCCAATCTCCTCCTCCTCCTTCTTCTTTTCATGTTTGGAACTGCTTACAGAAAAAAGCTGAATGTCACGCAAAACCTGAATATCCATTAGTCAGCTGAAAGTCAGTACTGGCTTTTACGGCCTATGGATACAGAGTGTCTTCCCGCAATCTTTAGATCCTTTTCATAGGAAAAATACAATTTAAAAAGTTCCACTTTATACCATATATAACTAGAATTCGTTTGGACTGTACCTCCCTGCAACCAATTAGCGTTCCTAGAACTGAGCAACTGGTTGAATGGCAACCAAGATAAGTGTTACCCAGCTAATATTAAGAGACCAGTCAGATCACTGCAGGTGGTGCTGTCTCTATGAGCTCCCACCTTTCTCCAAAGAAAGAGAAGCCAATTCTGCCCTCTGGAATCAGAAAACGCCTTATTCCCCCATTCTTACAAAGCTCAGAGAGCTCTGCTTTCAAATAGGTAAGAGAGGGCTTCCTTACAGAGGCAGAGCTCTGGAAATCTTCGTGGATCCTCAGGGATTCCAAAACACCCGTTTAAGAGGGGGAACCTCTAATCATTACACTGGGGTGTCATTTAAGAACATAAGAATATAAGAGAAGCCAGTGTTGGATCAGGCCAACGACCCATCCAGTCCAACACTCTGTCACACAGTGGCCAAAAATACCAGGTGCCATCAGGAGGTCCAGCAGTGGGGCCAGGACTCTAGAAGCCCTCCCATTGCTGCCCCCCCCCAAAGCACTGAGAATACAGATTATCACTTGCCCCAGACTGAGAGTTCCTATCTATGCCTTGTGGCTAATAGCCACTGATAGGCCTCGGCTCCATATGTTTATTTGATATGGTGTGAACCAATTGTTCCCCAGTCACAACTTGATTCTCTTGTGTGTGTTAAGTGTCATCAAGTGGTTTCTGACTTATGGTGACCCTACAAATGAAGGACCACCAAAACAGCATTAGCAGCCTTGCTGAGGTCTTGCAAACTGAGGGCCATGACTTCCTTGATGGAGTCAATCCATCTCACGTTGGGTCTTTCTCTTTTCCTGCTACCTTCAACTTTCCCTAGCATGATTGTTTTTCCCAGTGACTTGTCTTCTCATAATGTGACCAAAGTATGATAGCCTGAGTTTGGTCATTTTAGCTTCTAAGGAGAGTTCATACTGGAATTGATCTAGAACCCACTGCTTTGTCCTTCTAGCTGCTATGCAATCTGAGTAGCATTGTCCTATGGTGGAGAAGAAGCACAGTCGAAAGGTGCTTCTGTTTGGAAACCCCATATGTCTCCCATTCCAGAGGACATGCTTCATTCTCCCTCTTTTCTTGCGTACCATCATGGAGGGCAAGCCACAGAATCTTCGAATGTCTCCCGTTGAGTTCAAAGCACTGTTTCATCCCAGAATGAGGAATTACTATATTACATCTGACAGGACACCTGCCAGTTTGCACCTCGCTGGTTTTAATCTCATGAATAAACAGAGCGCTAATTGTTTCAGCTTGGGGGGGGGATAGGATTGGTCAGGTATTTGAAGCCAGGCTTTGGCTTTTTTGTTATTTTTATTATTATTTTGCACAGGCACACACAGAATGTAATTCAGCCCGTGCTGCATTTGGTTTGCAGCAGGCGTGTTGTTGCTTGGCTATTTGAAGCGTAAAGTGTCTCTGCTCGATATTGTTTTGGCTGGAAAAAAAATCATAAACTGTCTGGTCTTGCTTGCTGCGGTGCATCCTCCTAACTGGTAAGGGAACAGCAGCAAGTTACATCTCTTGCCTGATGCCCGCATTCAGGCAGCCTCGCTCCATGCTGTGCTGACAGAGGGCTATCTTGTTGGCTTTATTTTTTTAAAAAAACTTATCCTGATACTTCTCTTAGCCGTAGGCTTTCGGTGCGGAGATAAGAACACCACAAAATGGGCAGCAAATATAGTGGTGCAGTGAAGAGAGTTTCCAAGCCTGTAAATAAAAACACCAGATGCTGATATCTACAATAAATGTGTGAGAATCAGAAAGGGACGTTTTTGGATCTGAGATATATTTGCTAGATCCATTCCCCTAAAAAGACATTATAAGTTTGTTTATGACTTTTTAATGAAGCAGCAGGAAGGGTAAGCATTTATAGAACTAAGAACTATGGGGAGATTTTGTACAGTTGTTGTGAGGAGAAAATGAAGGAGAGGGTGAGGAGGTTGTTATGTGGATCAAATAAAGAAGGGGGGAGAAGTTGGGTGTGAAGAGAAAATGGAGGAGGGGGAGGAGGTTAGGAGAAAATGGAGGGGGAGTAGGTTGTAGTGATGCTCATATGAAGAAGGGAGAGGGGAGAAATTGGTTATGAGGAGAAAATGGAGGAGGGGGAGGGAGAAGTTGGTTGTGAGGGGGAAATGGAGGAGGGGGAGTTTGTGAGATTCAAATGGAGAATGGGGAGGGAGAAGTTGTTTGTGAAGAGAAAATGGAGGAGGGGAGGGGAGAAGTTGGTTGTGAGTGGAAAATGGAGGAGGCTGTCGTGAGGTTCAAATGGAGGACGGGGGAGTTTGTGAGGTTCGAATGGAGAATGGGGAGGGGAGAAGTTGGTTGTGAAGAGAAAATGGAGGAGGGAAGGGGAGAAGTTGGTTGTGAGGGGAAAATGGAGGAGGCTGTCATGAGGTTCAAATGGAGGAGGGGGGAGTTTGTGAGGTTGGAATGGAGAATGGGGAGGGGAGAAGTTGTTTGTGAAGAGAAAATGGAGGTGGGTAGGGGAGAAGTTGGTTGTGAGGGGGAAATGAAGGAGGCTGTCGTGAGGTTCAAATGGAGGAGGGGGAGTTTGTGAGGTTCGAATGGAGAATGGGGAGGGGAGAAGTTGTTTGTGAAGAGAAAATGGAGGAGGGGAGGGGAGAAGTTGGTTGTGAGGGGAAAATGGAGGAGGCTGTCGTGAGGTTCAAATGGAGGAGCGGGGAGTTTGTGAGGTTCGAATGGAGAATGGGGAGGGAGGAAGTTGTTTGTGAAGAGAAAATGGAGGAGGGGGAGGGGAGAAGTTTGTTGTGAGGATATAGTGGAGGAGGTGGAGGGGGAGAGATTGTTGTGAGTATCAAATGGAGGGAGAAGGGGAGCCATTGGTTCCAAGGAGAAAATCTAACATGGCTAAACTGAGGCTATCGTAGTTTGGTCACATTCTCAGAAGACAAGAGTCACTGGAAAAGATAATGACGCTAGGAAAAGCTGAAGGCAGCTGGAAAAAAGGAAGACCCAACAGGAGATGGATGGACTCAATCAAGGAAGCCACAAGGGCCCTCCGTTGGCAAGACCTGAACCAGGCTGCTAACAATAGAATGTTTCAGAGGTCATTCATCCATAGAGTCACCATAAGTTGGAAGCAACTTGATGGCACTTAACACATACACAATGGGAGAATGAAGCATAGCAAGGCATAGATGGTTTGTACTGAAGAGAACATTGATTTTAGATAAGGTTTTGTCTTTCCAAAGAAGAAGTACAGCATAATTTTCCACATACACCATGAAGGGTTGAATGCAGATGTGTCGATGGAAGAGTCATGAGTATCAGAGAACTAGATTTTTTAAAACTTTCTCGGCCGTTCATTTAAAAATGACCCTTCTCTGCGATCATAGTCTAGCTAATGTTTCAGTCCCCATAACTCAGTTCAAAATAGAGAACATTTACCCAAATGGGGTTTTTCTCCCGCTTATCTAAGCAAAGTCAAAGCTTAGTAATGAAATTACATTATCATAAATCCAATATGAGATATCGGTGGGATTAATTTTTTTCCAAAATGTCATGTACTAGGCTTGTCAAGGATTATTTAATTTCTACCTCTGTTATCAGTCTAATTGCTACTAATCAAAAGTTAGACCTTTTGATTTCATGCATAAAATTGGAATCATTTACTTTTTAAGGAGGTTTTCTATTTTAAGAATTGGTACAGAGGGAGGAGTGGCTGTAGAACTAAGGCCTATAGATTAACGAATGCTCACAATGTCTGAAAGTTCTATTAACTGAAAATGCAAGTCAATCCGGCCTATCAATCTGAAACTTGCCATATTGTCGTAAGTATAATTGGCAACCTGAAATGCCATCTCTCCAAATCACACAAAAATCCAGTGTCGAACAGCTGACTTCTAGGTGTTTTCAAATCTGCCCTGCTCTTAAAGGTGCAGAAAAAAATTTGCACACCGAAAACATACTTTAAATTTCTCCACTTGGTGATGAATGTTCTATCAAAAGCTCAAGTAGTGTCCTCACTGGGTTATTAAAAAAACACATTGTGTAGTCATAAACCTATGAGTTTTCCATTTGAATTATTCAAATAAAGACAAGTTATAAGTGCCTGCATGATTGGTAAGGGGCTGTGGCAGCTCAGTGGTTAAGACACTGAACTGCAGACTGGAAGGTCTGTAGTTCAGCAGTTCGAGACCCGAGTGCTGCATGATGGAGTGAGCTCCCGTCTCTGGCCCCAGCTCCTGCCAACCTAGCAGTCTCAAAGCAAGAAATTGCAAGTAGATAAATAGGTAACACTTCAGTGGGAAGTTAACAGCATTCTGTGTGCCTCGTTGTTCAGTCATGCTGGCCACATGACCACAGAAACGTCTTTGGACAGTGCTGGCTCTGCACCTTCGAAACAGAGATGAGCACCGCATCCTAGAGTCGGATTCGACTGGCTTTCGAGCAAGGGAACCTTTACCTTTACTTTATGATTGGTAAAACAAGCATTCCATGATGTAGAATGCCTTCCTAATATTAAAAATAACAGACATACAGCTGTTCTTCTTTCCACAGTGGGCATCTTTCGCTGCGGTTACTTTCCGTTTGGAGATCTATGGACACTATTTATGTACGGAATTACAGAGGAGCCTACTGTTGGTTTTTAACATGTTCTTTTTGTAAAATATACTTAATGGTTATGAGCAATCTGTTGCATATATGCCTATACATTCTATTGTGTTATGACCACTAACCCATCTTTGTACTTCAATGAATATAATATACAGTTTTGAGGCCTGTATTGTTTGAGTATCACTTTCCCTTGGTGGGTGTTATTTATGGCTATGATTGGTGAAACAAGCATTCTCTGTTGTAGAATGTCTTCCTAATATTCTTTTTTTAAAAAATGGGAAAATAAATGTACTATGGGCTAATTTTTAAAAGTGAAATTGTATACAGGGGTTAGTTCTGCAGGGTTGGCTTTTTTTAAAAAAACTCTCAATTCTCTGTTGTATAGGAAGCTGTTAGTCCATCAGGTTGCAAACGAGTTCTGTAATTGCAAAGTTCAGAACAAGCTAAGGTGGGATTGTGCCAAAATTGGCCAGTGCCTCTATATGGTTTCACCAGATTCTGTGTTGCTTTTCCATTGGTATTGCTTCTGGAGATTCCAAGTATACCTCGCTTTCAAAGACTTTTATCTTTTGTTCAAAATTCAGGGAATAAATACATTTGAAGGCTTTGCAAGGGGTGTAACTTCTACTTGGAATATAGTTTCAGTCTGTGCGAGAAACAACCAAAAAAAAAAAAATCACGTCTGGCTCGTGGCTATGAACTGGCCGATTTGCTATCCATTTCTAATGATTACGACTCAACATTGTGCAACTTTGCTCCTTTTTTTTTTTTGAGGATCAAATGCCAGTGGCTGTGCAATTATCTTGATTGAGAAGTTGATTAGGCTGAAAGCTCCCGTGATGATAATGACCTTACATTCCTAATTGTGCCTTTCATACCCAAGCACTTCACAGACATTGATAGGCAAAGCGGCGCCAAAGAATAATTTTCAGATATACCTGAGGTGCAGGCGCCCCCGTTTATGAAATGTAACGACTCTTCAAGTTAACACTGTGATTCTCAAAGCATACGTCAGGTCTCCTTAAGGAGGCACAGGTTGTTACATATCGTTTCCTAAACTAGTTTTGTGGTATGTACTGTCAACTAAGGGGCATGGAATGGTATGGAATAGCCCGAGGACGACTCTGCAGAGGAAGGCAGTGGCAAACTACCTCTGCTTCACACTTATTTTAAAAGACCCTTGTTGAGTTTTGTGTAAGATGGTTGCGACTTGATGGTAGACAACAGGATCTACCCAACATGGACAAATCTTTCACCTGCAGGCCCGTGGTGCCATGTGTTGTTACAATTTACATTTTTCATTTTATTTAAGTCCCTGTAATTCTCCGTATAGGGGCTGCAGTGGCTCATAGGTTAAGACGCTGAACTGCAGACTGGAAGGTCTGTAGTTTGGCAGTTTGAGACCGTAGTGCCGCATGATGGAGTGAACTCCCGTCTCTGGCCCCAGCTTCTGCCAGCCTAGCAGTTTGATAGCAAGAAATTGCAAATAGATAAATAGGTACCACTTTGGTGGGAAGGTAACAGCATTCTGTGTGGCTTGGCATTTAGTCATGCCGGCCACATGACCACAGAAACGTCTTCAGACAGAGCTGGGTCTTCAGCTTGGAAACGGAGATGAGTACCACATCCCTAGAGTTGGATTCAACTGGCTTTTGAGCAAGGGAAAACTTTACCTTTACCGTTACAAATTCTCTATATGGGACATCCAAATAACGTTTCTTGTGGTTCCTCTCTACACCTTCATCTTAAGAAGAAGAAGAAGAGAAGAGATTGGATTTATACCCCGCCCTTCCCTCGGAGTCCCAGAGCGGTTTACAAACTCCTTTCCCTTCCCCTCCCCACAACAGACACCCTGTGAGGTAGGCGGGGCTGAGAGAACTCTGACACAAACTGCTCTTCCAGGAACAACTATGCCAGGTTTGATTCCCCACTTCTCCACTTGCACCTGTTGATGTAACCTTGGGTCAGTCACAGGCTCTGGCACAGCTGTTCTTGAAAAAGAGCAGTTTCTGTCAGAGCTCTCTCAGCCCCACCTACCTCATAGGATGTCTGTTGTGGGGAGGGGAAGGGAAAGGAGTTTGTAAGCTGCTCTGAGACTCAAAAGTGAAGGGCAGGGTATAGATCCAATCTCTTCTTCTCCTTCTCCTTCTCCTCCTCCTCCTTCTTCTCCTCCTCCTTCTCCTCCTCCTCCTCCTCCTTCTTCTTCTTGTCAGAGGAAGGGAAGGCCTTTATCTTGGTGATAAAGCAAATGTGTTGCCTGCAGAAGGCCTCAGGTTCAGTCCCTGACATCTCCAGTTGAATAGATCTCAGGTAGGAAGGCTGGGGGGAAAGACCTTTTATAGGAGCCATCAGTTGGAGCTGTCAGGGTTAGATGGAACACTAGTTCGGCTCAGTACCCAGATGGGTTAAGTGTGTGCGGTGCCCTTCCTGCAGCCATGAAGGAGACTAGGCTACAGAGCTGGGGATCCCGCATTAAGCGGCTTAGCGTCGAGGTTGATTTGCAGTCCATTCCTCAGCATAATTACTCGGAATTGAGTCCCACTTCATTAATTACCGAACTTATAATAAAACTCGCTTGCATATAAATGCATTTAGGATGCGGCTCAACTCATTGGCACTTAGTTTAATGTAGTAACCACCGTGGTTTCTAAGAACAATGAAGAAAAAAAATACATTTTAACGAAGAGGCAAAACTATTTGAAGGAAACTACAGTTCAGCATTGGCATTTTAGGTGCTTAGACTGAGAAGTTTGGTATGAGGGTTTATGTGTAACACTGCCGCCTTTTTGGAAAGCGTTCTTAGAACTGGAATTGACCGAAGATAGCCAGAGGTTCTCTCTTTTTTTGCATGTTATTGGAGAGATTGTGGAGCATCTTGGCGAGTTATGGATTTTCTGTCAAGTCTTGGGGAGAAATCTGCATAATTATCACAGTCTTGCCTTCGTAGGGAAGAGGCATCACTTTAATGTTGTTAATACTCTGTCTAGAATGTCTTTTTCCATTTCTGTAATTTGAATAAGTTGGGCAGTTTGGGGGGGTTTTTTGGGCCCCTTTAGGGGATTTTTAAATTTATTTTCTATAAACTACAACAGAAAAATAGGATGGGGACACTACAAACTATAGAATAAAGCAAAGAAAATCTAACTAAGAACCCAAGGTCTGGAAGTTATACAATGTTTTTTAACCAATGCTGTTTTCTCTTATACAATTTTCTGACGTGAGGAATATTCAGTATTAATTCTCTAATCATCAAAATCCGCTTAACTGATACAACAATGAGAATTTCCATCCTTGTTTCCCATCCACAGACATCGGCTGACTATGACTTCCCATTATACATTTCTCTCCCCCCCCCTCCAAACTCTCAAAGTTCAAATTCCACTTCTTCCATAATTAAAAACAGTCCAATTTCTTTTTTGTAGTCTCTTTCCTCTGATCTTCTGGCTCTCAGCACTTTTAACTTCCTTTTTCGAGCTGTTACATGCTTGTGTGTAGTCTAAAGAGTCCATCACTTCATTTGCAGGGCAGTTATGTTTTGGATTAGTCCCAGTCCAATCCTTTGCTTAAAATTGGGCAGTTTTGTATAATTTTACCGGGCATATGGAACCTAGTTATGACTGTGCTTTGAGAGGGGGTTTCTTTGGGGGAGGGTCTTATTATTATGGTCCATGAGTGGAGGATAGAGACCCCGGGACATCTGCCTCAACTTGATGTGTTAAGATACGGGGACCAGGGAGAAGTCTATGATGACTAAGCAGGAGTTCATCTGTTAATGTAATCACTTATCCAGTGTCAACTTCCCCCCTGTCTGAATATAACCTTGGATTTGTGTACACATTCAATGAGTGAGCAAGTCAATAGCTCTTTTTCACCGGTTAAGTGATCATTAAAATGATGCCTAAGATCCAAAGTGCTGGGTGGATGTTTATCATCCCGTGCACTGGGGGTTTTCAGTCCCCTTTTCCCATAGGTCACCTCATGAAGGTTGGTGATCTCTCCAGCATAGCACATCACAAGGGTTATGGAGAACAAGGGCTAAGGGAAGAATTAGCCAACCCATAAGGCTAAGGGAAGAATCAGGCAGCGTTAGCCATGTTGGAGGTACTCTGAATGTGTATACACCATCTCTGGATCCTGGCCAGGATTGTCTGTTATTTCCCATGGGGAAATTCTGAGTTCTACAAAACGGAAAAAAGGAGCATGTGAAAATATGTAGGAAGTAACTTGTGAAATCTCACAACTTTTCTTTTACCCTCCTCAAAGGAGCTTAAATATAGTTCCCACACGGTCCCACACCCATGCAGAGAATCCCCGCAGAATCTCGGCCCAATGTGGCAAGCCTGGCGGAACCTGCCTCAGACCAGAAAATCCACCTTAAGGGGGGGACATACTGTTGTGAGCCCAACAGAACCAACCCAGAGGATCCAAGTCCCCCGCCCCCAGCACACAAACCCGTTAAAATTAAAAACAGTTTCAGAAACAGAGAAAATGGAAAAAGGAGTTAAAATTATTTTTTAAAAGCCAAGAGAAGAGAACCTAACTTTGAGCCAGCGATGCTCTGTATTCTTAGTGCTTAAGGGGGCAGCAGTGGGTGGGCTTCTGGAGTTCTGGCCCCACTGGTGGACCTCCTGGTGGCACCTGGGTTTTGGCCACTGTGTGAGACAGAGTGAAGGACCAGATGGGCCATTCACCTCATCTGACATGGCTTCTCTAATGGTTTTGTGTTTTAAAAATAGCAAAAGTAAAAATAAAACAAGAGAAACTATGTTGAAAGAACCAGAAAGAAAGAAAAAGGCTCCCTTCCTCCCCCCCACATCCCCAAGCAAAAACCTAAAAGCACAGGAAAAAAGCTTTGAAATAATATTTTAAAACAGAGTCAGAAATTAGAAAAACAGCACGGAAAGTGTCCAGGAGGCAGACACAGAACAAGAAAGTCTTGGAATGCTGCCTGCCTGGGCCAGACTTTCTTGTTCTGTGCCTGCCTCCTGGACAGCTTCATCTACGAGCCACACTGAGTAAAGGGAAGCTTCACATTCAGAGGCAGTAAACCCCTGAATAGCAGTGCCAGGAAGCAGTGGCAGGAGAATGCTTTGGCCTCTTGCATTGTACATTGGCAGAATGTTGGATTAGATGGACTGCTAGCCTGACCCATCAGGGCTCTTTTTATGTTCCTAGCTGGAGTAGGACCTAGTGTACCAGTAACCCATCTGACATGTGAGGCATAATGCGTTCTACTGGAGATTTCAGAGGCAGGGGAACAGAAGTTTAGGAATGAGAATGTTAGCAGAGAAGTGGCATAGACGACAGTTCATCCTGCTGATGCTATGTTCTTTAATTTGCTGTGGTGGCTCAGAGGTTAAGACGCTGAGCTGCAGACCAAGAGGTCTGTAGTTTGGCAGTTTGAGACCCTAGTGCCGCATGATGAAATGAGCTCCCTTCTCTGGCCCCAGCTCCTGCCAGCCTAGCAGTTTGAAAGCAAGAAATTGCAAGTAGATAAATAGGTACCGCTTCTGTGGGAAGGTAACAGCATTCTGTGCACCTCGGTGTTTAGTCATGCTGGCCACATGACCACGGAAGCATCTTCGGACAGTGCTGGCTCTTCGGCTTGGAAACAGAGATGAGCACCGCCCCCTAGAATCGGATTCGACTGGTTTTCGAGCAAGGGAAACCTTTACCTTTATAAAATCTGCAAAGAAGGAAAGAAAGAGCCCTTGTGAAATGATACAATATTGGTCAACAGGTGGATTCACTGGCAAGCCTCAACTGATTAGTGGACGAAGGACAGAGGGTCTCTGTCAACCCCAAAGTGGACCGTTTGCAAGCCCCATTGCCACCATGCCACTTTCTCCACACACACTCATTTCAGGTGGGGAAAGGTGGTCCATCCCCTCAAAGTTAGACCCTGAAGCTTTCAAGTTCTGATGTACAGGGTTTGATCTTGCATAGAGGGCTATGACGTTATATGGAATTTACATGCCAACCAATGGGGGAGGATAAACATTGAAGTGCTCAACAAAGTACACCTGGTGGAATAATAAAATCTACCTTTGCTTGAGAGACATGTCAGAAGTGGAGCTGTCAATGGAGATGTGAATGAGCCCAGATGAAGGAAGGGATGTCTCTTCCATAGGATCTGTCATCTTCCAACAGAGAATATTCTGACTGATACCACAGCTTCACTTTATGTTTGTCCCTTTTAACTAGCAATGGTGAATAGTAACGGGATGGTGAGAAGGGCCAGGAATGAGGAAGCGATTCCAAAGGCTCAAAACTGTTTTGGCTGGGAAAAAGGGTCCTTTTATGTCAAATTCTCCCCCAGTGCAGATGGACAATTGCTGCCTCTTGCAAATACCTAATGGGTGTAAATGTCAAATCATCGTTGTTTGAAGCACGGAGCCACACTTGGCTGGGGATATATCTTCCATTCTGTTCTGACACTGATTTTTCTTTTTTCCCCAGGTCGTCATGGTGATGGAGCCTATTGGCCGGTTGACACAAACCTGATTGACAGAAGCAGCCTTAACGGTAAATAATGTGGCCTAAAAATGATCCCCTCCAAAGGAGTTCCCATTATTTGTGATTGTTTCACCAGGACTTTCATAGAATCGTAGAATCATAGAGTCGGAAGGGACCTCCAGGGTCATCTAGTCCAACCCCCTGCACAATGCAGGAAATTCACAAATACCTCCCCTTACACCCCCAGTGACCCCTGTTCCATGCCCAGAAGATGACCCCCAAAAAAAAAAAACCCTCCAGGATCTCCAGCCAAACTGGCCTGGAGAAAAATTGTTTCCTGACCCCAGAGTGGCGATTAGCATTTCCCTGGGCACGTAAGAAAGGGCCATAAGAACTAAGCACTGAGGCAACCCTTCCTGCCCTCCCTCTCGTGATCTGCCTAAGTTCACAGAATCAGCATTGTTATCAGATGGCCATCCAGCCTCTGTCTGAAAACCTCCAAAGAAGGAGAGCCCGCCACTGAGGAACCGCTCTAACGGTCAGGAAGTTCTTCCTAATGTTTAGCCGAAAACTCTTCTGATTTAATTTCAACCTGTTGGTTCTGCTTTGATTTCTCTCTTCTTGCCTCTGTCTCCCCTATTGCATATCCCTTGGTATCATCACATACCTGATACAGCTGGCTTCTATGGTTTGCAGACCCTGGAGCAACTTAGCCTAGGAGGGCCCCCTAATGACTGGAAAGCAGGGCTGAATGAGTGGGAGGGCAAGGCAGGACATGCAAAAAAATTCCTAGAGTCTCCTTCATTGCCCTAAGGTGTATTCTCGGTTGGTGCAGGTCCTAGATAGACAGTAAATCTATAGCACTGTATCTCAGTCAGTGGACCTCTTAATCTGCCTGAGCAACTTTATTTATTTATTTAAGACGCTGAACTGCAGGCTGTGGAAGGTCAGTAGTGTGCTAAATTTTGGCATTTTTACATGAGGTGTGATTGGGCCCTTATATGCTTTTTAATTCTTTGTTAATAAATACACGTCTCTTTTTCATACTATATAATTACGTTTTTATTGTTGGCCCTCTATTCTGCCGGTCTTACCTTTTTAGGTTCTGGAACCCAGGTTTCAGGGTTAAGTCGTCCCCCACCCGGTTTTTGTCCCTGGTATGTCGCAGGAGCCAGGTTTTCTTAAAAATGGTTCCGTAATTACACAGAGTTTAAAGTGAGGCAGCTCATTAGGCCTCCTCACTGCCTGTCATTCATAAGACCTACCTCCATGACATTTATTTTCCCGTTAATTCTAAAAACTGACAAAACTTATTTAGGTGGGGGCGTAGAACCATATGGGGATGCTTTTATCTCTGTTGAAAACTACTCAGAGCTCCTAATCTTGCATTTGTAGCGTACTACATTGTTTTTAACTGTTTTTGTTGTTAATTGCTCTGAGCCTTGGTGGGTGGTAGGAGAAAAAATATTTTAATTGCATCGATATATATTTTTTGAAGTTCCCAGAAGTAAAAAAAAAGAAAGAAAAAAAGATGGAGTTACAATACTAATGTATGCAAGTTTGAAACGTTGGTATGATCATTGATAGACTTTAGAAATGATATTGTAAATGCCTTTTGAGAGCCAGTTTAGTGTAGTGGTTAGGAGCATGAACTCTAATCTGGGAGAACCGAGTTTGATTCCCCACTCCTCCACATTTAGCTGCTGATGTGACTTTGGGTCAGTTAGAAGTTGTTTCAGAGCTGTTCTCTCACATGCAGTTCTCAAGAGCTCTCTCAGCCCCCACCTACCTCACAGGGTGTCTGTTGTGGGGAGGGGAAGGGAAGGAGATTGTAAACTGCTCTGTGGCCCCTTTGGGTAATGAAGGATGGCAAATAAATCTAATCTCTTCTTCTTCTTTACTGACTGAGAGCTGTGCACTCAGAGAAGCAGGCTCATGTTTATACAGCTCGGTGAGAGTCCTCTCATCGCAGATCAGTGCCCACACTGGCAGGATGAAATCTGCTGGGGGGGGGGGGGCGCCACTGGAACTGTGGGCGGGAGCAAGGGAGCTGCTGAAAAGTAGCCAGAGAGAGCAGAAATCTAGAGACCTGAGTAGCAGGCCAGACAATTAGCCAGACGCTATCTTCAGGACCATGGATAGTTCCAAGGCAGACTAGTTGCTTTAACAAGTTGGCACATAAAGGACATCTTCACCCTATATTTAGTGAGGAGTTACTGCTTAGAAGGAGAGGAGCATTCTGGGGGTTTTTTGAGGGGGGTCCTCTGACTGGTGAGGAGTCCACAAAGGGCAGCTGGCAAACTGGTTCTTCAGGGGTTCTGCAGCTGCCTGTGTTGGGCGAAGTGCTCTCTAGGGGTAGAGCACCTCGCAACAGGTATAATTAATTTTGGGATCTTTTGGTCTATGTCTACGAGGAATGGGCTGCTGTGGGACCTTCCCAGTGAAGAGGCGAACGACAGGACTCAGAACAATGTTTCAGTTTACTTAAATACACAATACACTCCACAATAGCAAATCATACACACACATTCAAGAGCTAGGAAATACAGATAGACTGAGCACAGTTGCATGAGCAGGTAAACGTTGGTTCATTGAGGGCGATATTTACCTCCAAGGCGCGGCTCCTAAATCTCCCAGCGAATGGGGTTAGGGTGGGTAGAAAGGATAGAAGAAAGGGCACGTGGTTTAGACCAGCTAATAACACACGTGTATAGTTCCAGCTGCAGACTGGAACGAAGCGAGGCAAGGGTTCGGGTACAGGATGGGGGCTTAAGAGGGTAAAGCAGACAGACAGAGGTCGTGGATCGGTGGGGGACAGGCGACGAGAGGACGCAGCGACAGCAGGGGAGCAGGGGGCACAGAACTTGAGCTGACCCAGAGATCGTGTTTTTATAGCGTCTTGGGTGTTGGGCGGAGAAGGCCAGGCGGTGTACACCTACTGACCCTCCCAGCCGGCTGTGTCAGTGACAATTTCAAATCTTATTGGCTACACTGTTCGTTGGATACCTGGGGGCTGGACCGAGGAAGCTGGCTGGCAGGCAGATGGTTTCTCCAGGTAGCTGATGGCTCTTCTATTGTTCATGTGTATGGCTCGGGTGGGGAAGGCACTTAATCTCATCATGCAAACGACTGGCAGAGGAAAAGTCCTTTGTCTGCTGTATGGCCCTTAATCCATGTATGTGACATGCGGCAGGTAGGCAATGGAGTCCCTCAGAGTAAAAAGACAGCTTTTTCCCTTCTCTATGGGCTTCTCCCTTGGCATCCATTTTACAGTCCAGCAAGTACACAGACCATGTGGCTACAGCAAATAGTCCATAGCAAAGCCCCATAATGGCGTCGGGGCTAACACCTGCTCTGGTAAGAACATAAGGGAAGCCATGTTGGATCAAGCCAATGGCCCATCCAGTCCAGCACTGTGTCTCACACAGTGGACAAAACCCAGATGCTGTCAGGAGGTCCACCAGTAGGGCCATAACTCCAGAAGCCCTCCCACTGTTGCTCTCCAAACACCAATGATACAGAGCCTCACTGCCCCAGACAGTGTTCTATCTACACCATGTGGCTAAAGCCACTGATGGACCTCTGCCCCGTATGTTTATCTAATCCCCTCTTGAAGCTATCTATGCTTGTAGCCGCCACTAGAGTGACATGGTTCTCTTTGTATGGTGTATTTCAGGTTGGTATCTAAGTCTGTAAGCAAGTGTTTTTGTGTGCATGCAGTTCTCACACCCAGTGTAGCTCCCAGAACTGCAAACACAGAGCCCTTTTAAAAACACTGAAATCCCACCTACGGGAGAGTGGGAGAGTGCATCAGTTCCATCCCCCTTCCCTGCTAAACTGCTGATCGTTGTAGCTCTGACTGCTGGACATACATTTTATTGCATCAGATTCAGAACCTTCATCTGTGGTTAAGTATAAGCACATACCATTAAAAAAAAAAAAGATTGCCTTAACACCTAAATCAATGAGCTTCGGTCTGTGCCAGGGCTTTTCTGCAGGGATGCCAAGATGCCTTCAGAATACCTGCATGCTGAGTTGTTCCTTGATCTGCCACACACCCCTCTGCCAGGCCCTTGTGCGATGGGCCTTACCCATACATATGTGCTGTCAGGTCACAACTGACTTATGGCAATCCCAGCAAGGGGCTTCCAAGGCACGTGGTTTGCCCATCGCCTTCCTCTGCAGAGATTTATTTATTTATTTATTTATTTATTTATTTATTTATTTACTGTTTCAATTTATACCCCGTCCTCCCCGAGAACAGGCTCAGATGTCCTTGGCCCAGAGATGCCCATCCAAGTACCAGCCCTGCCATGATCTGACAAGAATAGGCTATACCATGCCTCTTCCCTCCAGGTAATAGAGTTAAAATTCAACGAGACCTGAATACTCTGGAGAAGTGGGCAGTTGCAAACAGGATGCAATTCAACAAAGATAGAATGCACAATATTACATCTGTGCCACAAAAATGTCAAACACAAATACTGGACGGGGGGGTACGTTTCTGGGGAGTAGTGTATGCGAAAGAGATCTTGGAGGTAAGGGTGAACTAAATATGAGCAGTCAGTGTGACACGGTGGCAAAAAAGGCAAATTCAGTCTTGGGCTGTATTAAAAGGGCCATAGCGTTGAAATTGCAGGAGGTCATAGCCCCTCTTTATACTGCCTTGGTCAGGCCGCACCTGGAGTACCGTGAGCAGTTCTGGAGGCCTCACTTCAAAAAGGATGTGGACAAAATCAAGAGGGTGCAGAAGAGAGCGATGAGGATGATCAGGGGTCTGGAGACTGAGCCCTACAAGGAAAGACAAAGGGCCTTGGGAATGTTTAGTTTGGAGAAGAGGAGATTGAGGGGGGACATGATCGCTGTCTTTAAATATTTGAAAGGCTGTCATTTGGAGGAGGGCAAGGAGCTGTTCCAGTTGGCAGCAGAGGAGAGGACCCGAAGCAACGGGTTTAAATTACATGCAGGAAGGTATCGGCTGGCTATTAGGAAAAACTTTTTCACAGTCAGAGTGGTTCAAAGGTGGAATCAGCTGCCTAGGGAGGTGGTGAGTTCCCCTTCACTGGCAGCTTTCAAGAAGAAGCTGGACGAATATTTGTCAGGGATGGTTTAGGTCTGGTCCTGCATTGGACTAGATGGTCTGCATGGCCCCCCTTCCAGCTCTATGATTCTACGATTATCCTTTTGATATATTGCCTCCTTTGATCCTTTTCTGGTGCAGCCAGATCAATGGATGCTGCTATGCTGGAGTGATGTCCTGGCTCAACTTGGGCTACATTGAAAAGTACAGATTGTGGCAGCCATCACACCTCCCGGAGCCGATCACTTATTTGCCATTGCAAGGTTCAGAGGATCAGTTAGACTGTTTTCGTAGCATCACTTGTTTTAGCAAAGGGAGCTGGCGTGAGAAATCCGGACAAAGCTTTCCAAAGGTTTTTGCCCTAATCAGCTTGCTAAGGAAATGGCTAACATTGGTAAGGTATTAGCCGGTGGAAGCTCGCAGTATATTTACAGTCTGTTGCCATGTGCGGGTCTCGTTGGAATCACTAGAGCAGAGTAGTTTCTGTATTAAAAAAAAAGTGCAGGAGATTAAGGAGGGAAATGGAATAGATAATTGAGAAAAATTAATTATCCCTTGGCAGCTTCTAGCATGACCGAGTTGTCATTATATGTAGGGGAGATTTATCAGATATAAAAGGCAGAGCCAGGAAATTACACTGCGCTAAGAAGTGGGCTCTCTTTCTGTGTCTGTTTCCTCTCCACCCCAAATCTATACTTAATTCTGCAAAGGCAGGAAATAGAAATTGGGCACCTCCTCTCCTGTAATATGCTTGCTTTTTGGGGCCAGCCCAGTCACTGATGGCACACGACGAAAACAGCATTTAAGGGAGCAAATGTAGAGTCATAGAATCACAGAGCTGGAAGGGGCCATCTAGTCCAACCTCCTGCTCAATGCACCTAAAGTCCACAACTGCTGCAAACCATCTTCCCAGTGAAGAAGTTCCAGATTAGATTATTACAAACAGTGACTTGTAGGGGAGGGAGAATCCCAGGGGCAGGGGCACATGGCTGTTGCAATGCAGTTTGCATTGCAGAGCGAGTTTGGTGTAGAGGTTCAGTGCGCAGACTCTAATCTGGGAGAATCTGATTACTGGCCTCTAATCTGGTTCCCTAATCCTCCACTTGCAGCTGCTGGATGACCTTGGGCAAGCCATAGTTCTGTCAGAGCTGTCCTTCAAAGGGCAGTTCTCTCAGAGCTCTCTCAGCCCCACCTCTCTCACAGGGTGTCGGTTGTGGGGAGGGGAAGGGAAAGGAGTTTGTAAACTGCTCAGAGGCTCTGAGTGAAGGGTGGGGTATAAATCCAATCTTCTCCTCCTCCTCCTCCTCCTCCTCCTCCTCTTATTTGTTGTTGTTATTGATCAAATTTATACCCCACTCCCTCTCCCTTGATTCCAGGATTCTCCCTGCCCAGGATTCAGGGCAACTAAATGCATATAAAATACACCTGATAAAAAAACAATAGAAAAGATATAATAAATAAACTTTAAAAATATAAAACGATTAAGAATCCCACCCCTGCCAATCTGCCCCCATAAGTCGGCTGCCTTCTCTGCTGCTCTGCCCCCTTTCCCGCTACTCAGTCCACTTACCTGACTCATGCAGGATGGCGGGGGCTCCTCCCTGCCCTCCTGCAATGGGGGCCGTGTCTTCTATTGCTCCTCCTCGCTCACATGTTCAACCAGCTGCCTGGCTGGTGAGTCAGTTCTGGCTCTTTCTCCCCTGTATTCCTGGCTTACATAGGTGCTCTTCTGTTTGAAAAAATGGTGGCAGAGATTCCCTATATAGTGTTGGGAGATCTGGGTATTTTTGCTAAAATATCAGGTGTTTTTTTTTAATTCTTATTTGTATTTTTCTGCAAACATTGAAGGGTCCCTCAGGTCTGTAGAAAAGCACCCCTTAAGAAGAGCCCTGCTGGATCAGACCAGTGGTCCATCTAGTCCAGCATCCCGTCTCAATCAGTGCCCAACCAGTTCCTCTGGAGGTCCAACAACAGGGCCCAGAGGCCTGTTCCCATGCTGTTGCCTCCTGGACACTGGGATTCAGAAACTGAGTGCCTCTCAATGTGTAGCCCTTTAGTCACCATGGCTAGTAGCCACTGATAGACCTATCCTCCCCAAATCCATCTAATTCCCTTTTAAAGTTGTCTGCACTATTTTTGGGCAAGAACGCACAGGAATGGAGTTCCAGCTGGCTCCCAAGTTGGCTCCCAAGTTGGCCACGCCCAGCAGGAACTCATTAGGATTGGCTACATGAGGGTGTGTGGTCTAACATGCAAAGCAGTTCCTGCTCCCAAAAAAGCCCTGGGTTTTGACAACAAACAAGGTAAACAGAATAAGAAGCAAAAGGTGGGTGTGGCTGGATGTCCACACTTCTGGTAATATGGGGGCATGGCTTAATTGGCTAATGAGCTGTGCTGTCAGAGTGGCCTAATATGCTAATGAGTTCCTGCTGCTGGATGTGGCCTATTATGCTAATGAGTTCCTGGTGGACTTTTTCTACAAAAAAACCCCCTGTCTGCGCCTGTGGCCATCACTACATGCAGCAAATTCCACAATAGCCCCATCTGTGCCTGGCCCTGTTGTCTGGTTCTATGACTTCTCACGTGGGCCAGGTTCAGAATCAGATATGGGACAGTGTGGTTGATATGGAACTTTCCTTGATGCTGTTTCAGAAAATGCAGCTCATCCAAAACATACCTACTAGCTGGGCTAACTGCAGAAAATATATTGGCCCAATGTTTAGTTAGTATCAATCGATCTTAAACCGTAGCCTGCCTTGGGAGCCTTTATGGGGCAGAAAAGTAGTATATACCAGTACAGTCCTTTTTAATAATAAATCTTTTTATTAGTTTTCAACAATAAACAGATTTCAAAAACATTACATACAAGGTTTCGTGCAGCGATCGTGGAAGTAACTTACGTAACAAATAGAAAGTAGTGAGAATGCATACAATCAAGCTAACAACAACAGTGAGCATGTTAACAGATGTGTGGATTTCTATTTCAGTAAAAGAATTAAGATTACAGTGGGCATGTGTTTCTCTTATTCAGTCAGAATCAGATTGCATCATAGTATTTCTAGGCATTGTGAGTACATTGATGTGTTGCCAGCTATTGTTGCAAAATGTTCAGATATGTGTAATTGTGTTTCTGAAGGTCTGAGGCAAAGAGGTATTCCATGAAGGGCAACCATTTCTCTGCAAAAGCGGACGGTCTAGGATATAATTCTGATTGGCGAAGGTGGTCTGTTATTTTTTCTAAGATCAGGTGATCCCACACTTTGTTTAGCCAGCATGAACGTGTCAAAACAGTGTCACGCCCTTCTAATCCCACTGACTTTAGTGGACTTAGAATGGTATAACTCTGTTTAGGATTGCACTGGAAATTTGAAAATAAAAGAGTGGATGAACGTAGGACTACCACCTTCCCAAAAGCTTTGCCAACTCATAATACCATCTAAGACAATTCTGCATCGCTGCTGCATGTATGGAGCTTGCCTGATGGTATTGCGGTTGGTTGTGAAGTTCCTAAAGGAAGCCAGGGCACGGTATAGCCCGCCCTAGTCAGATCTCAGAAGCGAAGCAGAGGCAGTACCTGGATGGGGGACCACCAAGGAAAACTCTGCAGAAGAAGGCACTGGCAAACCACCTTTGCTTCTCCCTTACCTTGAAAGCCCCCTGCTAGTGTTCCCATAAGTTGGTTGAAACGTGATGGCACTCGCGTACGTATGAAATCCCCGCTTGCATGAGGTTCTGTATAGTCATAGCAGCCTACTGGGTTCTGGATCGGAGGCAAGTGTTTTGCCTTTAGCTCCAGTACCAAAACATGTTCCAAAGTTTGTTGTGGTTTTTTTAAAATAAAACTGAAAGCCAGTTTTTAAGCACCTCACAACACAAGAACATAAGAGAAGCCAATGTTAGATCAGGCCAATGGCCCATCCAGTCCAACACTCTGTCACACAGCGGCCAAAATATACCAGGTGCCATCAGGAGGTCCAGCAGTGGGGCCAGGACACCAGAAGCCCTCCCACTGCTGCCCCTCCAGCACCAAGAATAGAGTGCATCACCTGCCCCAGACTGAGAGTTCTCATTCTATACCCTGTGGCTAATAGCCACTGGTGGACCTCTGCTCTATATGTTTATCTAACTCCCTCTTGAAACTGTCCATGTTTGTAGCTGCCACCACCTCCTATGGCAGTGAATTCCATATGTTAATCACTCTTTGGGTGAAGAAGTATTTCCTTTTATCTGTTCTAACCCGACTGCTTTGTTCTAACAACTTTCTCTGATGGACAAGAGTTTGCTGGCTATCCAAATGGGGGGTGGGGTGGAATCTGTACTAACGTGATGCATCCTTGCACAAACTCTTTCGACTTCAGTGCAGCTTGCATGAAAAACGTACCGGGCGGAGTAGACCCTGTACTGCCACACCAAGCCTATGAAACGATGAGATTGGTTTTCAGCTAATTAGAATGTAAAATGCCGGAGATGATGTTTGGTCATTTATTTATTTTGCTTTTAAGTTCCCTGGTGGGAAATGCAATTTTAATTCAGGCTGCTCCAATGAAGGATGGCGTGGAAGAAAAAAAAACACCCATGGTTTACAATGCTTAAGTGCGCCTGATCATTATCAATGTTGCTTAGACATGCTACCAACTCTCTGCCTCCCTCCATACCTAATGGAGATTTAGCATGTTCAATTTATTGAATGTGTAAGGAGATGTGAATGCCGGCACATTATCTAGAGCCATGCTGGAAAGTGGAATATTAGGACAAGTCACAGCCCTGATTATATATGACTGATTATCTTCTGTGCCGCAAGATGAAGAGTATGTACTACATCCTGCCTCTGTTATTAAAAGCTATAGTTTACTGCTGGATGAATGACTTTTCTTTTGAACATTAGGCAGGCGAGCCCGAGATCACATCTGTAAATCAAAGCGGTTTAATTAGGTCGCTACGTCATTTGGTACCCAAGAATTTTCTTTATCGGAGCCTGGGTGGACAGGAGGTCTTGACTGCAGCTATCAACCTGCGTCATCAATGTATGTGTTCATTTTAGACGTAACCAAGGACTTCCAAGTCCGCATCCCTGGATTCAAAAGGCATACATCAGTATTTTTTTTTGGGGGGGGAGTAAGGGAAAAACATACACAGTGAGTGATTAAAATGTAGAATTCACTGCCAGAGGATGTAGTGATGGATGCAGGCAAAAACATTCTTAAAAGGACATTAGGTGTACAGAAGATCTTAGGGAGTACAATTCCTTTTAAGCCAGAAATATTGTTGTTAGGTATCTTACCTAGGGAGGTAAATAGAGATGACCGCTACTTGTTAATATACTTGGCAACCGCTGCCAGAATTTTGTTGGGCGGACTGCTTATCTACGCAGTCAGCTGACCAACTTGTTTGAGGTCTTTTTTTTATACAGAGAAAGCGAACTTCATGCCAGAGAAGCCCTTTTTTTCCAAAAGGGGAACACTTGACAAGGTTTCTTAATTTGAATCAAGATTCTCTTTACTGAGTATTCTTATTATTTACAGGCACACAAAACAGATTCACACACACATACATTCAAGTTCCTTTAGTTACAATAGAAATGGAAAACAACATTTGGGGTTTTAAACTAAAGGTATGCTGAGGAAGGGGGGGGAAGCATATATACTTATCTGTTCCGGTAGATTCGTCCTTCCACAATTCAGGAACAAGGATTGTTTCTAACTAAGATATTCTTACTTTTACTACACACAGTTAGAGCCAGCTAACATATGTGAGGGTTCCTTGGTCGCGACTCCAAGGAAGCACAATAAGTTACCTTAGCTATCTTGTTGGTAAGATGATGATGAGAAGGCAGGAGGCTTGGAAGAGGAGCCTAGAACAAAAGGTTGCACCCCGTTTTATCAGCTAGTATGGGGGCTGGCTTGGGGTGTCTCTGGGTCCATCCCATCCCTATACCATTGGCTAAAGGATGTGGGGGTTCCCTCCTACTAAGGTGGGGCAATACTGAAAGTCTACACCTTTCTACAAGGGAAGTTTTTGGTCAAGGTGCTAAGATGGGTTGGCATGGAAACCTTTAGGACAATCTTCGCACATGTAAATGTCAAGCATCCTGTGGGTTATGTGAGAAGTAGAAATTCTTCAATGGTGGGAAAGCTGTTGTTTCTACATTCTGCTGAAGGACCGTAATGGAGATGCTAATAGGGATGCTTCTTGTTCCCAAGGCCTCATGGGTAAGTATGTGCAAGGCATGTCTGTGACCTCATTTGCATGGAAGTACAGGCTGTGTGGTACCTCCTTTTACACAGTGAGTCACATTAACTCAAGCATACATTCTCCCAAAGCAAAGACACTTGCTGGCACCATTCCTGGTGTGCATGCAGGTCAGAAAATAACAAATAAAAGCATTTTCAAAGTTCATCTCCTAACAATTTTGTATGCAAAATACTGGAGAACCACCCAAATACCAACAAAACAAGAATTTATTGTGAAGGTATTTGAGGCGACGGAGATGGATAAGCTGTCTCTGAGTATGAAAGGACATTCAGATTCCACTTTTCAGAACACTTGGAAACGTTTCTATGACTGGTACAAACTAAATGGATGAGAGGGTAAAGAACTGATTAAAGAAAAGATAAAAGCAGAGATGATACAGATGGATTGATATAAGAGATACTCACGGTAACATTATATTGAATGATAAAGTGCTTTAAATATGATATATAAATGGAACTAAATAACCCCCTTCTGTGTTTTATGTGTGTGGATTAGTTTTGTGTGTTATGTTTTTAGTGTTGTTGTTGTATTGTATTGTACTGCACTGTTAGTTGTAGTCTGTTATAAAAATAAAGTCTGCCTTTTGGGGGCAATTAAAAAAAAAAAAGGACATTAGATGGATTCATGGAGGATAGGTCTATCAGTGGCTACTAGTCATGTTGACTAAAGGGAATCTTCCCATCCAGAGGCAGTCAACCTCTGAATCCCAGAGCCAGGAGGCCACATCGGGGAAGGCCTCAGCTGCTATGCCCTGTTGTTGGACCTTCAGAGCAACTAGTTGGCCATTGTGTGAGGCAGGATGCTGGACTAGATGGACCACTGGTCTGATCCAGCAGGGCTCTTCTGATGTTCTTATGAAGGCCTTGGCCTCTGTGCCCTGTTGTTGGCCCTCCAGAGGAACTGGTTGGCCACTGTGTGAGACAGGATGCTGGACTAGATGGACCACTGGTCTGATCCAGCAGGGCTCTTCTGATGTTCTTATGAAGGCCTTGGCCTCTGTGCCCTGTTGTTGGCCCTCCAGAGGAACTGGTTGGCCACTGTGTGAGACAGGATGCTGGACTAGATAGACCACTGGTCTGATCCAGCAGGGCTCTTCTGATGTTCTTATGAAGGCTTCGGCCTCTCTGCACTGTTGTTGGCCCTCCAGAGCAACTAGTTGGCCACTGTGTGAGGCAGGATGCTGGTCTAGATGGACCACTGGTCTGATCCAGCAGGGCTCTTCTGATGTTCTTATGAAGGCCTTGGCCTCTGTGCCCTGTTGTTGGCCCTCCAGAGCAACTAGTTGGCCATTGTGTGAGGCAGGATGCTGGTCTAGATGGACCACTGGTCTGATCCAGCAGAGCTCTTCTTATGATCTTAGTTAGCAATGTAAGAAGCAGTGTAATCCGGTAATATTTATACATTGATCTATTTTGTCAGCCTTTTTGGGAACAAAAACGCACCCCCAAGTTAGCGTACAATAAACATTGAATTACAAAGTATAATAAAAAAGAAACTTTTTAAAAACACTTATCAGAAGAGTGGGATTCAGGTTCCCAGGAAAGGAAACAGTTCATAAAAGGTGTTCTCTCTCTTCTCCCAGAATCCTCTGGGAAACCACCACTAACAGCTGGGATACTTCCTCCCCAATATGCCATGTAGCTTGGGGTAAAGGCTGTACAAGGAAGGAGATTTATGGGAGCCTCTGCATACCAGCCATTTCTGTAAAGCAGCAGCTCTAAACTATGTCCCTTTCTTTCCAGCCCTCTCAAACTCTACCTTTTTGGAAACCACATTCTCCTTCTCCATCTCCTTGGTAATATATAACTGGGTAAAATTCATGTCACAATACCACATCAGCATTTCCTGCCCTTACAAATAGTAGCTACTGACACAGAGTAGGAGTGGGGAAAACATGAATGTAACGAAAATCCATTTGCAAAAGAACCTCCTCAGGAAACAGCCAATCCATATGCAAAAGAACCTCCTCAGGAAAGCTCCTCCATTAGCATGTTTCACAGCCTAAGGAACTCCTACAAGACAATAACCTACCCCACCTTCCTGAGTAGCCCTACCCCACCTTCCTGAGTAGATATAAATCACCTGCCGGCCATTTTTCTTCTCACCTTGACACCGAGAGTACTCCGTCTTTCTGTGTTGTACCTCTGAGGATGCCAGTCACAGCTACTGGCGAAACATTAGGGCCTACAATGCCAAGACCATGGCCAGACAACCCGGAAAATCTACAGTAGCTACTGACATCTGTTGGTTTGTTCACCTCTAACCCTGTTTTATTTACTTCCTTCATCGTCTGCCTTTCTCACTGAGCTTCAGGGTAGGTTACACAGTGAAAAGCAACCCCACTGGAACAGTGTACCATAAACCATGCAATAAAAACATCAGCAGTACAAGCAGTGCAATAAAAAATATGCAATAATGCAATTAAGATTAGGTTATGAAAGTGGAGAATGTACTAGAACAGGGGTTGTCAACGTTGTGCCCATGGGTGCTGACCCCTCTTCTTGTGCCCAATGAGTGTTTTTAGGAGGGGGGGGGCAGGTAGGGCTTTTTGCCCAGTCAGGCTTCTGATTTTCTATTAGAGATTTGATTGACTGTGCAGCTTTTTAAAATGTTGTTTGGGCAGCCGCCCCCATCACAGCATAAAGTATTACTGACATTAAGTGGTGGCAATCATTTTGTGGCTGGCTCCACCCCCCCCCCCGTGGCAGCCATTTTGTGAAAGCCCTTTTGTTGCTGCACCTGCCCTGCCGTGTCGGTATTCCAAATGTGCCCACATGCTCAAAAAGTTTGGGGACCCCTGTGCTAGAAAAACTGGACTACCAATGCTAGGAAGTAGAACGAGAAGACAAAGGAAGACAGCAAAAATAGTAAATAGGTAATGGCGAGTAGTACATTGCTGGAGAGATGAGGAAGGTTCTTGGGTGGGCACAGTGTATGCATCTGCCCATGACATATAGGTACCCATAACATTAAAGGTGACAAAGGAAGAGAGAAGAAGAGAGAAAAGAAGAGATTGGATTCATACCTCGCCCTTCACTCGGAGTCTCAGAGCAGCTTACAAACTCCTTTCCCTTCCCCTCCCGTCCCCACAACAGACACCCTGTGAGGTAGGTGGGGCTGAGAGAGCTTTGACAGAAACTACCCTTTCAAGGACACCTCTGACAGAACTATGGCTTGCCCAAGGTCATCCAGAAGCTGTAAGTGGAGGAGCGGGGAATCAAACCCACTTCTCCCAGATTAGAGTCTGCACACTTAGCCACTATACCAAACTGGCTGTGTGTGTGTGTGTTTGCCGTGGTGCAATTCTACAGACAAATGTCTCTGTCCTTGTAGGTGGAACAAAGAAATAAATGATTTCCCAGGTTTCCAACCAGCCAGGAATGCTTGCCTCATTAGAGAGGGAGTCATGACTTTTAAGCTGGTTTTGATTATCTATGTAGGAGCATTCCATTTTTATCTCTTCAAAGAAGAAGAAGAAAGAAATAGGCTCTCTTCTGTGTTATTAAGGCGACTATTAGGTGACTTTGTTATAGGTCATTATATTATGTGCTATTTCTCTTTTTTATTTTTGTATGTTTTCTGTGTTGTTGTTGTTGTTTAAATCTAAGCTGCCCAGATCACATATGGAGTTGATTTAATGATGATACTTAAAAAGAAACAAGACCCCAGAACTGAAATTTCAGCTGAAACTTGCTAATTGGTTATACCTTGCTAATTGGCTATACCTTGGCATAATGACTGATATAATATATTTCCTGTTCCTACAAAATCATGCGGGGGGAGAATTTCTCATAGGAGGTCTAACTCTGCACATGTTCACAAACCAGAACAATGTGTGAATACCAATAATCTGCAGTTGTCCCAGTCCATTGTTTGTTGGGTTAAACTTAGCTCCCTTCTCTCAGATCAGCAAGATTCCAGCTTTTTTGACTGGCTGCATATACACTCACAACCCAGGCTACTGTATCAGGCTGGAGAACTGTGCTTATGGCACATATTTGCAAATACAGTGCCTTTACCAGCTCGTGGTAAGCTCATGGAAGTCCTTTTGCTGGGTGCATGTGCCCCCAAACTAGATTTATTCATATACAATGGTATGAGAAAGTGACTTTCCTGAGTATATCATTTCAAAAACTGGCTTTGTAAAGGTTCTTGCACTGATCTTGTACTCCCCCAGTTCTACACCAGTGATAGTGGCTGGGGAGCCATAAGTGGCACTTTAAGATACTATCTGTGGCTCTTTCTGGCATCGTTCTCCAATGTGACACCTGCCCCATGTCTCAGGAAAGTGGGCAAAAGCCTTGTGGGACTTGGCAGGTGTTTCCCACCTTGAAGAAGCTGCTGCCAGGTGAATGGGTGACCAGCAAGCCTCTTTGAGGTTTAGTCCTGATTCCAGGGATGGAAGACAATAGGAGTCTTTTCATTGACAGCAACTGCAAATGTGGCTCCCTATGAGCCACAGAGTGAGCACCACTGTTGTACAATCTGTCTACTGGACGATGCCATCAGCTCCCAAGGTATTCTTTTCTTTTCTTTTCTTACTTGCTTAGTCATAAATTGCTACACCACCACACATAAGTTACTGTGGTGCTATCCCATCTTTAAACACACACACAGACAAACAGTTGTTAGCCAAATTGCTCTATTATTTAATAAAGATGGGGAATTATCATTATTAATATGCAATTGGCTTATCTATAGGATCTGACCTGTGTATACCAGAGTTAGAATTCCCAAGAACCCAGGAACAGACACAGAAACTCGGTGGCTAAAATAATGATTTCTTTGCTAAATATTCTCAAGCGTACAAACAATATTTACACAATATAGAACTAAGGAAACAGAGGTGATTGATGGCTTATAGAGGGGTGATACAACCTGTCCAGATGTGCAGAGGTCCATGAAGAAAGGATTGTGGCCCAAACTCAGAGAGAGAGAGTCTGGGGGTGGACTGCCATCTTGGATCATGGCAGAGAACACAAGGTCTAAGGCCATGTGTGTGTTGGGATATAGGCATTGGCAAAGAATGCAGACCAATGGGTGGCCCTGGGGGCTGGTGTCAGGTGAGAACAATAGATTACCTGGACCAATGATGAGTCCCAGTGGTGTGTGATGCCAGAAGGGGCAGACCTTAGGTATGACCAGTGAGCTTCCAGAGAGGCAGGGTCTGGATTTAACAATAGAAGCCAGGTGTTGGGTAGCTAGTTAAATGGATTATCTGACTTACTAATGGTCCTGGCCAGGGTAGACAAAAGGTGGGAGACATCCCTGATTAACATCAGGAAGGATTGCTAAACATTTGAATGATTGATTGGTTTATCCCAGTATCTTGAGGGACAGAGGCAGGAAAGAGAATTTACACATAGGACACAAAAGGGCTGGGTGAGGTACTGGAGAGTGCCAGGTGGCTTCTAAAGACTTTACCTCTGGAACTCATTGTTATTCCATAAGCATAATCTCTGCTGGGTGGAGGGGGAAGACTGGAGTCTTGCTCTGAGATTGCCTGTTACCTGAATATGAAATCCCTTTTTGCAGACCACTTGCAGCCTGACTCTGTGGTTCAAGCTGAGAATGCTTCACTTTTGTGGACTTTGGTTCAGGTTAGAAACTGTAAGTCTGTAAGTCACCAGATTCCTGAATAACATTAGAAAGTATTTTTCCCCCCCAAGCTGTAGTAACTGGGATGTTTTCCCGATAGGGTAAAACCATTTTCATTGTATAAATATTGAAGGGGGGGAATCATCTTGTGATTTCATGAGTTGGCCCAAAGGTGCTATTTTTCAAAGGATGGGAGGACTTAGCTGAAGTTCTGGAGAAGAAGGTTTTGTCTTAATAAAGCAGAAAAGGTTAATCCTAACCAAATGCCATTGAGGAGTGGCTTTCTTTGCATGATTCAGTGATGAGAAACTTACTATTAAGTAATAATTAAAATAACGTTTGAGGGTTATTCAGTAGTTCAAAAAAGGAGTGAGCAGAAGACTTGGGGGAGCAGATTTAATGTGATTTCATCTTCCATTGTCAAAAAACTAAGGTGAAGCCAACATTTTGTCCAAAGGAGAGGTCACTTCCTGGCCTTGCCCTCCTGTCCTCCTTTTGCTTTAGCCCCAGTTTTGTGGGGAAAAGGTTCTCCTTCTTTGGAGGTTCTCAAACAGAAGCTAGATGGCCATCTGACAGCAATGCTGATTCTGTGAACTTAGGCAGGTCACGAGAAGGGAGGGCAGGAAGGGTTGCATCAGTGCTTAGTTCTCATGGCCCTTTCGTACACGCCCAGGGAAACGCTGATCACCACTTTGGGGTCAGGAAGCAATTTTTCTCCAGGCCAGTTTGGCCAGGGATCCCGGAGGATTTCTTTCCCATCTTCTGAGCATGGAGCAGGGGTCACTGCCAGTGTGGAGGGAGAGGTATTTGTGAATTTCCTGCATTGTGCAGGGGGTTGGACTAGATGACCCCAGAGGTCCCTTCCATCTCTATGGTTCTATGACATTTGATTTCCAGATGACTGTTGAAAGTGGAAGTTTCTGTCCATCTGGCTCTTTTTGCATTTCATTGTGAACGTGGAGAGGTTTCAAAAGTCATCTAACATGACTGTGTGATGAGACCAATCCAACCAGGACAAAAAGCGGAAACTGACAACCACTTCACCTGTTGTATTACATGAAAAGCAGTTGTGAGAAAAGGTCAATTTATTTAGACAAATTAACTTGTTAAATAACAAATGGCATCAAGATATGGAATGACAATAGCACATTATAATGAAGGGTGCTTGATTTGTGTTTAGAACTAAAGTGTTAAAGTTCTAGGCATAGACGTTAGTTTGTTCCAATGAAACCAGAATGTCTTCAGGTATTTAAAAAAGATACAGCTTTGCAGATTACTTTGTTGGGAAAGTATGTACAGTCAACAGGAGAAATCCATGTGCATTGAGAAATAATTTATGCAAACTCAAGGGGCTCTTTGAATCCTAGCCTAAATTCCTGAGCCTGGTTGTGAACCAAATATGAAAGCAGTTATCCTTGACATCACCTGTGACGTGTTTCTGGTATACAGGGAAGGACTGTGGCTCAGTGGTAGAGCATCTGATACCACATAGTGGTAGAGCATCTGATATCTGGTAGAGCAGAAGTTCCCAGGTTCAATCCCCCACATTTCCAACTGACAGGATGAGACAACAGGTGATATGAAAGACCTCTGAGAACGTGGAGAGCCACTGCCAGTCAGAGTAGGCAGTACTGACCTAGTTAGACCAAAGATCGTACTCAGGGTAAGACAAGCTTCATGCATGTCTTTGGCATTCTTTAGTATTCCAACTTTGGGCAACTTGGCTTAATGCATATGAGATTTGGTGTAGTTTGGTGTAGTGGTTAAGTGCACGGAATCTAATCTGGGAGAACCGGGTTTGATTCCCCACCCCTCCACTTGCAGGTGCTGGATGACCTTGGGCAAGTCATAGTTCTGGCACAGCTGTTCTTGAAAATGAGCAGTTTGTGTCAGAGCTTTCTCAGCCCCACCTACTTCACAGGATATCTGTTGTGGGGAGGGGGAGGAAAAGGAGTTGCTCTGTAAGCTGCTCTGAAACTCCTTTGGGTAGTGAAGGGCAGGGTATAAATCCAATCTCCTTCTCCTCCTCCTCCTCCTCCTCCTCTTCTTCTTCATCTTCTGCTACTCCTCCTACTCCGCTCAGCTAAGTGCAAAGCATTACACCAGCGCAAGAAGACTTCCTCTGGAGGAAGAGCCTCTTCTTCCATAGCAAGGCAGCAGAGTCGGATACAATCCCTCATTGCTAAAACCAGAATACATAACAGCACACAGTGTGAACAGGCCTAACCTATTTTAAAGCTGCCCCAAGGACTAGACAAGACTAAACCACTAGACTAGACTAGACTAGACTAGACTAGACTAGACTAGACTAGACTAGAAATGCAAATAATCTGATTATTAAAAATCCTCTGAAAGGATTGGTTTTGGTGCCTGGTGCCCAACCCTTTGCCAACTCCATAGGAGCCCTGCAGGAATTTACGATCTGTTAATCAACATCTCCTGGTGGTTCCCAGCCCCAGGGACAACTAGCTTGCCTCAGCAAGGGCCAGGGCTTTTTCAGCCCATGCACCTACCTGGTGGAATGAGCCCCCATTAGAAATCAGGGCCCTGCGGAACCTTTTGCAGTTTCACTGGGCCTGCAAGACAGAGCTCTTCCACCAGGCTCTTAGTTGAGGTGGCAGGCACCGACATCCCCTCCAGTAACTGGACTTTTCATAATGATCGTTGTTTTAGATAGATTTCTAGATATATCTTAACTGTCGATTTGTTATATCATGAATTCTATGATGGAACCCACCCTGAGCCCAATTGCAGGGAGAGTAGGATACAAACCGAAATAAATAAATAGTCTGAAACAGAAAATGCTCCCCAGGCTGAACCTGATATATTCCTGCGATTTTTGAGACGAGAACAATACTTTTGAATAAAGGCTGCTATAGCGACATGTTAATTTAGCGTAATTTGCGGCAGATTGTGAGCTAAGTGTCCAGACAAGCACCCAGATTTGCCGACGGACACAAAGTTCATTATCCCATAAACACCAATGGGCAGGAAATTTTTTAAAAACCCATTTATTCTATTTTCCTGTCTTTGGGAGAGAGTGTTAATAATCTGACAAGCTGCGCCGCATCCTAGCTAATGGCCATTAGTATCAAATAAAGGATGAGCCCCTGACTTGAAGCAGCTTCGGTATTTTCTCATTTGCTGTATCCGTGTGATGCGTCAACACATAAATCCCCCAAGTTTTATGGTCCCATTCTGAACCCCTTGCTTGCTCTTTGAGGTGGAATTCGCATGCCCGTGGCAGGCATTAAATTGTATCTGTTTTTATGGGTAGCTCCTAAAAAAAAGGGGAGAGTGGAGTAAATTTGTGACAGTGGGACTTCGAGCAGTTTGTCTTTTTGTGCATCAAGTAAGTAGGATATTTGCCATAAACCATGACCTCGCATCGCTCATGTCACAGATGTGTTTCTGCAGCATAAAACATCAAATTGACTTGTGGGGAAATGGTACCCGAGGTAGTAATCTCCGACTTGTCTCCGAGACGCCTGCCGACTCACTCTGTTGCTCCTTCCATGGGATGTCTCCACATCCCTAGCCCGAGCACAAGCCCCTGGAGTTCATTCAAATGTGGGATCGGATGTGGAAATAAATTATTCTGGTGGGGGGGGGGTTCAGAAGATGGAGGAGGAGGAGATTGGTTTTATATTCCACCCTTTACTCGGAGCCTCAGAGCAGCTTACAAACAGCGGCTTCCTTTCCCTTCCCCTCCCCACAACAGACACCCTGTGAGGTAGGTGGGGCTGAGAGAGCTCTTTCAAGAACTGCCCTTTCAAGGACAGCTCTGACAGAACTATGGCTTGCCCAAGGTCATCCAGCTGCTGCAAGTGGAGGAGTGGGGAATCAAACCCGGTTCTGCCAGATTAGAGTCCACACACTTAACCACTACACCAAACTCCCTCTCTGACAGTCCACTTCCTTAATGCCAAGGTAGGACATCCCCCACTGGCCTCAGAACTAAGAGGTCAGGGCTTCCAGCACCTTGTTTTCCTCCCATGAGCTCCCTTTCTTATGGCCTATGGAGAGTAGCCAGATGCCATCCTCATTGGCCCACTCCCAGCAGTTTTTAAAGGCAACCCGACTGGCCACAGACACCTCCTCATTGAGCCGAAGAGATTTCTCTCCCTGCAGGAGGCAGGAAGCCTGCCGGTTAGTATCTGCAGCTGAACATCAGCTCCCCATCCCCACCCTGAGATGTGCTGAGCCACCACTGACCAAGTTCTTCCAATGCTAGCACTGGCATCTCTTTCTAGAGATGGACTCCTGGGATGGGACCTCCCTGCAATGGGGCCCTGGAGTAACCCTTTGGTGAGTCTGAGGGGAGGACTCTCCAGTCCTGGACATGTATTCAGCCATCACAAACAGGGATATGCTTGTGATGAAACCAAGCCAGCTTTATTCTTGGGTACCCTGTGGCCTCATGCACTAAGCCATGGTTGAAAACTTCCTAGTTCAGTCTTCAGCCTAACTGTAATTAGCTGTGAGGTGCAAATTCAGGCACAGTTTCTTTGTCACGTAGCAGGATTCTAACAAAATATAGTTCGGAATCTTGGTTGGTGGGTAACAACAAAACCCCGATTTGCTGGACTAGCTGTCGAGCAAGGGAAACCTTTACCTTTTCCACCACAACTTGTGGTTAGAATAATGAAACTAGGACATTCGTAAACTCAGATTGGCATGCAAGGAAAGGAGGAAAGAGGGAAAGGATTTATAAAGCCAAGAATAGGCTAGGCTTGATTTTGTCATGAAAAACTGGGGCTTATTCACAATGTCTGGATACAACCTTAGGCTTGGTTCAGACGTAACATAAAAACCATGGTTTAGTTTACTTGCGGCTCAGTTCAGACATCACACACAATTGTGGTTTAATTGACCCTCAGATGAGCAATGGACTACAGGTAATGAATCATTTTCTTCCAATTAGTATAAACTGGGATTAAACTGAGGTTTAAACTTCTGGAACTTGGCGGGGGGTGCAGACTTCTATGTACCCAGGTACTTCCTTTCAGATGTCATAAAAAAGGTAAAGGTAAAGGTTTCCCTTGCTCGAAAGCCAGTCGAATCCGACTCTAGGGTGTGATGCTCATCTTCGTTTCCAAGCTGAAGAGCCAGTGCTGTCCAAAGACATTTCCGTGGTCACATGGCCGGCATGACTAGACACCAAAGTACACGGAACACTGTTACCTTCCCACCAAAGTGGTACCTATTCATCTACTTGTAATTTCTTGCTTTCGAGCTGCTAGGTTGGCAGGAGCTGGGTCCAGAGATGGGACCTCACTCCGTCACGCGGCACTCGGGTCTCGAACTGCTGAACTACCGACCTTCCAGTCTGCAGTTCAGCATCTTAACCTCTGAGCCACCACAACCCCACTCAGATGTCATAGGAAACTGGAACTTGTTCTATGATCTCCCAAAGCCAACCCAGCCTCCAGTCTTGCACACCTTGCACTGTGGGAGGAGACAAGGGGAGGAGCAAAAGGAGTGAGCGGCCATGAAACAACTTTGTTTCCCTGCTGCATTAGTCCAAGTGGATCTGCTCCTGGGTAGTCTTAGCGGCTGACAGTTGTGTCTGTGTCTCCTCCAGCAAAGACCCGAGACCCCTCCCCTTCTGTTCCGGATAATACCCAGCCTACCCTTGCCACAGTCACAGTCTCTCACTGCAACTTATGTCCTTTCAGAGCCTCCCATTGGACAGATGCATCCTCCCCACGGAAGCGTGACACCCCAGAAGAACAGCAACCTCCTCGTCATCATCGTGGTCACGGTTGGGGTGGTTACTATCGTGGTCGTGGTGATTGTGGCTGTGATTTGCACCAGGCGTTCATCGGCTCAGCAGAGGAAGTGAGTGGTTTGAATGGGTGTCCGTGCCACTTACTTTTCCGTCCTGCCCTGGATCGAGACTAACCTGTTTGTTTTCTGTGACTGATTTTCATCTTAAGGTAAATTATGTATGAATCCAAAGTAGATGAGACCAGGAAGGTCTGTGTTTGAAGCCTCCAGAGTGTTTTCTTTGTAAATAACAACTGCACGAGAAGAAGGGTGATTAAAATTTAGATCAGACCACAGGGGAGAGAAGTTTAACCCTGTCTTCAACCTAATATGATACCACTGAGTTATACCTTGCCCTGTTAGTACAAGAAGAAGAAGAGATTGGATTTATACCCTGCCCTTCACTACCCGAAGGAGTCTCAGAGTGGCTTACAAACTCCCTTCCCTTCCCCTCCCCACAACAGACACCCTGTGAGGTAGAAGAAGAAGGGATTGGATTTATACCCCGCCCTTCACTACCCAAAGGAATCTCAGAGCAGCTTACAAACTCCCTTCCCTTCCCCTCCCCACAACAGACACCCTGTGAGGTAGAAGAAGAAGAGATTGGATTTATACCCTGCCCTTCACTACCCGAAGGAGTCTCAGAGCGGCTTACAATCCCTTTCCCTTCTTCTCCCCACAACAGACACCCTGTGAAGTAGGTGGGGCTGAGAGAGCTCTCCCAAGAACTGTCCTTGAGAGGACAGCTCTGAAAGAACTTATGACTGACCCAAGGTCATACCAGCAGCTGAATGTGGAGGAGTGGGGAATCAAACCCAGTTCTCCCAGATTAGAGTCCGGGCTCCTAACTACAACACCAAACTGGCTCTCAGTGATACCTACAACATTCAGTGGTCTAGTAAAAAAGGACCCAACCTACCGAATTATTGGTGGTGTTTCCTCCACGATACACCATCTTCTCATTCATCCTCTGCACCCCAGACTTCCAACACAGAGGTGTCGAACTCATTTGTTACAAGGGCCAAATCTGACATAGATGTCACTTTGTTGGGCCGGGCCATGTGTGCCATAAAATGCAATGCCAGGTACCAGAGATATAAACTTCATAAAGGACACAGGTAAACCCAATTAAAGATATGATGTTCTCACTCAAAATACAAACAATAGCAATTGATTCCTAACGGTGAAAGCAATTGATTTACTGGGGAGCCCACAAAAGCCCCAATGCATTCATTTAATCATATGCAAGACTAGGTTTTTTCCAAGGGATACCATAAAAGGTATCTTATATTTCCATACATACCAGTCGCTTGTGGGCTGGATGGCCCAGTTCTGGCCCCTGGCCTTATTTTTGTCACCCCAGTTCCAACACCTGCAAAACGGGAAGCATTGGGGCCCTTACACAGCAAGGAATCTATTCGATCTATGTTTAGCCAGCTTTTATACTGAGCCACTCTGGACTACAGATTGAAAGATTTGTAGGTCTGAGATGGAGGAGGAGGAGGAAGAGGAAGAGGAGAAGCAGCTGCTGCTGCTGTGGCCCTGCCTCTTGGCTTCTGTCTCTGGCTCCTGTTGCCCCGCCAGCTGGCTTGCCCTCCAGCTCCTCATCCTGCCAGTTCATTTATCTGCTTATTTAAAACATGTATTAGCCACTTTTCTTCCTTACAGAGCTCAAAGCGGCTTACAATATAAAGAAAATACATCAAATAGATCTCTTTTAAAAATACATAACGCCAGATTTTAAAATCACAGTGTAGGACTGTTATTATTGAATGCAATCCGGAAGAAGAAGAGGAGGAGGAGGAGGAGGAGGAGGAGGAGGAGGAGGAGGAGGAGGAGGAGGAGGAGGAGATTGGATTTATACCCCGCCCTTCACTCGGAATCTCAGAGTGGCTCACAATCCCTTTCCTTTCCCCTCCCCACAACAAACACCCTGTGAGGTAGGTGGGGCTGAGAGGTGGGGCTGCATGTGGAGGGGTGGGGAATCAAGCCCAGTTCTCCCAGATTAGAGTCCATGCTCCTAACCACTGTAGCAAACTGGCTCTCAGATCCAACCATTGGGGGGCCAGGCTCATGTCCCTGGGGAGGTTGTTCCATAATTGTGGGGCTGCCACTGAAGAGGCCCCCTCTCATGTAGCCACCAGATGAGTTTTTCTGATCGACAGGACAGCCGAGAGGGCCTCTTTCTGTGATCTTGATTCCCGGGCAGGAACATATAGGAGAAGATAGTCCTTCAGATATCCAAGCCATATATGGCTTTAAAGGTCAAAATCAACATCTTGAATTGGGCTCAGTAGCCAGTGTTATTGCTGTAATATCAGGGTCACGTCCTCCCACTAGCTGGAAGTTCTAGGCTGCCTACACCCCAACATCAGAATTTGTTTGAGGCTCCACAGATTGAGCGGGGTGAGTGGGGAGGAAAAGCAGGACAAAGTCAAAGTGTGTTCACGATGCACAGTGTGTGTCTGACTGGGGGGATTCACACGTAGACACATGAAGAAATTATAATAAGCACCAGGGCTCTTGTTGTAGCAGGGACTCCTTTGCATATTAGGTGACACGCCCCTAATGTAGCCAATCCTCCAAGAGCTTACAGAGCTCTTCTTACAGGGGCCACTGTAAGCTCTTGGACGATTGGCCACATTGGGGGGTGTTTCACCTGATATGCAAAGGAGTTCCTGCTACAACAAGAGCCCTGATAAGCATTGTGGTGGCTGGGGTATGTAATAAGATATTCAGAGCAAGACAACAGAGTGAGGAGAAAGTTTAGAAAATAGGATGTAAGGCAGCTGCAGTGAGAAGTGAGCCATTGGTTAGATGGAGTCTGTATTTGTAATGTTCGATAACTTCCAGAACCAAAAAGTGTGCATAGATCCTTGCAGCAATTTGATCATAGGAGAGCGGGTTACCCCCCCCACCCCGAAAGACCATCAATCTGTGACTATTACCCTTGACAGGTACTTTGAACAAAGAGAAACCTCTCTAGTTAAGGCAAGACAACTAAGCATATGTTAAGAATGCCTCACGGCATCGCGATAACTGATCATGACAGGCATCTCTGGTTCCGGAGCAGGCTTTGGAAAGCAAGTGAGTAAAAAAAAATTAAAAAATTAAAAGGAAGCATCATCCAGGTACCCAGAGAATGTGTTCACCACCGTAGTATCATTAGGTTGTCAGCCGCTTTCCCTTGGGGACATCTCTCTGCCTGTAACTCCGGTCTGCCTCTCTGGTGCTCATTAGCCTTGGCATTTTGGTTCCAGCTCTGGGCTGTTCGGCGCTCGGCTCGAATGGATTCGGGCTGCGCACAGTTGCGGGGAAGGCTCGGTTCCATTCCAGGTCCGACGAAGTGACAGTGTGCAAATAAGACCCCCCACCCCCAAAAAAGGAAATCATTTTAAAAAATAAATAAATCTGCAAATGGAATAGACTCTTCTCTTGCTAGCCTGTTCATACCAGCTGACGTCCCTTTATGGAGCCCGTGTAAAACAAGATGGGGAGGAGAGATCATTTCTTACCACAGTCATCAGCAGCGACGTGCTGTCAGGTCAAATGAGGCTGACTGAAACGGGTCTCCTTGGGCTTCCTTGGGATCTGTTTACGGCTTGGCACAGGCAGGCTCCTTACCTACTGGAGGGTTTGCAATATGGTGCAATAATGGGTTTGAATCAGAGAAACGAAAACCGTGGGTGCCCACAGGGCACCCAGCCAATTATCCAAAGGCCTGATGCTAATGAATGATGAGCTCACTTTTCACTTGTCGTTTGCCTCATCGGGGAGCATGAGAGGAGGGAAAGGAAGAGCACCATTCTGAAACCGTAAAAAGAGGTAAAGATTCCCTTGCTCGAAAGCCAGTCGAATCCGACTCTAGGGTTGCGGTGCTCATCTCCGTTTCAAAGCCGAATAGCCAGCGCTGTCCAAAGACGTTTCCGTGGTCATGTGGCCAGCATGATTAAACACCAAGGCGCATGGAACACACTTGAGCTGGGGTGGCTCAAGTGGTTAAGACGCTGAACTGCAGGCTGTGGAAGGTCAGTAGTTCAGCAGTTCAAGACCCAGGTGCCGCAAGACGGAGTGAGCTCCCGTCTCTAGTTCCAGCTCCTGCCAACCTAGCAGTTCTGAAACCGTAGCTATGTGCTAAACACAATGAGGGGGGAACTGTCTAACAGGGAACACTGGATGGAATCCAATTCAAGGGGCCGGAGTTAAGCATCAAAGCCCTTCATATCTGCAAGACCCTCATATCTGCAAGACCGCCTCTCCCCCTATGAGCCCTATAGGACATTACGTTCTGTGAACCAGTATCTCCTGGTGGTCCCCAGCCCCAGGGACATCTGACTTGCCTCAACAAGGGCCAGGGCTTTCTCAGCCCTGGCCCCTACCTTGTGGAATGAGCTCCCATATAAGATCAGGGCCCTGTGGGACCTTTTAAAGTCCCTCAGGGTCTGCAAGACAGAGCTCTTCTGCCAGGCTTTTAGCAAAGGCGGTGAGTATCCATACTCTATTAAGCCTCCCCTCCCATGGCCCGGATCTGAGTGACCATCTGGAACCCAATTTATGGTAGACTTCATCTGTTGAGGCTCTGGTTAGAAGCATTGAAATTATAATCTGTATTTTTAGTCTGATGTGTTTTAGTTGGCTTTAACTGTTATTTTGCATATTTATGTACGATGGAACCTGCCCTGACCCTGCTATGCAGGGAGGGTGGGGTACAGATGAAATCAAAGAAACAAACCAATAAAGACCTGCCTCCATCCAGATGTGCCCACGAGGAGGTTCCAAACCTCAGATGAGGGCTATTAGTAGATAATCCACTCCAGTGAGTAAGAACTGTTTCTGTCTGGGCTTGGGCTTTTTCAGTGGCTGCTCCTGTTTCATGGGGCGTTCTTCCTGAGAACGCAAGGAAGGCCCTGGCATTACAAAGGTTATGGGATCTCTGGGAAGCAGAGCTTTCTGATGTGCTTTTGGTGGCCCATGGATGAATTCAGTTTGGTGTGCATTTGCATTTATTTATTTATATCCCGCTTTTCTCCCCAGTTGGGACTCAAAAGTGGCTTAGAGCATGGTTCTCCCCCTCCTCCGTTTCCCCACGACAACAACCACCCACTGAGGTAGGCCAGACTGAGAGTTTGCGATGGTCCCAAGGTCAATGATCGGCCTGCGGCTTACTAACATTCTCTGATTGGCTCCATCAGCCCAAAGCTGATTGACTCCACCAGCCCATTTTGCGATTGCCTCCATGGCAACCAGAGTTCACACCAGATAAATCTGTACAGGAAAGGCATTCCAAGCCATCGGGTGCCACCACTAAAAATGCTGTGCTCCGTGGTGCCGCCCTCCTATCTTCAGAAGGTGCAGGCACATGGAGAATGTCTTCTGATACAGATCATAAAACATCTGATAAGTTCATATTTAACAGAAGCACATAACTGGCGTTTTCCAGCGGTGATCCTGAGACTTGGGAACTCCTAGCCCTAGGGAACTCATCTTGCTTCCTCTTGCTTGCTCAAGGTCTGGTGAAAACTATTTTGTTTCAGAGGGCAGTTGGTGATAGATGAACCGAATTGCTCTCCTGACACGGTGCTGATTCTGATCGTTATCACGAATTACTATTTTATTGCTTCTATCAGTATTACTGTTCTTTATTACTGCCTTTTTATGACGGGTTGCTGTTGTGTTCCTTCAGTCTCGTCTGTTGTGGTTGGGTCTTTTGTGTCGTTGAGCCTTTTGTATCATTTATCTGTTGTAACACATGCCCTTGTGAGCTGCCTCCACTGCTATTTTTAGTAGAAAGGAAGGGGTATAAATCTACATAAATGCAGAGGGTAGTTCATTCTGTTTAGGACTTTATAGACACGCCATAAAGCAAGGCTTGGGAACTGGCAGGTAAGAAGTACAGCCAGGCCAGGTTAAGAGCAATTTGCTCTTTACCTACTTCTACTAATCAGCAGATGTGTTTGGCACCATATGAAGCGCTCATTTATTTAATTTCAGCGCTGGAAAGTGTCACCAGGTCATTTAGTCCAACCCGCTGCCAACACAGGAGCTACAACCATAATGTCCCCTGCAAGTAGGTATCCGGGTGATATTTTAAAAATGTAAGACGCAGGGAGGGGAAAACAAAAAACTGGAATCAAGAACCACAAGAGTAAGAAAGAAGTCTGATAAAGGGCCAGTATTAAAAACCTAGTTGAAACTTATAATATGCAAAAATATATGTGTTTATTAGAAAGACAGTTAAAAACATATAAGGGCCCAATGAAAGCCACTTGAACTTTTTAGTGAGTTTTTGACACTGGCCCCTTATCAGACTTCTTTCTTGCTCGTGTGGTTCTTGATTCCGATATTTAAAAACCTACAATGGCAAGGAATCCACCACCTCCTAGGGGAGACTGTTCCAGCGTTGAACGCACCTCACTGTCAGGAAGTATTTACTCAGATTTAGGAATTTAGCATACTGATGTCCAGAACACCACAGAGAGCGTGAGCAGCCAGTGTGATGAGGCGACAAAAAAGGCTAATACACTCTTGAGGTGTATCAACAGAGGCATAACATCTGAATTGCAAGATGTCATAGTCCCGCTGTACACTGCATAGTCCCGCTGTACACTCCAGGCCGCACCTGGAGTACTGTGTGCAGTCCTGGAGGCCTCACTTCACAAAGGACGTGGACAGAATGGAGCGGGTGCAGAGGAGAGCAATGAGGATGATTGTGGGGCCTGGAGACCGAGAAGCCCTGGGAGGAAAGGCTGAGGGACTTGGGAATGTTCAGTCTGGGGAAGAGGAGGCTGAGGGGGGACAGGACTGTTCTCCTGAAGTATTTGATGGGCTGTCCCTTAGAGGAGGAGGGCGGGGAGCTGTTCCTGGTGGCAGCAGAGGAGAGGACTCGCAATCAGGGGTTTAAATTAAGGGTGGGAAGGTACCAGCTGGATCTTAGGGAAAACTTTTCTACAGTCAGAGTTGTGCCACAGTGGAATCAGCTGCCCAGGGAGGTGGTGAGTTCCCCCTCCCTGGCATTCTTTATGCAGCAGCAGTCTGGACAAACACTTGTCAGAGAGGCTCTAGGCTGGTCCTGCATTGAGCAGGGGGTTGGACTAGATGGTATGTACGTCCCCTTCCAACTGTCTGATTTTATGATTCTAAATAACAAGCTGTCCTGACCTGGATAGCCCAGGCTAGCCCAATCTCACCAGATCTCAGAAGCTAAGGAGGCTTGGCTCTGGTTAGTCCTTGGATGGGAGACCAGCAAAGAAGTTCAGGCTTGCTGTGCATTAGAAGGCAATATCAAACTATCTTTGTTCCTCTCTTGCCTTGAAAACCCTTTGGGGTTGCCGTGAGTTGGCTGCAGTTTGACAGCCCTTCCTTCCTGCTGTTCTTTCTTTCTTTCTTTCTTTCTTTCTTTCTTTCTTTCTTTCTTTCTTTCTTTCTTTCTTTCTTTCTTTCTTTCTTTCTTTCTTTCTTTCTTTCTTTCTTTCTCTCTCTTTCTTTCTTTCTTTCTTTCTTTCTGAGGCAGAGACAGGGGAGTGGTTCTGAGCTGCTCAGTTTCTTCTTTGGGGGGAGCATGACCCCCCCACACACTTTAGAACAGGGCCACTTACAACCTCCTTATCCTTGACCTGCAGACCCTCCAACCCTCTACCTTATAACGTTTCCATTGACCTTTGTCATCCCTCATCAGCTCTTAACTGCATTCAGGCAACTAGAGCTATTCACAGCCTCTGCCGTGGTATTCTGCCGTAATGTTCTGCAGAGAGCCAGTTTGGTGTAGTGGTTAAATGCACGGACTCTAATCTGGAAGAACCAGGTTTGATTCCCCACTCCTCCACATGTAGCTGCTGACCTTGGGCAAGCCACAGTTCTTTCAGAGCTCTCTCAGCCCCACCTATCTCACAAAGTGTCTGTTTTGGGGAGATGAAGGGAAGGAGATTGTAAGCTGCTCTGAGACTCCAAGTGAAGGGTGAGGTATAAATCCTATCTCCTCCTCCTCCTCCTCCTCCTCCTCCTCTTCTTCTTCTTCTTCCTCCTTCCTCCTCTTCCTCTTCCTTTTCTTCTTCTTCTTCTTCTTCTTCTTCTTCTTCTTCTTCTTCTTCTTCTTCTTCTTCTTCTTCTTCTTCTTCTTCTTCTTCTTCTTCTTCTTCTTCTTCTTCTTCTTCTTCTTCTTCTTCTTCTTCTCCTTCTCCTTCTCCTTCTCCTTCTCCTTCTCCTTCTCCTTCTCCTTCTCCTTCTCCTTCTCCTTCTCCTTCTCCTTCTCCTTCTCCTTCTCCTTCTCCTTCTCCTTCTTCTTCTTCTTCTTCTTCTTCTTCTTCTTCTTGTGGTAGGAGGGTTAGATTATCATGGAGAGCCCTGGTTTCAGATCCTCACTCGACCATGGAACTCACTCTGATGACCTTGGACTAGTCACCGTCCCTCAACCCAAGCTACCTCACAAGGTTGTTATGAGGATAAGGTGGAGGAGGGGGGAGCCACATATGCTGCCCTGAGCTCCTCAAAGGAAGGATGGGATAAAAATATAATAGAGACTACTTAAGATACCATATGGAAGCTGAATCTGTCTTGGAAGAAAAATGGAGAAAGCATAGATTCGGGGCTGTGGCTCACTGGGAAAGCATCTGCTTGGCATGCAGAAGGTTCCAAGTTCAATCCCTGGCATCTCCAGTTAAAAGGATCAGAAGGGAGGTGATGTGAAAGACCTCTGCCTGAGACCCAGGAGTGCCACTGCCAGTCTGAGCAGGCAATACTGCACGTTGATGGACAGATGGTCTGGTTCAGTCTAAGGCAGCTTCACGTGTTCATGTGTGTGTTCATAGTCGGCCTCCACACATTTTGGGGTTAAAGGACAGGTAGGCTAAACTGGACATGGTCTGAGCTCCAAAACGTGTCTTTCCTCTTGGAAATCAACCTCTTGCTCCAACTAGACTAAATTTGTGGAGTTTCTTTATTGAATGATTTGGAGGGTGCACCATATTTTCCAGCCATATTTCCCACCACTGGTCTTAAACAGCCCTCTATTTGCATTTGTTTCTCTGATTCTCTGATTTTGCAGTCTTACCTTCTCCATCTCATGTGCTGCAATCCTATGAACACTTAGCTGGGGGAATAAGCCCCGATGAATAAAATAGGACTTACTTCTGGGTTCCTATGCACAGGATTGCACTCTCGGTCTCCTTTCTATCTCAGCACTTTGGTGGTGGATTTTCTCAAAAACTTGCCTGATCTTGAAAGGCTGTCTTCTTCATTTCAATGAAAACTAAAGGTGTACTAACAAAACAGTTTCTTGTTCACGATGGAGATTTAGCATTAAAACACTCAGATGAAAGAATCTCCTGGTGTGTTTTGTGTTACCGAAACAAACAGGCTCCTCTTTGGGCAAAATTTCTTTCCTTGTAGATTGAGGGTATGGAAGGAGGGGTGGGAGATCTTGGTCCAGTTGACACATCTGCGCAGTTCATCGACCAAAGCAAAAATTAAGACAGGCGGACCCTTTTAAGCTGAAGTGAAGCTGATTTTTCTGGATTCTGCCATTTGGCTCTCCAAATTCAAAATGTAAAGCAATGTTTGTCACCGGGTCCTGTAATTAACAGGCTCTTTTTTTTACTGACATGGCAGCTGATATTCCATCCAACCACTATCCAGGGTCAACCCCACTTAGCTTCCAAGGTCAGAGTAGCCTGGGCTATCCAGGTCAGTGTTCCTCTAAGCTGAGTTAGTGTGAGCTAGCTCACAGTTTTTTAACCTCCAGCTCACAGATCTTTGTCTTAGCTCAGGAAGGATGGCTCCAGAGCAAATTAATTTATGCAGAAGCCAAATTGCTTGCTCACAATTTTAATGCCAGTAGCTAACAAAGTAGAATTTTTGCTCACAAGACAGAGGGAGTCAGGGCGATCGGTCAGGGCGATTAATAGGCTTACAGCAGTGAGACTTCTGGGGCTGCTGTCCATGGTACTGAACTGTGAAGGAGCCATACAGTGTAAGTAATTTGGCATACCTTTTACTTCTGGGAAGGAACTACCAGTGCATACTGGACTTTTTTCAAAAATCAACATGTAGGTGAGCTAATAAAAATATTGCATTGTGAGATGAAAACAGAGATAAGAACATAAGAACATAAGAGAAGCCAATGTTGAATCAGGCCAATGGCCCATCTAGTCCAACACTCTGTCACACAGCGGCCAAAATATACCAGGTGCCATCAGGAGGTCCAGCAGTGGGGCCAGGGCACCAGAAGCCCTCCCACTGCTGCCCCCTCCAGCACCAAGAATAGAGTGCATCACCTGCCCCAGACTGAGAGTTCTCATTCTATACCCTGTGGCTAATAGCCACTGGTGGACTTCTGTTCCATATGTTTATCTAATTTCCTCTTGAAACTGTCCATGCTTGCAGCTGCCACGACCTCCTGTGGCAGTGAATTCCATATGTTAATCACTCTTTGGGTGAAGAAGTATTTCCTTTTATCTGTTCTAACCCGACTGCTCAGCAATTTCATAGAGTGCCCACGAGTTCTTGTATTGTGAGAAAGGGAGAAAAGTACTTCTTTCTCAACCTGCTCAATCCCATTCATAATCTTATAAACCTCGATCATGTCACACCTCAGCCGTCGTTTCTCCAAGCTAAAGAGCCCCAAGCATTTTAACCTTTCTTCATAGGGAAGGTGTTCCAACCCTTTTATCATTCTAGTTGCCCTTCTCTGCACTTTTTCCAATGCTATAATATCCTTTTTGAGATGTGGTGACCAGAACTGTACACAGTATTCCAAATGAGGTCGCACCAATGATTTATACAGGGGCATGATGATACTGGCTGATTTGTTATCAATTCCCTTCCTAATAATCCCCAGCATAGCGTTGGCCTTCTTTATTGCAGCTACACATTGTGTAGACATTTTCAGCGAGTTATCCACTACGACTCCAAGATCTCTCTCTTGGTCAGTCTCTGCCAGATCAGACCCCATCAACGTGTATTTATATTTAGGATTTTTGGCTCCAATGTGCATCACTTTGCACTTGGCCACATTGAACCCCATTTGCCACGTTGACGCCCACTCACCCATCCTCAACAGATCCCTTTGGAGTGCCTCACAATCCTCCCTGGTTTTCACCACCCTGAACAACTTTGTGTCATCTGCAAATTTAGCCACATCACTGCTTACTCCCAATTCCAAATCGTTAATAAACAAGTTAAAAAGCATGGGACCGAGTACTGATCCCTGTGGTACCCCACTGCTTACCACCCTCCACTGGGAAAGTTTCCCATTTATACTCACTCTCTGTTTCCAGCTTGCCCTGTGTTTTACCCCCAAAATGAAAAGCTAGATGCCTCTTAAACAGGGGTGTCAAACATACAGCCTGTGAGCTGTCTAGGGCACTTATCTGGCCCATGAGCAACTGGTGTGAGGGAGGGAAGACAGGAGACTGCTCAGGAGGAGGGGATGGGCACACGTGGTGAGGCATGCATGGTCAAAACTGTCAGGAAATAGAAAGGAAATTGCTAGGGGGCAGGACGATGAGGCTGAGGTTAAATAGTGTGGGGGGGATGGCAAGGAAGGCAGATAAAGAGGTGGTGTGGTGCTTCCCCCCCCACTTCCTTTGACCACAGCTCAGTGTGGATTGGCAAAGCCACTACAGGGGGTGGAGCCACATGACTTTGTGTTTCTTCAAAGGGGGATGGGCAAGAGCCAGCATGTGGAGTGGTGGTTTGCCAACAAAGAGATGGGGCCAGCGGGGAGGAAAGGAGGAGGAGGGCTGGCACTTGGATTGGGAGGCAACTGGGCTGTGTTGTGCCTGCTACTCTGAGGGGGAAGATGTCCTGGTCTTGGAAGTGAGTGGAGGACTGAGAGGGAAAAGGGGTGCTGCTGTCACCACCGCACATCTGAACAGCCATGGAGCTAGGAGGCAGAGCAAGTGTTGGGGCAGGTGGGGGATAGTGACCTCCCTTTCCCCCCTCACCTGTTCTCAGCCGTTGAGGGGAAATGGGTTGTGGGAGGACAAAAAGCATCCCCTGGAGGTTTTGGAAACCACCTCCCCATCAGGCCTTCCCTGAGAGAGCCAGGTTCAAACTACCCCCCGAGCCAGGATAAAATATATTTATTGTGGGTTTTGTGGGTTCCCCAGTAAATCAATCGCTTTCACTGCTAGGAGTCAATTGCCTGTGTCATTTATAAAGTTTATATCTCTGGCATTACATTTTCTGGCACACATGTCCCAGCCTGACAAAGTGACATTTGTATAAGATCTGGCCTTCATAATGAATGGGTTCGACACTTTGCTGCGTGTGGGGTTCAGAGTGTGGTGTTCGGTCTGAGTGAGTTCGGAAAGAACTGTGACTGACCGAAAGTCACCCAGCAGGCTTCATGTGGAGGAGAGAATGGGGTGTGCACACACAAAAAAACAACGCTGGTATTTTTCAGGTTTGTATGCATTGAACCCAAAGTAGTGGTATTTCCCAATATTCCTAAATCCCAATATTGGTATGGTCTTGGGATTCAGGAAATAATCAGGATTGCCAAAATTTTCAGTTCCTTGGACACCTTCTCCAGCTGGCGGTTCACACATCACTTGGAGAAAGTGTTTAAAGGAACTGATTCCTTTAGACGCCTTCTTCAAGCGGTGAGTGAACTCACCACTTGGGGAGGGCGTTTAAAGGGACCAATCCTTTGGGCACCTTCTCCAAGCGGTGAGCAAACCGGGTTGCAGGAAAAGTGAGCCCCAGGAGCTGCTGTTCTTCCAGGAGAAATGTGCTCCCAGTGGCACAGAAGACCCTGGGCTCACTTTCTCCTGCAGTCCAGTTTAAACTAGGCTGCTTGAGAAGTGATTCCCAGGAGCCTGTGAAGGAACTTGGAAGGCATTTAAAGGGAGCCCTATAAACGCACTTCAACTGTGGCTATCCAGCCAACTCAAAAAATCCCAAATATTTTTGGGATTTTTTGGGTTGGCCATTTTTGGATAGCCGAGTAAATGTCCCACTCACTAACTGGCTGAAAAAAATATCTGGAAAATACCAATATGGTATTTTTCAGGTATTTTTTCAGCTTGGTTTAGCCAAATGCACACCCCTAGTGGGGAATCAAACCTGGTTCTCCAGATTAGAGTATGCCGCCCTTAACCACTACACCACACTGGCTCCCAGTTGCTGCCAAACCAACTGCTTTGTCATGAATGAATGACTTTGGCTTACTTACTCACTTAAAACAGAGCCAATTTGCCTTTTTTAAAAAATTTAGTTCCTACCAATTTTATCGCACAAACTTGTCAGAACTGATTACAGAAAGTTTGTGGCAAGGTGCCGCTTCCCACAAGGTCTTTTCACTTGACAGTAATTGAGAATGGGACCCAAAACTGATGTGCGTACATGGAGAACATGTTCTAGGATGACTCATTCATTTTCATTCCTTGTTACTGATGACCTTTCTTTCTATAGTCTTGTCTCGCGTTCCTGTCACTGCTTATTATCAGCAAGACTGGTAGTAATTTGTTGAAATAAACAATGTATCTGGAGTGTTACGTTTTCTCTCTTTTTTTAGTCTAAGATAACAATAGTAATGTTATACAAGAGCCAGAAACATGTCTGGAATGACACACTCATTTATATATCTAGTTTCGTGGGAAATTACCAAAATGTCTGTGGCATTTAGATTGGGTAACATGACTAAGTATTGGGGGGGGCCCTACATTCTTATCCCAAAATAAGTTGCTTTGAAAGTACAGATGGAGAGCCAACAGTGGGCTTCTTTACCATCTGGGGTACAACTGCTTGTTTGCCCTATAGAATTATAGTCTCACATTTGTCCTACGGAATGAAGGTCTCACATTATCTAATTCGCGGCAGTAGACCCAATCCACTAGTAACTTCTTTTGCACACAATTTTCTCTTGCTCCAGTGTTACTTATTCTTATGGGAAATATGCAGAAAACGTTTCTGGTGGATAGGGCCCTGTTTCTTTCTAGATATCTACCAGCTTTGAATCATAAGAACTCACACTGTTTTCTTTGGAATGAAGGAATATCTGGGTGGATCAACAGCCTGTGATCTTTCTTCCCCTTGTAAACTAGCTTTGCCTCTGTTTTGTACATTTTTTGTTGTTGTTAAGGATTTGTAGGGAATGTTTGAATGATCAAGGGGATAGTTCCAAGATGAATGCAAAATAATATAATCCCATAGCTCTACTCTACTAAACACTCCCCAGTGCATTCTGTACATCTTGTCTACTCAAATAAGTGGCCTTTCACATCTGACCCGCCATCCATTTCTCACTCTCTCTCTGAACCTCTGTCTGATCTCCTCGTCTCCCAGTCTTGTTGACATTACCCTGGGATTTTTGTCTGTTCCTCCCGTCGGCTTCTGTCACGAGCATGCCTGTTCTACGTGTCTCTTAGAAATGGACAAGACATTCAATTCCCATTCATAATTAATCTTGACCTGTCAGCGTTTTTTTTGTTTTTGTTTTTGCACACTTGGGAGCCTGCTTACTATGCCTTTGTTGAGGCCCGGTATGTCATTAGATTGCTCTCATGGAAATGTCAAGGGTGTGAGGGGAAGGATCTTGACCCCTTCTTTGATTATGCCCAGAACACCTTAAGTTTTCCCAGGAGGAGTTGCAAATTCCAGAGAATCTGAAGTGGGTACAAATTCCAGGACCCATTGCCAGGATCCGTTTGCCTTTCCCCCCCCTTGCTAATATCCAGTATCTCCTGAGGGTGCACCCCATGTATATGTATATAGAAACAAATCAGTTGCATGTGTTGAAAAAGAAAATGGACAGTTTTATAAGGAAATTAGGTCCTTTGAACAGGGGCACTTCTTTTTGCCTCAAGCTGAATAGCATGTCTGGAGGGGCAGTATCTCAGCTGGCAATTTTATTACATTTTTGTTGTTCAGTCGCACAGTCGAGTCCGACTCTTCGCGACCCCATGGACCAGTTTACGCCAGGCCCTCCTGTCTTCCGCTGTCCGCTGAAGTTTGCTCAATTTCATGTTTGTTGCATCGATGACACTGTCTAACCATCTCATCCTTTGCTGTCCCCTTCTTCTTTGACCTTCAATCTTTCCCAGCATCAGGGTCTTCTCCAGTGAATGCTCCCTTCTCATTTGGTGGCCAAAGTATTTGAGCTTCAGCTGCAGGATCTGGCCTTCCAGGGAACAGTCAGGGTTGATTTCTTTTAGGATTGACTGATTTGATCTCCTGGCAGTCCAAGGGACTCTTAAGAGTCTTCTCCAGCACCATAGTTCAAAAGAATCTATTCTTTGGCACTCGGCCTTCCTTATAGTCCAACTCTCGCAGGCATACATTACTACGGGGAATACCATTGCTTTGACCATGCGGACTTTTGTGGGCAAGGTGATGTCTCTGCTTTTTATCATGCTGTTTAGGTTTGCCATCGCTTTCCTCCCAAGGAGCAGGCGTCTTTTAATTTCATGGCTGCAGTCACCATCTGCAGTGATCTGGGATCCTAGGAACATGAAGTCTGTCATTACTTCTACGACTTCCCCTTCTATTTGCCAAGGAGTGATGGGGCCAGATGCCATGATCTTAGTTTTTTTGATGTTGAGCTTCAAGCCCACTTTTGCGCTCTCCTCTTTCACCCTGAGCAAGAGGCTCTTGAGGTCCTCTTCACTTTCTGCCATCAGAGTGTTATCGTCTGCATATCTGAGGTTATTGATCTTTCCCCCCGCAATCTTAACTCCGGCTTGTGATTCATCCAGGCCAGCATTTCACATGATGTACTCTGCATATAAGTTAAATAAGCAAGGTGACAATATACATCCTTGTCGTACTCTTTTTCCTATGCTAAACCAATCAGTTGTTCCATATCCGGTTCTAACTGTTGCTTCTTGACATATCTAAATAATTGATATTTGGCTGGCCCTTGAGGGGAGGATAATTGACCCTTGACCTGCTTGAGTCACTCATTGGTTCATCTGATCAGTTCTTCCCCCCCCCACACACACACACACACTTTATTGTCCAATCTAGAATAGTTGTAGGGAAACTTTTTCTTGAAAGCTTATTGGCACAGGGTGTCCACTTGATGTTATTGGTGGTAGATGACTGTTCTCCCCCCTTACGAAACCACTTGTCTATCACCGCTGATATCTTGAGGCAGCAGGGAAGTGTTTTGGGGAACCCTGGCCCATTCCACATCTAGCATTCACGCCATTGTTTTACCAAACCCACACTGGAACAGAAAAAGATGCGACTCAAAACCACATTCAAATACAGAGTCACCCCTGAACGGCCATAAAAACGGCCATAAATCTATGCAGACAGTACCGTAAAACAGAGATCAAAGGAAGTGAAACCGGCATGCAGTGCGGAGGCCTCCATAAAATCCGACAATCAAAGAGAGTGAAAGTGGCATGCAATGTAGAGGGGGATTTCTGTTCCAACGTGGATTTGGTAAAAACAGTGGAGCAAATGCTAGAGGCGGAATGGGCCCCTGTCACTCCAAAATGTGTAAACCATGCCACCTCCATGAACTGAATGTGTACCTCAGAATGTTTCCCAGAATTGTCTGCAATGTGCTTGTGTCCCATGGTAGAAATGCAGGGACTTAGGTAATGTTCCAAAAATATAGAAAAATGTATATAACCACTGCCATGGAAAAGGAGACTTCTCTTGAGTAAGGTAACTGATTATTTCACTCCAGATTTCTTTCCTTTTAACCGGTAATGGATGGTGCATTGACGTAAGAGCCAGCATGGTGTAGTGGTTAAGAGTGGTAGATTCCAAATCTGGAGAAACAGGAAACTACCACAGGAGGTGGTGGCAGCTACAAGCATGGACGGCTTCAAGAGGGAATTAGATAACCATATGGAGCAGAAATCCATCAGTGGCTATTAGCCACAAGGTATAGATAGGAACTCTCAGTCTGGAGCAAGTGATGCTCTGTATTCTTGGTGCTTGGGGGGGGGCAACAGTGGGAGGGCTTCTAGTGTCCTGGTCTCACTGCTGGACCTCCTGATGGCACCTGGTATTTTGGGCCACTGTGTGACAGAGTGTTGGACTAGATGGGCCATTGGCCTGATCCAACATTGGCTTCTCTTATGTTCTTATGTTTGGACCACTGTGTGACACAGAGTGTTGTACTGGATGGGCCATTGGCCTGATGCAGCATAACTTCTCTTATGTTCTTATGTTTGGTACCCCACTCTTCCACATGAAGCCTGATGGGCAACCTTGGGCCAGTCACAGTTCTCTCCAAACTCTCTCAGTCCCACCTACCTCATGAGGTGTCTGTTGTGAGGAGAAGGGAAGGGTGTTGTAAGCCACTTTGAGACTCCTTAGGGAAGAGCAAAGAGGAATATAAAAACCAACTCTTCTTCAGTTTGGTGTAATGGTTAAGTGTGCATACTCTATTCTGGGAGAACCGGGTTTGATTCCCCACTCCTCCACTTGCTGCTGCTGGGTGACCTTGGGCAAGCCATAGTTCTGTCAGAGCTGTCCTTGAAAGGGCAGTTCTTGGAAGATCTCTCTCAGCCCCACCTACTTCACAAGGTGTCTGTTGTGGGGAGGGGAAGGGAAAGGAGTTTGTAAGCCGCTCTGGGACTCTGACTGAAGGGTGGGGTATAAATCCAATCTCTTCTCTTCTCTCTCTTCTCTTCATCTACCTTCCGTACACACCTATACACCTTCTATCATGTCACTTTGCATGCAGCTTTCTATGTCATAAATGGATTTCACGTCTTCTATCATTTATGCAGACACGCTTCCAATAATGTGTTCCTTTGGTGAACAACTTCAGCACTTTTGATTTTGTTTCTTGTCCCAAAAAAAAAGGTGGAGCAGTTTATTTTTTTAAAAAAGAAGTGCTACATATGGATAAGTCGCTTGCGTTTATGATTTAGAAGAGGACATATTGTAATGCATATTCATAAAATGGCAAACTTACTGTTGCCGGGATCTGACACTCCGAATCCTCTGATGGGTTAAAAGAGAACACGTTTTAATCCGTGTCTAAAATAAATGCAGCATATGCTGTAGGAGCGAGCGGAAAGCATAAGTACAGCAACCTGCCACCAGGAACCAGTCCCGCTAATTGAAGGGCGGATGTTCACGATAAGCGGCCGTGGCATCAAGGAAACATGTGCTTCCAAACAGGATTGCCTCTGTTTCTGGAGGGAGCCGTTTAGCCGCCGCGCATCAGCTGGTGAGTAAACGGCCCCGCTCTGTCGAGCTGCAGGGCTGCACCCCCTCGAGCCACTGTCGACTTTTCCTCTCGTCGGACCTCTCTCATTCATCTTCCCGGCATATGCTGACAGCGTGGGGGCACATGTCTAGCTGGAAGGGGGTTGGCAAGTAGCCTCAGCTGGAGCTGGAGCTGATGCCTCTTCCTGAAACCGAATCAAGCAGCTGGGCACAGGAATAATCAGGCACCTGGCATCCGGCGCCATCCCCCCGGGGACTCAAATATGTCATCTCCGTAATACAATTGTCTCGGCTGGCATAAGAGGCCAGGGAGACAAATCACGGGTAACTGAGCCTTTTATTTCCCAGAGAAATCAGGATGGTCAACAGATTGTGGGTCCGTCGTAACCCTTCTGGCCAAAGACACCATTACATTCATGGCGTAGAGCTGGTTTGGAGTGTCACGCCAGTCTTCTCTGTGCATGCAGCCTGGAGCATGGCTCGCCACATTAAGAGTATCTGTGGTAGAGGTTTATAAGGGGGAGAGGGAGTGATGGAGAGGTTTATAAAGCTCTCTCCCAAAATAGAATAAGAGTCACAGAGTTGGAAGGGGCCATAGAGGCCATCTAGTCCATTCCCCAGCTCAACGCAGGATCAGCCTAGAGCATCCCTGATAAGTACATAAGAACATAAGAACATAAGAGAAGCCAATGTTGAATCAGGCCAACGGCCCATCTAGTCCAACACTCTGTCACACAGCGGCCAAAATATACCAGGTGCCATCAGGAGGTCCAGCAGTGGGGCCAGGACACTAGAAGCCCTCCCACTGCTGCCCCCTCCAGCACCAAGAACAGAGTGCATCACCTGCCCCAGACTGAGAATTCCCATCTATACCCTGTGGCCAATAGCCACTGATGACTTCTGCTCCATATGTTTATCTAATTCCCTCTTGAAACTGTCCATGCTTGTAGCTGCCACCACCTCCTGTGGCAGTGAATTCCATATGTTAATCACTCTTTGGGTGAAGAAGTATTTCCTTTTATCTGTTCTAACCGACTGCTCAGCAATTTCATGGAGTGCCCACGAGTTGTTGTATTGTGAGAAAGGGAGAAAAGTACTTCTTTCTCAACCTGCTCAATCCCATTCATAATGTTATAAACCTCAGTCATGTCACCCCTCAGCTGTCGTTTCTCCAAGCTAAAGAGCCCCAAGCATTTTAACCTTTCTTCATAGGGAAGGTGTTTGTCCAGTTGCTGCTGCTTAAAGACTGCCAGGGAGGGGGAGCTCACCACCTCCCTAGGCAGCCCATTCCACTGCTGCACAACTCTGACTGTAAAAAAGCTTTTCCTACTATCCAGCCGGTACCTTCCCACCCTTAATTTAAACCCACGATTGCACCCAAACAGGTTACCCCCATTACCTCCATTGTTTCCAATGGGGATACCCAGCCAGCAGCACTTAAGGCAGGCAAGCAGGCAGCACCAGCAGTCAGACTGTCCCAGAGAATCTCTGGGAAAGTGAACTGTCTTGGGAGGTGCTTGTTTGCCATGAGAACAAGTGGCACACTCCAGAACAAGTGGCACTGTGGCAGTGCAACCTGTTTGGGTGTCCATAAAATTGCTTTGAGACGTGGGGGTGCATGTGGGGAGAGGCTCCCAAAGCTACCCTGAAAGTTTGGAGCCTCTCTCTCAAACCCCCTCCCCCCCAGAGCTACTAACAGCACCGTGGGGAAAAAGTAAGTTTTTTCCCCACTGTAGAGAACAATGGAGGGAATGGGGGCAACCTGTTTGGGGGCCCATAGAATTGGACCCCCTGGTCCAATGTTCGTGAAACTTGGTGGGTATCTTGGGAATAGGCTCCATCAGCTACCCTGTGAGTTTGGAGCCTCTCCCTCAAACCACCTCCCTTCCAGCCCCCAGAATATACCCTATGTTTTCACCATTGACTTCAATGGCCCATAGGATATAATGGGGCCGAATTGCTGCCGAATTTCTTTCATTCCCTCCTTTCCTTCTCTCCTTTTCCTCTTTCCCTCCTTCTTCCCTTCTCTCTCTTTCTTTCTTTCTTTCTTTCTCACCTTCTTCTCTTCTCTTCTTTCCTCCTTTCCCTGTTTCCCTCCTTCTTCCCTCCTCTCTCTTTCCCTCCTTCTTTCCTTCTCTTTCTTTCCCTCTTTCCTTCCTTCTTTCCTTCTCTCTACTCTCTCTCTTTCCTTCCCTCTTTCCTCCTTCTGTGGCCCAACTCTAGTGAGAAGTTTAAACCCCTTCTCTCTTAGCTCCCCCACCCAGGCCAGCTGGGGAAGGGAAGGGGAGGCTTTTGAAGATGCCTCCCCCCTTTGCTTCCCCTTCTGACATAACTTCCAGTGATGTCAGGGGGCGTGGCATATGCTAATAGCCTAATCGCTCATTAGCATACCATATGCTAATGAGTTCCTGCAGCTCTTTTTCTACGAAAAGACCCCTGGACAAAAGGAAATACTTCTTTACACAGCCAGTGATTAAAATGTGGAATTTGCCACCGGAGGCACTAATACTCTGAATTCCTGTGCCAGGAGGCAACATCAGGGAAAGGTCTTGGCCTCTCTGCCCTGTTGCTGGCCCTCCAGAGGAATTGGTTGGCCACTGAGTGAGACAGGATGCCGGACTAGATGGACCATTGGTTTGATCCAACAGGGCTCTTCTTTTATTATTACCGTTATTTATTAGCTTTATTGATCGCCCCATCCCGGCTTGCTCTGAGTGATGTACCAGGACACAATGCCATAGAGTACAAAACACTGAAATTCATATATAGCAATAAAAACTTCAGTGTAGATAAAAGAATCCAGATGGCGATTTTCCTATAATATTATTTAACACGATTCTGGACTGTCGGCCCCTTTTTTCTGGGCGGGGAGAAAGGAAACTCAGAACATAGAGGGGGGAAGAAAGAAGGAAGAGTGCCAGCTGATGGGTGACTGTTGCTGCCCTCAACCAAAAAGCCTGGCGGAGCGTCTCTGCCTTACAGGCCCTGCAGGATTGCATCAGATCCCACAGGGCCCTGGTGTCATTTGGCAGAAAGTTCCACCAGGTCGGGGCCAGGACCGAGAAGGCCCTGGCCCCGATTGAGGACAGCCGGACATCCCTGGGGCCAGGGATCACCAGCAAGTTGTTATTCAGAGTGTGTAAAGCTCTCCCAAGGGCATATTAGAGAAGGCAGTCTCATAGACGAGTGGGGTATGGAAGGATTCCGAACCTGACTCTGAGTCGGGGTGGGTTTGCCCTGAGGAAGCCTGCTTTGCAGGCATAAGGTAACCCATACTTAATTTGATATAACTGAGGCAGATTAGCTTATGCATAAATAAATACCCAGTATAACCCATTTCTTGCATATGTGTTTCATTCAAGGGGTGGGTGGGCAATGCTCTTATGTTCTTATGTCTATACACTGCTCCCACACATTTCCTGTAGGTCCAATGGTGGTGTGGAAACTGTTCACACGATCTAGAAGAAATGTGGCCCATAGGTATGTCTAGGTTTGAGGATTTGCTTCTCTGTGGTGCAGTCCCATAGCCGTGGAGGAGAGCACTTTGGAATATCACTATGACCTAGATGAGGCTCATCATGTGAGTCTTTCCCCACTCAGAGAGCAATCAGTGAAAGAGGTGTGCTTCACATAGGAAACACCTATGTGATCCACAGCTCACATGTTTGGGATATTCATGTACGTTCCACGGTGGCTTGGGATCCCCCCGTGGGAAAAGGATGCCATGCTTTTGTAAGTATGAGAAGGGAGCACATGGGATGCATCATGCTATGCACTAGAACAATGGCTTGAAGAAGATGTGATACCATAGAGGTCAGGGTTCAGTTCCTTGTCGCAAGTGTACTATGTGCCAGTCCTTTAAGCATTGTGAAATGGTCATATATCACCCTGGGGAAAAGGGAATCCACCCCTTAAATCGGCTGCTTTCACAGGGATTGAAACCCTGACCAGGTGAAGCAACAGAATTTAAAAGAGAATAAATGGAAGTTTGGAGTTTGTGGTCAGGAGTGCAGACTCTAATCTGGGAGAACTGAGTTTGATTCCCCACTCCTCCACATGCAGCTGCTGGGTGTCCTTGAGCAACCCACAGTTCTCTCAGAGCTGTTCTCTCAAGAGCAGCTCTTTCAGAGTTCTATCAGCCCCACCTACCTCACAGAGTGTCTGTTGTGGGGAGAGGAAGGGAAGGAGATTGTAAGCCACTTTGAGACTCCTTCAGGTAGTAAAGGGCAGGGTATAAATCCATACTACTACTACTACTACTCTCCTCCTCATCCTCCTTCTTCCATATCTGAGGTTCTGACATTTCTTTCTCCTATTTTCCCCCCTCTTTCCTCCATCTTCCAGAAAACGGGCTACTCACAGTGCTGGCAAAAGGAAGGGCAGCCAGAAAGACCTGAGACCTCCAGATCTTTGGATACACCACGAAGAGATGGAAATGAAGAATATCGAAAAACCCTCCGGTTCTGATCCATCAGGGAGAGACTCACCGATACAGAGCTGTCAAGAGCTGACTCCGGGCAGCCACACCCAATCTGAAACCCAGATGGGCAGCAAGAGTGCCTCGCAGCCTGGTAATGTTGCCAGCGTCCTGTTTGGAAAGGGCCATTTCACCCATACACATGCTTCACTTGCATGCTTGGCCCTCACTTGCTTTTCCCTTGGTGACTCACAGAAGAATGAATTTGTGGGAGAGGCTCAGTGGTACAGAATCTGCTTTGTATTCAGAAGGTCCCAGATTCGGTCCACGGCATCTCCATTTTAAAACAATCAGATGGTAGGGGATATGAAAGACCTCTGCCTGAGACCTTGGAGAGCCACTGCCAATTATATCCATGAGTACCATCAAGTTGTAGCCAATATTCCCTCTAAGCTGAGTTAGTGTGAGCTAGCTCACAGTGTTTTTAGCCTCTGGCTCACACATTTTTGTCCTAGCTCAGGAAGGATGGCTCCAGAGCAAACTAATTTATGCAGTAGCCAGCTTGCTCGCTCACCACTTTAATGCCAGGAGCCTGCAAAGTAGCATTTTGGCCCACAAGACTCCACAGCGTAGAGGGAGCATTGGTTGTAACAGGCTTATGGTGACCCCAGCAAGGGGCTTTCGAGGCATGTGAGAAGCAGAGTTGGTTTGCCGTTGCCTTCCCCCGTGGAGTCTGCCTTGGTGGTCTCCCATCCAAGGACCGACCATGCTTCTGAGATCTGATGAGATTGGGCTATAGTAGGCCACCGTCCCTCCAAGCACTGCCAACCACAATAAAGCAATACAGACCTTGATAAAGCAATGGTCTGATTCCACATAAGGTAGCATCGCCATTTGAGGCGTACAGCATTTTCTATCAGTCTTTGCCCTGACCTTCAGAGAGCAATTAGATCCATTTGAGGGAGAGCCGGTCGTGTCCATCTACTGAAGGCGCCGGGAGCAGTTTCAATTGGACCCCAGAGCTGATATTTCCAATGTCCCCAAGTGCGAAATCCAAAGTGAATTTTGGGGTGACTCTTCAGGTGAAACGGCTGAGCGATGTCAGGGGGAAGTGAAAAGAGTTTGAATAAGACGAACAAAATTTCTCAAAGGGGGAGGGAGCAAGACTGAAATGCTTAAGGGGGGGGGAAGAGGCTGTTTATGGCAGCGTCCCCATGGCAACTGTAATGGGCACTCTAGCTTTGATGTGTTCCATGGGGGTAGCCATTTTAATGGAATGTGGAGAATGGCAGGGAAACAGCTGCCGACCACCAGTGCGTTCAGTCCTTTGGAAATCGGCTGGCCTCTGAGAAACAGGTGCGAAGCTTTAGAAAATGTTGTTGTCCAAGAAGGAATTAATACTGCTGCTAATGTTTGCTTCACCATTTGTTTCGGATTGCATATTTTAATCCCTGCATGTCCTTGAGCGTTCCTTGGCAGAAGGACAACGATTTTCAGAATAAGTAGCGAAACAGCAGGGAGAGGCTGTGTAAGCAAGGGCAATTCTATTTATGCCATTGACTTCTAAGGATGTCGCCGACATTCATAGAGGCCAGGTGTGAATTGTAATGCTTACCTCTGATAGAAGGGAAACGTTATAGCTCTGAGCATTCTTTAGCTTGGACTGCAATTCTGCAATGAAGTGATACCTCTATTTCTTTCCCTTCCCTGGTCCTTGAATGGGTATGGCAGGCATCAGGGATCATGGGAATTGTCACTTTCCTAGGGTGCCTGAGCCCGGACCTGGATGTCCCAGGCTAGCCTGATCTCATCAGATCTCAAAAGCTAAGCAGGGTCAACCTGGCTTAGTACTTGGATGGGAGACCACCAAGGAAGTCCAGAGTTGCTACACAAAGGCAGGCATTGGCGAGCCACTTCTGTTTGTTTCTTGGCTTGGAAACCCAATGGGGCTGCCATAAGTCAGCCGCTACTTGACAGTAGTTCCCATCTTCAAGGGTCTCCAACATGGTGCTCATGGGTGTCATGGCACCTGCTGATACCTTTTCTGGCACCTGTACTCTTTTAAAAGCGGGCATAACTTGAAAGTGGGCATAACAAGGTATAGATAGGAATTCTGAGGCAAGTGATGCTCTGTATTCTTGGTACATGGGGAGGGGGGCAACAGTGATAGGGCTTCTAGTGTCCTGGCCCCACTGGTGGACCTCCTGATGGCACCTGGTGTTTTTGACCACTGTGTGACGTAGAGTGTTGGACTGGATGGGCCATTGGCCTGATCCAACATTGGCTTCTCTTATGTTCTTTTGATTGGCTGTGCCAATTAAAACGACAAAAGTGCAGATGCATTTCACTTTAAATGAAGTCTCCTTTGTGACTATTCTGGGGGAAATTCAGCTCACAGGTTTTTTTTGTGGCTTTGTTGGTTTGTGCGGATTAAAAGGCATCCTGCTAAACAGAGCTTCTGCGTGAATCGTTGAAGAGGTACTGTTAGAGTGCTACCTAACCTCGCTTCCTGACATTTTGTAGTTGACTCCGCCTCCTGCAGCAGACATTTTGTGATTGTGCCCACTGCTCTCTGTCAGAATCCCAGGGGCGCCCGCAGGTTCACAAAGGTTCCAGACCCTTGCCTTAGACTTTACAAATATTTCATCTTTTCCAGCAGAAGTCCATCAGTGGCTATTAGCCACAGGGTATAGATGGGAACTCTCAGTCTGGGGCAGGTGATGCACTCTATTCTTGGTGCTGGAGGGGGCAGCAGTGGGAGGGCTTCTAGTGTCCTGGCCCCACTGCTGGACCGCCTGATGGCACCTGGTATATTTTGGCCACTGTGTGACAGAGTGTTGGACTAGATGGGCCATTGGCCTGATTCAACATTGGCTTCTCTTATGTTCTTATGTTCAGCAGCATTGGCAAAAAGCAGATACTAACTTAACATGAAGGGTGGTGGGATATGCTTGTGAAATTCAGAGGCTGTTCAAAACATCTTCCGCTCTTAACAAGTGTAAGCAGGCTCTGGTTAGCAGAACTACCATTAACAAAACCGGTGACTGGTAGCTTCAGATCTAGCCTTCAATTGTGCTCATTAGCATTTAATGGGATTCATATTACACACAGCACAGTCTCAACTCAGTCTGTTCCCCTGTATGTAGAGCTGAATTTCTCTCTTAACTGTCTCTCCCTGTTCGGCATCACTCTGCCAAACGCTGCAGCTCCTGGACCAGAGGTTGATTTGGTGGCTCACATTAAACAACCTCACGCTATTAACTCAAATGCAGTATTTAAATTCAGAGTCATTAAACAGACATTGAGACTTATTTTTGTCCCCCAAATGCTCGACTTTTAAACTCTCAAGGTTCATTCGTATATGAAACGGCCGCGATTTAATGGGTCATTATATCCTGCCTTTTAAACATCGCGGCCAGTCGCAGAGAAGGTGGAATACTGATTCGAGCCCATAGATGGTGTGGGAGAATTGGACCACTCCCACAACGGGCTTCTGTATGAACTTGAAAGGAGAGTGGTAACAAACAACGCGTGGGGAGACAATCTTCATTTTTGCAAAGCACTTTTTGTTGCAGCCGGGAAGTGAAATGACCATTAAGCCTCGGTGCAATTGCAGAAAAAGAAATTAGCATCCTGAGAAAATGAGATGCCATTTCTTACACTACAAAGTGATCCTTAAAATGCTCTGTGGTGGTGTTAGGAGGTGACACCTTCCAAGTGACCACTAATTTTTTTCCCCAGTTGGAAGACGGCACACAGCTTGCCTGCTTGATTGTGCTTTGCACTTGCCGGAGAACAAAAGTTGAATGAGACTGATTTCCCACAAGCCGCTGTTCCGCCCTCACTCTTCCTTTCCCCCCGATTCTATATGTCAATTTCCCACTATTTGCAGCACAGCCGCATTTTGACCTGCAGCTTTGCCTGATTTTCCCCGCATCTTCCCGATCCTGTTTTTCGAGGATCCAGAAGACGCAGGAGAAATTGGGTGAAGCTGCGGGTCAAACTGCGGCTGCACAGCAATTGGTGAATGCAATCAGGGGAAAGGGAAGAGCGAGGGCAGAGCCGTGGCTGGTGGGAAATCAGTTTGAATCTGGCAAGGAAAGACACACACACACACCCAATTCATTGAAACTTTTGTGTTCTTTTCTTCCAGCTCCAGATACAGAAGAGGTGGGAAGCAGCATGTCCACGTTGGAGCGCTCTCTTGCTGCCCGCAGAGCGACCCGTGCCAAGCTCATGATCCCAATGGACTCCCAGCCCAGCAATACTTGTAAGCTGTGCCTCTCACAGGCCAAATCCCACTATATTTCTGCCACAGGGATGTTTCTGTGCCACCGGTGAAAAGGTAGCCAGTTGGCATAATAGGGGGATATGCCCCCTCCCAGGAGAGTTTGTGACTTTTTCCCTTTTTTAAAAAAGTTAACTTTTTATTAAATGCTTCAAACAAACATAACAACAATAGAACTGTGATGCAAATGTTTTGAAACGAAACTTCAACGTGATGTCTCTGTCACGAAGAACAATGCAATAAAAATACAAAGTAAAAAAAACAGTAAAAAGTAACATGAACCAGATATAACAACAACCTCTCAACTGTTGCAAAACTAGAAGCGTATTTAACATTAAAGCATAATCATCTTTATCGGATAGATAATCCAAAAAGCAAAACCAAGTTGCCAGAAACTTAGATTGATAATTTTCATCATTGCTTTGTCTAAGGGATTCTGTAATTTTGTCTAGCATGCAAATCTCAGTAACTTTCAAGAACCAGCTATGAATAGAGATTAAATTAGAATTCTTCCAAATCTGTGCTAAAGTCATCCTTGCTGCAGCACACAAATATTCTAAGAGAAATTTATTAACAGTTAAATTGCCTAAATGAGGCTGGATATTGAGTACGAGTTCATGACTTTTGATGGCTGCTGGTTATTGTGTGCAGGTTAGGGAGGTGACCGAATTTCACAAGCTTCTCTGTTGGGAGCAGCAGACATTTTCTCTTTCCTCGCAGGCGTGTTTCTCCTGTTAAAACAAATGTATTTTCAACGTTCTGTGTGTGTCCATTGCACATAAATGGCATAAAATAGCACAGGTGCCATCAAGTTGCTTTCAATTCATAGGGTACACGAGGTCGCATCCTTCCCCAGTAAGACCCAGGGAGGGGAAAACAAACCTGACCCAAAAGCTGGAATCAAGAACCAAAAGGGTGAGAAGATATTCTAATGAAGGGCCAATATTAAAATCCTAGTTGGAACTTATAATATACAAAAATGCATGTATTCAGGGCTATTTTGGGGCAGGAACACACAGGAATGGCGTTCTGGCTGGCTCCTGAGTTGGCCACGCCCAGCAGGAACTCCTTAGCATAATAGGCCACACCCAACAGCAGAATCTCATTAGGATTGGCCACATTAGGGGCGTGTGGCCTAACATGCAAAGGAGTTCCTGCTACCAAAAAAAGCCCTGGGTTTTGACAACAAACAAGGTAAACAGAATAAGAAGCAAAAGGTGGGTGTGGCTGGATGGCCACACTTCTGGTAACATGGGGCTGTGGCCTAATATGCTAATAAGCTGTGCTGTCAGGGGTGTGGCCTAATATGCTAATGAGTTCCTGCTGGGCTTTTTCTACAAAAAAAGCCCTGCATGTATTTATTAGAAAGACAATTAAAAAAACATACATAAGGGCCCAATGAAAGCCTCATAAAAAAGTAAAGCCTAAACACAAGGGCCAATACACATGACCTGATGCGTTTCTGCCCTATCGTTTGACCTTCAGAGGTCAAACAAAATTGAGGTACACATAACTTAAATCTTGCTGCTTAACCTTCCTTTTCCCGGTCCAATATTCACTTATTGGTTATCTTATCGCAATATGTATTTAAGTTACGTGTACCTCAATACCGTCTTTCTAATAAATACATGTATTTTTGTATATTATAAGTTCCAACTAGGTTTTTAATATTGTCCCTTCATTAGACTTTCTTCTCACCCTTTTGGTTCTTGATCGCATCCTTCCTCACCCAGCCGTGAAGTCCACTTGATAAATTTCATGACAAAGTACACGGTCTGCATTTTAAGCACTTAATTCAGAAACAAAGCAGGTTTGGGGCGGTCCATCCTAGGGTAGAAAAATTTTGAAGTTTTTGGACTTGGTTTCTATGAGAACTTTTGCAGTAGGTGAACCATCCGATAACCCATGTTATGTGCAGTCAAGTTGCTTTCAACTTATAGTGACCCTGTGAATTAATGACCCCCAAAACGTCCTCTTGTTGACAGCCTTGCTGAGGTCTTGCAAACTGAAGGCCCTTGTGGTTTCCTTGACTGAGTCAGTTCATCTCATGTTGGGCTACCTTCTTTGCCTACTAAAGTCGACTTTTCCTAGCCTTCTTGTATTTCCTAGTGTGACTTGTCTTCCCATGATGTGGCCAAATTAGAGTCCGCCGCTCTTAACCACGACACCATGCTGGCTCCCGTGAAAATGTGGGAGAGTAAAACTGTTGACAGTGTCAGCACATGGACTGCAAAAAATCCTAAAATGACACTTTCTAGAGGTTGAGATGTCCATTAGTGTGTTGTTTGCTTTGTAGGAATTGATGCTGCTTTCATTCCCCATAGCTAGATGATTTTCGTTGGGGGAGCATGGGGGGGGGGCATGACATCACAAAAATAACAAAATAAAAATAGAGAGAAGAAGCCACTACGACAGGGCCCAGCCACAGCAGTCTCTCTCCGTCCCTTTTTAAAGTCACAAATGGTTAAAATTTTTGGCTGAGTCCTCAGAGGTTTTTTGAGGAGTCCTCAAGGTTTTGGGTCCAACCAGTTTGGCTTCAACCTTCCCCCCCGCCCTTTCAGATGCAGCAGACGCTGGGTGAAACCTGGAGTCGTTCATTCGCAGTTTGCCAGCTATTGTGGTTGTCTCCAACCCGGGAGATTCGGAGGCTGGCAGGGGAGTTGTGGTTTGGGGGGCAGAGCGGCCACCTTCCCTCGCCCCCCTCTCCTACACATCCACACACACACCCATCTTGTCTACTTTACAATCCAGCCCTGGGCCTTCAGCGGGGTCCCCGGGGATCTGGGGAGTCAGCAAGCACCAGCATACTCAGTATCTTTTGATGGGAGGCGGGGGAGTCAGGCCTCAGAGGGTGCTGCTTAACTCTATGGCCCCACACAGTCCAGCAGGGTGTCAGCTTCCTAGTTAAGTCAGTTCCCAACAACATTCATTTTGAAAAAGATAAGTTTATTGGGACAGTAACAGATACTAGACTGAAGACTCTCTGTGTTAGAACTGAAGGTGAAAGGGCGAAGATTACAGATATATTGTGCTCAAGCAGTTTCACTAAAGATCAGGATCCAATCACCCCCCACGGCATTTGCCCGCCAGAATTAACAGTCAGCTACCCCCACACAGACTAAGCACGTACCCCTCTACAGAAATAAAGCAGACCAACAGGTCTCAGCGACACAGTGTCTGACACATCAAAGCATTGAGAAAAATGAAAGCATTTCGGATTTCACATCCCTCTCTCTCCCTCCTCCTTCCTCCATGGCAGGTGCACCATAACATGCATCAGGCACCTGACACAGGGCACATGGAAGGCCGGCATGACAGGCCGACCTCCCTCCCTCCCTCACTCCCTCTAGCAACCAGGGTCCCCAGAAGAAGAGATTGGAGCTATACCCTCCCCTTCACTCAGAGTCTCAGAGTGGCTTACAAACTCCTTTCCCTTCCCCTCCCCACAACAGACATCCTTTGAGGTAACGGGGCTGAGAGAGCTCTTTCCAGAACTGTCCTTGAGAGAACAGCTCTGACAGAACTATGGCTTGCCCAAGGTCATCCAGCAGCTGTAAGTGGAGGAGTGGGGAATCAAACCCAGTTCTCCCAGATTAGAGTCCACGCACTTAACCACTACGCCAAACTGGCTGGACTGTTGGGTAGGAGGGTAGGGTCAGCTCCGAAAGCTGCCCCCAACCCTGCACCCTAGCCCTGCCTGCTTGGCCCACTGCCTCTCTCCAGGGGTGGGCTGTAAGATTCAGTGGGGAGCTATGGAAAATTGGGAGAGGGTGTCGCCTCATATGCCCCATGCTATCTATGGCCCTGCTTTAAAGATGACTGCAGCTTGTATAGGCACCTACTTCCTGTGTCAGGCCTCCTTTCATATGCGCAAGAACAAATCTTGCAGAAGCACCCCAAAGACTCAGTTCTCTCTCCTCACAAGAAAGCTGACCCTCTGGCTACCGAAGTGTGTTCCAGTCTTTAGTTGCAGTGGCAAAGAAACAAAAGCAGCTGTTCTTAGAATCCCCTGGCCTTTGGAAAAGCAGGGAACTTGGAAATGTTACATCAAACTGGGAACCCGCAACTTGGACGCCGTCGTATTGGCAAGATTCCATAATTAAGAAATGGTAGACAGTCTAAGGATAATTACCACAGTCTTCTCCTTGAAGCTTAATGTAGTGCTATCAATCTTACCCTTCAACATGATTCCTGAAAATTATCTTCCCGGTTGAAGAACTCTTTGCAAAAAAACCTCTCTCTTCATTTTGCTTCCTTAAGAGCCTTAGCACAGATGGTAGGAGCAAAGCACCTTTACCTTATTTGTGTGGTACTTGTGCCACAGGTAAATGCTGTTCCTGCTGGATAGAACACCGAAATCAGTTATGCATAAGCAAAGTGGGGTTTGACTTCGTATCCTAGACATGTCTTAATGAAAGCTCAATTTGAGACTGATTTCCCACAAGCAGCTGCGCCATCCTCACTCTTCCCTTTCCCCCAATTGTATTTGTCAATTTCCCACTACTTGCTGAGCGGCCACATTTTGACCCGCAACATCCCCCGATTTCCCATGCGTCTTCTTGTTCCTTGTTTTTTTGAAATCGGGAAGACGTGGAGAAAATTGGGGGATGCTGCGGGTCAAAATGCGGCTGCACAGCAAGTTGTGGGAAACTGATTAATGCAATCGGGGAAAGGGAAGCACAAAGGCGGCGCAGCTGCTTGTGGGAAATGGGTTGGGTTTGAAAACAACACACTGACCAGAATAACTCAGGTTAGCCTAACCTTGTCAGATCTTGGCTGTTCAGCATGGTTGGTCCTGGTTAGCACTTGGATGAGAGACCACCAAGGAATTCCAGGGTCATGACCCGGGGGAAGGCAACAGCAGGCCACCTCTGAATGTCTCTTGCCTTGAAAATCCTACAGGGTTGCTATAAGTCAGCCATGTCTTGAGAGAGAGAAAAAACCCAGAAACAAGATAAGGCATTCAGATTGGTATACAATGGATGGGAGCTGGGGAATCTGCTCTTCTACACCTTCAGAAGCCTTTCTCCAATGGAGGGAATCTTTCTCAGTAAAAGGAAATCTTGATGGAAGGCCATCACTGGATGCACCATAATTGTAACAGCTCCCCAGCTTATGTGGTAGAGTATCTGTTTTGCATGCAGAGAGTCCCAGGTTTGATCTCTGGCCTTTCCAGTTAAAAAAAGGATCAGATAGGAGGTGATGCAAAAGACCTCTAACCTGAGACCCTGGAACCCCGATGCCAGTCAAGAGTAGACCATACTGACCTTGATAGACCACCCCTCTAGCATGCAATAAGGCAGCATCACACATTCATGTCCTGTTTAAGGAGCAGCTTGAGGAAGTGAGAGATGTCTCGGTCAGACTCCCAGAGTTCTCGTAGAAAACAAGTCCAGTTTTTTTGGCAGCTGCTGTGATTGTAACACTTATTTGATGGAGAAGAGAACACGATAAACTATTTTGGGAGAGCCAGGGTGGTGCAGTGATTAAGACTGCTGAAGACCCAGGTTCAAACCCCCCATATGTGCCATGGCAGTTCACTGGGTGACCACGGGCCACTCACATTCTCTCAGCCTGTCCTACCTCACAGGGTCGTTGTGGTGCAGGCTGAAATGGAGGAGTGGAGAATGATGTAAGGTGCTTTGTGTCCCCATTGGGGACCAAGGCAGGGTAAAAATGAATTAAATAAATAAATAAAGATGACCCATGGTGGTTTCCTCTTGAGAAAGGTGGAGTATAAATGGCATAACCAAATAAATATTTGGGTGTTTCTATCATGCTTCACTCCCTAAAAAAAACAGCAACCCGCCCCCAGAAAATACATTTTAGACAAGCAACAAAAAAAGGAGCTCAAGGCAATGCACAAGATTCTTCCTTTCCCTATTTTACTTTCACCACAACCCTGCGAGGTAGGTGAGGCTGAGAGAGAGGGACCGGCTCAGGGTCCCCCAGTGAGCTTTGTGGTAGAACGAAAGTCTGAACCCTGGTCTCCCAGTTCCCAACACAATTTCATCAAATCTCAAAAGCTAAGCAGAGCTAGCCCCGGTTAGTACTTATATGGGAAACCACCTGGAAAGTCCAGGGTTGCAACGCAGAGGCCAGCAATGATAAATCACCTCTGGATGTCTCTTGCCTTGAACGCCCTATGGGGGGTCACCATAAGTTGGCTTGCGACTCAACCGCACTTTCTACCACCTCCTCCCAGATCCTAGCCCAACACCCTAGCCCGATGCTCCACACTAGCTTTCCATACCAGGGTAAGCCAATAACGAGTGAGCCACTAAACTGAATGCAGAGCGTGTAGCCTCGAGTCTTGTATTTACAGTCCCAAGCGAAACCTGAAAGTTCTTGGAACCCCTGCACAAGTCAGGGAGATCTGCTTCAAGGCCCACAAGTCCAGCAGTTCTGGTGAAAATAAATCACTGGGTTAGCAAACTGAGATGGCGGGTGGTGATTGCCCACCTGAATAAGCCACGAGGACAGTAATTTGGGATATATGTCAGCAGGGCTTTTTTTGTAGAAAAAGCCCAGCAGGAACTCATTAGCATATTAGGCCACACCCCCATGTTGTCAGAAGTGTGGTCATCCAGCCACACCCATCTTTTGCTTCTTATTCTGTTTACCTTGTTCCTTGTCAAAACCCAGGGCTTTTTTTTTTGGAGCAGGAACTCCTTTGCACGTTAGGCCACACACCCCTAATGTGGCCAATCCTAATGAGTTTCTGCTGTTGGGTGTGGCCTATTATGCTAACGAGTTCCTGTTGGGCGTGGCCAACTCGGGAGCCAGCTGGAACTCCATTCCTGTGCATTCCTGCCCCAAAATAGCCCTGTATGCCAGCATTAGATCATCTTAATCAGAGAGTAATTACTAGAAGCTAATACAGACGTAATTGACCTTTGAGCTTTGATCAGGCTGAGAACCGTTTCACACATTAGACAGGCAGTGGGCACCTTGGGCTGTACCACTTCGGAGGACACACACACACATACACACACTAAAAAAAGTGTGTCTACCTGTATCCGAAGAAGCGAGCAGCGACTCACAAAAGCTCATCCCCTGCCACATATGTTGTTAGTCTTTAAGGCGCTGCTGGACTAGTATGTAAGAGTGGTGTTTAGGGCCATTTCCTTCTTGATGTGCTCATTCACTAGATGCAGGGAGCTTTTAGCCCAGGGAGGCAAAAGCCATCCCTCTCCGCCACCTGAAGCCCAAAGTCCAGAATTATCCCACCCCAAGTCTTTGTCCTACATAACAGGTTGATCATCTCTAAGGATTGATCTAAATGGAAGACATGAATATTTTTTTTTGCTGTATGCTCAACACTAGCCGTACCATCTCAGGTTCATTCACTTGTTCATCTTCCAACATTACATCAGTCCCCATGTAAAAGAATACCTGGGCATGTTTGGTGTAGCGGTTAAGAGCAGCGGACTCTAATCTGGAGAACCGGGTTCGATTCCCCACTCCTCCACATGAAGCCAGCTGGGGGGCCTTGGGTCAGTCACTGCTCTTTCGGAGCTCTCTGGGTCCCCAAAAATAAGTCTCGTTGACCACAAAAGAACTAGAACTTAAGGCTGCCGGGCAATCTTCAGATTTCCTGACTATACCACACACAATGCCATATAATGATGATGATGACGACGACTGGGCATGAATCTGACATGAAAAATCACAGTGATAAAACAACCAGTAGGAGAATGTTTTGATCTTCTAAAACATCCCATTGCTGACCTCAGTGTGGCAGTCTTCAAACAGAGAGGCTTCAACGTGAGATTGCTGAACTTGAGTTCATTCATGAATTCAGAATGGACACCCACACACATCCCAAGCTGAACAGGGACATAGAGTTCTTATCCCCCTGCAGATGCTCATTTTCTGCCCTAAGCATTTCTCTTCCACTCTAATCAAGCTGGTGACATTCTGTATTGTACCTCTGCATCCTGACTCCTTTCTTTGCAATCCCCCCTCCCACCTTCAGACTGGGGTATAAGTACTTGGGGACCTCCATTCCTATTTGTATCTGATGAAGGGCGCTTTGACTCTTGGAAGCTTACTCTAGGCTTGCCAAGAACTTGCCGCGTGCTGGTGGGGGATGGATACATCCTTGCAGAACCATCCCCAGGGAAGGACAGACACGGAGCACCATGCCATCACCAGGAAGTGACAACAGGCGATGCTCTGGCAATGCGGCTGGAAACTTGATGGTACCATCAAGTTTTCAGCCCCATTGCCAGAGCATCGCCTGTTGTCACTTCCTGGCGACGGCATGGTGCATTACCAGGAGGACTGGTCCGGCCAGGGAGCATGCGTCCCCCGCTCTCCCGTGGTAAGTACTTGGGAACCCTAGCTTATACCCTCAAGTTCTTGTTGTCTCCAAGGTGCTACTGGACTTGAATCTAGCTCTGTATTCTCATTTTTTTGGATGCTTGCTTCTTAGTTGGGATTCGGCTGGGGAAAATCTCCATAGGCCCCAAAGGTATTAATGCAATAATACATCATAAGCCTTGTAAAGTATTCTGAATCTCAGAAACCATCCCGTGGATGTAATCGGTGTATCTGGGCTATAATTGCTTTGTATGGACAAAAAGTCCTCTTATAGTTGGGTGATATGAAACGGAACCTTCATTAACTTGTCCTGGCGTCAGTCAATGGAGTTACTGCTGGGCCTTCCTTGACGGAAGACTCAGATTCTACATGGATGCAGATTTATCCATTTGTCCCCCAGGAGGCAATTTTTTTACACTTCCTTCCAATTCCAAAATGGTGTTTAATCCTCTTGTTTAATCCTCTGCTGTGTTCCCGTTCCCCAGTTTCAAAGGCTGGCAAAAATGTTATCTGCAGGGCTTTGTCCTGTTCCCTTTTTAAAGCAGGTTACCTTTAAGAAAGCGATACATAATTTGTCTTTCAATCCAGCAGCAGGAAGAAGCTTTAGCCTTCCTCTCCCCTTTGAAAGCACAGGTGGCAAATGAGGACAGGGAAAGCCACGCTTGGTAATTTATTCACAGGCCAGCAGGTGTCTTGGGATGACAGTGTGATTTTGCACCACCACCTCCTGCATGAAAAATGCAGATTCACTCTTGCAGATAAATGCCTCACACTGGCAGCGGGTTTGGAGAACATTAAAGTCCAGATGCACCATTAAGCCAGCAGCGGATGACACTCGTGTGATTCACAACATTGGTTCAGATCTGCACAGAGATCTTTTGAATGGAGGATGTAATGCGCAGTTAAGCCAATCACGGATCATAACATGCGTGAAATGTGCAATGCCCATTTGGATCCATGTGCTTTCTTCTGTGAATAAGGATCAGGAGAGGCAGAAACGTTGGTGGAGAGAAAAGGACAGGTTTTGCATTTATTTCAGCTATTATCCGGCAGAATAGTTAAGAGGAGATCACCCTACCTATGTCTACAGGGATTTTTCCTTTTATGAGAGCTCTTAATAGTTGCTTAACCAAAAAGGTTGTTTTTTATTGAACAGAAGAACATCCCAATAAAATGCTCACACGTTAAATCATACACACAAGTAATGGAAGTACAGAGGCAGTGTTCCCTCTAAGCTGAGTTAGTGTGAGCTAGCTCACAGTTTTTTACCCTCCAGCTCACACTTTCTTGTCTTGGCTCAGGGAGGAGGGCTCCAGAGCAAACTAATTTATGCAGCAGCCAAATCGCTCGCTCACAAATTTAATGCCGGTAGCTCACAAAGTAGAATCTTTGCTCACAAGACTCCACAGCTTAGAGGGAACCATTGGAGGTGAGAAGGAATAATAGGAAGGTGTTGGGGAAATATACTTTACCTGTGCAGGAGACCAGGAGTCCCTGGAGCAGAGGCTGGAAAGATGGGAAATGACTCAAACGAAGTCTGTGGGGGTGACCTGCCAGTAGGCACATGGGCCGGACACATAGAGAATGAGCTCTGAGTGCTATTTTTATACCCAAAAACATGTCCAGGGGGCTTGCTAATGAGAGGGATCCCTCAGAACAAAGAATTGATGGGATTAATCAGGGTTATAACAATGTAGTTTGGAAACTCTGTGTAAAGTTCCCAGGAGCGGACAAAAGAGGCCGGAGGTTCCCTTCTAGATGCAAAGTAGAATTTGGATTGGGTTCCTGATTAGTTCTCCCGCGGTTGGAAGACTAATGGATTACTAATTAAAACTAATCAAAATGGAAACAATACTGCTTGATGAGCCACCTGGTCTTTGTGTCTGGAACAGAATGAGAATTCAGGACTTTTCATTACCAAGGAGATGGGAAGAGGAAAGATGAGATCAGATTGATGGGATTAGCAAGTGAGATTGAAAGAAGTTACTCCCGGGAAAGGCAGGTTCATTGTCCGGAGTATGCAGGTGTTGGCAGGGCAGGTAAAAGATCAAATAAACTCCTGATTAGTAAGCGCTGGATCGAGCCCAGAAGCTACCCTGACTATATTGTATTTGGTTGCTTTCGTATTCAGAACAAGGCATGTATAAAGAAGGCCTTTCTTGGACTCTTATTCATAGAAAGAAAGGGAGCTTTTGCCGTTTTTGGTTGATAATTGGCTTTTCGGCCACCAAAATGTCCTCCAGCCACACTACTGCCTCCACAAGAGCAGAGAAACAAAAGGGGAAGGCCACGGAGCTCACCAGCAGGAAAAGGTATCTGGGGACTGAGTTAAGTCACCTGCTCTAGGGAGTTCTCTACAAGGTAATTAGGACTAAGCAACTAGGCAGCTGATATATTGCATCCAAGGGGGTTTTATAGCAATCTTGCAGCTCTACCCATCCTGGTATATCACTGGAGAACCTGACCCTGATTAGAATCTTTCTGGAACAAACATGGCGGCAGGGATGTGTGCCATACTGCCAGGTGAGCGTTCTGCTGCCTCAAGGGCATCATCTGTCTGGGTGTTCCCATCATTGGGAAATTGCAGAGAATTTGATAGCACAGAAGGATTCCTGATAAGGAGTACATTTTAATATCCTTGAAGCATTGATGTAGGTTCCACCAGGTATCTTGTGCCCTCCCAGGCCCAAGATGTACCACCTTGCATTGGACTCCCCATCCTCTTCCTTTTAAAAAAAATATATATATATATTTATAGATTTTTAGTGTACAGAAAAAAAGGGGGGGGAGAAAATAGCAATATGATAATACAAATCCATTAAATTAATATATATACTAATTAGAAATATTAATACCCATACATTAAATTAGAAAATATAATATAACAGTATTAGTTTGAAATACAAATGGGAGGTTTTCTCGTTGACTTCTTTATCCAATTGTAAACTTTTTTCCATCTGTTTTGATATATTATCTCGTCTTTTCCTGAGAGTATTGTGTTTAATTTATCTAATTCAGCAATTTCCAAAATTTTATCCATTAAATCCTCATTGTTGGGTACAATATCTTTTCCCCAATATTTAGCAATTAAAATTCTTGACATAGTAAATATGTATATTATAATTCTTAAATCTTGACTCCCCATCCTCTTCCAAGGAGGTTCTGTCCAATGTTTGTCCTCAGGAAGGATAACAGGAGCTCAGTGTGGTGTGAATAACTCTCCTGTTAACATATTTTCCTAGTGCTTCAGACTTACGCAGTACCCAGTATTACAATTATATCAGCAAAGGTATCTTTTCTCCTATCCAGAACCACTTTTCCTACTTGTCTCTGTTCAGTTTCCATAAGAGAAAAACATCTGAATAATTCCTTATTCATTGTACTACTTAGACAGTTTCACCTGTGCTCTATGATACAACCAGGATTGGGACCACAGCACCTTCCAGGGATGGGGAAGGAATTCTGCAAAGTGGGGAGGCAGGCTCAATACCAAGTTTCTGCTCTTTCAGGTAGGGGGGCACAACACCAGTAAATACCAGGGGAGGGACTGTGGCTCACTGGCAGAGCATCTGATTGGCTTGCAGAAGGTCCCAGGTTCAATCCCAGGCATCTCCAGTTAAAAGGGTCAGGTAGGAGGTGACATGAAAGACCTGAGCCTGATACCCTGGAGAGCTGCTGCCAGTCTGAGTGGACAATACTGACTTTAGTTGCTGTAGATTTTGCATCTTGGTCTTACCAAGACCACAGCCACACAACCCGGAAATACTGACTTTAGTTGCTGTAGATTTTCCGGGTTGTGTGGCCGTCTTGCTCTTGCCAAGACCATGGCCACACAACCCGGAAAATCTACAGCAACTAATGAACTCCAGCCGTGAAAGCCTTCGACAACATATTAATACTGACTTTGAGGGACCAATGGTCTGATTCAGTATAAGACAGCTTCGCGTGAACATGTAAACTGAATACAATAGCAGCGGGCAAGGAAAAGCTGCAGGTTTTGGGCAACTACCCTGCTTTGCCCTCTAGGAGTTATACCATTGTCATTGGACCTAGTATTAGTAATGCCTAGGTTATGGAGGACCTGAAAGTCTTGAGTGAAATCCATGCAAAGTAAACTGCTTTCCCCTAATGCCTGTTCAAGAAATTGACTTTGCAGTCCTATGCAGAGTTATTCCAATCTAAAACCTCTGATTTCGGTGAGCTTAGACTGGACTTACTCTCTATGGGATTGCTCCGTGCACGATCAAGATGAGTTCCACATCGCCCGTCCTTTCCTATTTGGTAGCCGAGTTGTGCATTAAGTGGGTGTCACTCTAATTTTGACAGACCAATATAAGCAAAATCAGGAGAAGAAATGAACCATGATAGATCCCTTTTCTTGAAAAAGCAAAGAAAATTAATTCCATGCTTCAACGTTGCCTCCCTTCCAATACCAATTGAGTTGACAGCATTGGGCATCTTCCAATTACTCCCTGCCATTAAATCATGCCTCGCTCTTAATTTGGAGGCCGTTTGAAAACTTGAAACAAGCACTAATTGATCAGCTTTTATAATAAATAGCATCAACTTCATTTGTGATTTAATTCATCATGTGTCTCTTCCCTTTAAGCGGTGGAGTTTTTAACTTGATTGAACGGTTCGGCTTTTATCTCCTTCAAGCCAGCCATGGCAGCTAGAGTCTGCCCGATTAAGAGATGTTCTACCCAATTGCATCCTCCATTCCAAAATAAATGTGCTACACCCCGCAATGTTTTCAATACCTGTCAGCTCCCCTTCCTGTGAATCTATTACATACCCTCTGATGCTTCACAGATGAAAATACGGACATGTTTGGAATGTTCCTTTCCCCTGATGAGGGATCGCTCCGTGAATGCCATCACCTCTACTGCTGCGTGTTGTTAAAGTTTCTTTGGTACTTTTTTGTGTTGGGTTTTTTTAAGAAAAACAACAACACTGAAGGATCTGAGGATTCAAAAGAAAAGAGGGAGATTGTTCTTTTTTTGGCTTAAGAACGTGTTGATCTTCAAGGCGTCTTTGGAACTTGAAGGACAGTGAGAGGGCATTGTCACAAAATGGCTTCCCTGGTGGACAGAGCTACCCCCAGAATGATGTCATGGGGACTTGGGGCCAATCACAAACGGTTGGGAAGTCCACAGCCAAGTGTTGCCCTGTGATGGAGACAGTTGTTTCTGAATGGGTGCTTCCTGCAGACACACGAATGATGCCTCCTGGATTCTACTGAAGCATCTCCTACTTCAGTGAGGTGGAGGAAGACCTGTTCTGGCTCTTTAAGGAAGCTCTCGGAAAGATACAAGCAGGCACTGTGGCTCTGGCTCAGAGCTCATCCCAGTGGATCACTCCACTAGGAAACCATGATTGTCCTACAGTTTTCCATCGCCAACTCAAAATAGACCGTAACAGTATATGGCAGGCCAAGCAATGCCATGCTGCCTTAGTAGTCAGATCATAAATCCAGAGGAGTCAGCTGTGTTAGACTGTTGTTGCAAAAGAATAAAAAGCTCAGTAGCACCTTTAAGACTAACAAACTTAAGTTTAGCATAAGCTTTTGAGAAACACAGCTCTCTTCGGCAGATGCGTGGAGGGTATGAAGAAACTGGCGAGAGATAGATATGTGGTAAGGGGGATGGGGGAGGATGCAGAAAGTGCCATATAAATCCAAAACAGGTGCAGAAGTCGTGAAAAAGGATGAATGTGCAATCCATTAGTATTCAGGTGTTTACATTTATGTGTTTATCTATTTAAAACTTTTATCCAGCTGTTCTCTCAATACCGCTGCTGTGCAGTGTGACCCCCCTCATGCGCTAGAGACAAGCTTCATCTCCCACAACCCAAATCAAAGATGGACTTTCTAATGAGCCAGTGTGGTATAGAGAGCGGGACTATAACTGTGGAGGCACAGGTTGCATTCCCCCTTGCCGTGGACATTTACTGAGTAACTGTCAGACCGCTGCTGCAATCAGTTCCCAATAACTTTCATTCAAAGAAGTAAAATTTATGGAGACTTTGAGAGTATGCAGATATCTTGATCATATCGTGTTAGAACTAAAATAAAGTATGTGCAGCAAACAGTTTTACATTATTCAAGGAGACCCCCCTGATGGCCCAGGGCCAATCAGGGTTCAGGTAAAGCCCACCAAAGTAACAGGATGTTCTTCCCAGGAGAAATACTACACCAGGCACTGAAAGTCATGCAGAGATAATAGAAACAGAGAAGACACAGCAGAATTGAAACTTAACATTCCAGCGTCACCCCCACTCCCATGGCAGCCAGGGCTTGAGAAAGGCCTAGCTGACAGTAATCTTGGCTTTATCATGCTCTCTCTCATCTTAACCTACTTTATGGGGTTATAAACAAGGCTCTTTTTGTAGCAGGGACTCCTTTGCATATTAGGCCACACACCCCTAATGTAGCCAATCCTCCAAGAGCTTACAGAGCTCTTCTTACAGGGGCTACTATAAGCTCTTGGAGGATTGGCTACATTAGGGGTGTGTCACCTAATATGCAAAGGAGTTCCTGCTACAAAAAGAGCCCTGGAAGAAAATCTAGGAGGAGAGCCGTATGCTCTACTCTGAGCTCCTTAGAGGAAGGATAGGATAAAAACTAAATAAGTAAAAAACTGTGGGGGTAGAAGCTGAGCCCTGAAGAAAGATAACCCTAGCAACTCTCCCTAACAAAACTTTAACAAGGCACCTCTAATGACTTGGGTAGTTAGCTATTTTCCAGTGATGGGTGCTAGAAATTAAGAACTGTGGTTCATAAATAAGGGCAGTTGGGATGTTTGTCATGTTAGGCACTTTGGTGGACATTTGTTTTGGGTTTTTGGGGGGTCAATTAATCACTGTAGCTTACATCATGGAACCAAGCCCATCAATTTGGAGTGACTGCAAACAAGGCAAGGTCAGGAGAGGGTGTTGGCAAGGTCCTGGCAGGCCATAAAGACATCAATAGTGAGTTTGTGGTTGGTTGGTTGGTTGGTTGGTTGGTTGGTTGGTTGGTTGGTTAGTTGGATTGGTTGGTTGGATGGATGGATGGATGGATGGATGGATCAAAATAGACACCTTATTTCCTACTACCAAAGTGATGCTATTGGTACATGCCACTACCTGTGGGAGACAGTTCATAAGAGAATAAGGAACAGCTGGAGACTACAACATATGAAGAAGAGAAGTAGGTTTTATACCCTGCTTTTCTCTACCCTAAGGAGTCTCAAAGTGGCTTAGAATCACCTTTCCTTTCTCTCCCCACAACAGTCACCTTGTAAGGCAGGTGGGACCGAGAGAGTGTGGAGAGAACTGTGACTGGCCCAAGGTCACCCAGCAGGCTTCATGTGGAGGAGTGGGGGAATCAAACCCAGTTTTCCTGTTTAGAGTCTGCCACTCTTAACCACTACACCAAGCTGGTTTTCACTGATTCAATAAGCTTGTAGCTGTATGACTGGCTGATCCTTCAATACAAATTTTCGTGTGTCAGACAGAAGGGTGTTGTTTTTTTATCTAGCTTTTGGTACAGTATTCTAATGCTCCGTATACAGGGCATATATTTGGAAAGAAGAACATTCAGTTTGGTGAGCCCCTCTTTGCAGACTTAAGTTCTAAAACTGATAATTTTATTCCTTTAAAAAAAACCAACCTGACTGATGTGTGAAATAACCATCTCAGATCAAAGGCATCAGACCCTTTCCAATTGTCTCACATCCTTTCAGCCCCTTTAGTTTTCAAGAAACATAAGTTATACAGCATGAAATATTTTGGTGGCTTCCAGAATAAGGTAATTCCTGCCTACTAAGACTCCATGGAGGACTGGGAACTATGGCAAAGGGATGTGGCGATTCAATTTGTTGCCTTTGTCATCCATTAGGGTCCGTCTTATTTTTTGTTCTGTCATTGATGGTTGTTTTGACTTTTATGCTGTTTTGATACTACTGTTGAGTACACACCATTTTTATGCCATTTATATACAACTGACAGACACACACAGCTTTTGAGTCCAGTAGCATCTTACAGAACAACAAGATTTCCAAAAATTCTTGTTGATCTCTAAGATGCCACTGGACTCTGTCCAGCTCTTCTACTGCAGAACAGCCCAGCTACCCTCTAAAACAAATAACATTAATGAATGTGTGCCTTTTTACAGGAAAGATTCAGCACTCGGAATCAGAGGATGGTGTGATAGCTAGGGTTGCCATTCCCTAATTGGGAGTGGGGGATCCCACGTTTTTGGAGGGGGGCTTTTGCCCACCACTGGCCAGTTGGCCAGCAAGAGGAAACCCTGCCCACAAACAACAAGGTCACACAATGTGCCGGCATCACACAGAAGTGACATAAGCACATAGGGGGTGTTGTGCAGTGACGCTCTTGTCTTTGGACAAAACTCTATGATTTGAGGCTGATTTTACCATAGAGTCTTGCCCCAAAACAAAAGCGTTGCCGTGCAATGTCCCAACATCACTTCCGCTTGATGTCGGCACATTGCGGCGCTCCGCCCCACTCCCGGAAAGTTCTCTTTCACCCTCCCCCACCAGCATGGCATTCGAACCTGGCAGCCCTAGTGATAGCAGAAATATGTATGGGTTCATTTCTTCCAAAGGAGAAGTAAAACTGAAATGAGAATATTCCTGTTGAATTAACAAGGTGGGGATATTGGGATAGAAATCGAATGGGGGATGTTCAAATCAAATTGCCAGGTGTGTGACATTCAGCCTCATCCCTAGGCTGGAAAGAAAAGGAACCATGTAATGTGGTGGTCCCCAACATTTTTGGGGCCTGCGGGCACCTGTAGAATTTTGACACAGTGTGGGGGAGACAGCCACAAAATGGCTGCCACAGCTTACCTTCAGTCACACGGTGAAGATCCTTGGACTGTGGTGGCGGCTGTTGCCAAAGCAACATTGGTAAAAATCTGCCCAACCCAATCAAATCACCAGTGGCAAAAGCCCCACTTGGCCTCACTCACTTTCTAAAAACACAGGAAAGGAGTCAGAGGGCGCCATAGTTCCCATGGGCACTTCCTTGGGGACCCCTGCTGTAATGGAACCCCAAAAGCAAGCCCAGATTTTGAATGCCACAGAACGGTATCTCTAGTGCATCATGTAAGTCTTTCCATTAATCAGTTCTTCGAGAACATTAGTGGTTCCCAGCTTGAGATCCCCTGATTTATTTTCTTCCAAGATCCATGACACTGGCGTGTTTAATTCATTTCCTTTTTTCCAGCTGTAGTGAGCGCCATCCCAGTCCCGACGCTAGAAAGCGCTCAGTACCCAGGAATCCTGCCATCTCCCACGTGCGGCTACCCACATCCCCAGTTCACTCTCCGACCGGTGCCGTTCCCGACGCTATCAGTCGATCGGACTTTCGGAACGGGAAGAAGTAAGTAGAGGGCTTTGTCTTTTTCTTTTTTCTTTTGCCCAGGTCAAGGATTTTGAAAGAAATAAGAGGCGCCATGCAAACAGACCCTGTAAGGTGCTTGTGATTGATAGGAGGCTGTCCCGCCCCCGGAAGGGAATAAAACAGCCACTCGGCTGAGCCTGTGGGAGGGCAGCTTCAGCACCCAATCACCTTTGAGAAGGGGGATAGAATGGTGGACGGAAGCACAGCAGGAGGGTGAGTCCTGCCTCTGGGAGAGAGCAGTGAGAGCTCCGGTCTCAGCAAAAGAGCAGACAGAGTGAAGGGGAGCTCTGCTCGGTATTGTGGCAGAGTGGTTTGGCTCTACCTCTGGGAGAGAACAGAGTACCCAATTGTTATGCCTGTCTCTGGCAATGAGTGCAAGCGCCATTTAGCCTGACTCTTGGGAAAGGGCAGGCTGGCGTGGGTGGAATCCTGTGTGTGAGAGGATCAGTAAAAGCCCATCTTTGCCTGAAAGCATTACAGAAAATTCAAGCTACCTTCTGATGCCCTAACTAGTTAAAATTGATGTGCCTCAGCCAGGTTTCCCCTTTGCCTACTTGGGGGCCCGTGCCGCTGATCTGTTCCTTGAAACCAATCTGTAAATAAACAAGTCTTCTTTCCTTGTTTACGTCAAGAATCCCGCCTCAGTGATCTCCGTATGCCATTTGCTTACCACCAGACTTATATCATGGCAGCGGACCCATTCCCATGCACTGGCTGCCTTAAGAACACCTGGTGACTGGGAGGGGCAGGGGGGGAAGGTTTCTAGTTCCTTAAAAATTGCAGGAGGGTGCGTGGGTCCCCTCAGGGCATATTCAAGGAAACTTCTCATTACATGACTGATTTAAATTGACTAGGAGGGGGGAATGAAGTTGTGTAATGGTGTGCTTCAAACTGGAGACCATGTAAGCTCCACAAGGTGGTTCAGAATTCTTCTTCTTCTTCTTCTTCTTCTTCTTCTTCTTCTTCTTCTTCTTCTTCTTCTTCTTCTTCTTCTTCTTCTTCTTCTTCTTCTTCTTCTTCTTCTTCTTCTTCTTCTTCTTCTTCTTCTTCTTCTCCTCCTCCTCCTCCTCCTCCTCCTCCTCCTCCTCCCCCTCCTCCTCCTCCTCCTCCTCCTCCTTCCTTCTTCCTTCTTCCTTCTTCCTCTTCTCATGATGATGATGCAACAACACAAAAGGTTGTTTTGGAATTCACCCGTCTTAACCATTCCACTTCCATATGTACTTTGAGGAAATCTCACAAAAGGAACTCTCCCCCTCCCCCTTTCCCGTCACGATGGACTGAAAACGTTGTTGAGGAAGCACAAACAAGTCCTTTCCTTGCACACCTTCTGATCAGCAGCTCATAGCCCCTGCAATCACTTTATGGGGTGTTTGCTGGACAGATTTTGTGTTTCACTTGAAATACATGTCGGTGATTTCCCCCTGTGTCTTGTTTCTGTATCAACTATAGTGAGGGCCCATCCTCCTTTTGGGAAGAAACCTGCATGAAGCTGATGTAGACTCCCCCAGCCCTTTTTCTTGGTTCCTCACATGGGGATCTTTTGGGCATGTTGTAGGTATGTCGGGCTATCTTTTGGCTATGCTCCTGCAGAGTGTAGGGAGTTGGATTAGATGACCTGCAAGGTCCCTTTCAACTCTAACATTCTATGAATCTATGATTCTAAGGGAACTTTCCTGGTCAGACAACTAGATTTGAGTCTCAAGTGGTTAAGATGCTGAACTGCAGGCTGTGGAAGGTCAGTAGTTCAGCAGTTCGAGACCCGGGTGCCACGTGATGAAGTGAGCTCCCGTCTCTAGTTCCAGGTCCTGCCAACCTAGCAGTTCGAAAGCAAGAAATTGCAAGTAGATAAATAGGTACCGCTTCGGTGGGAAGGTAACAGCATTCCGTGTGCCTTGGTGTTTAGTCATGCCGGCCACATGACCATGGAAACCTCTTCGGACAGCGCTGGCTCTTCGGCTTTGAAACGGAGATGAGCACCACAACCCTAGAGTCAGATTTGACTGGCTTCCAAGCCAGGGAACCTTTACCTTTACCTGCACCTCAGAGACCAACAAGATTTCTGGCCGTATGAGCTTTCAAGAGTCAACATTCTCTTTGTCAAGTATGTCGGATCCTTTCGTCAGCCTTGACCCTCAAAAGCTCATTCCCTGCAAATCCAGCTCTTCTACTGCAGACCAGCCTGGCTAAGCTTTGAAACTATCATTTGGTCTAACATTACCACCAAGCGAATGAGGACGTCAGAAGCTGTCAAGCCAGGGTCACAAGACACCCATGTCTTACTTCTCCTTGACTGAAATTCTTCAAAGCCTTGTTTGCCCTCTCCACAATCCGGTCAGGGCCGGCCTCATAATCTCCCCCTGAACAGAGGGAGATCTTTAAGCTGTCAAAGCAAGAGATGCTCATAATCAACCAGATGAAAACATTGCGCGCATCACTGCTGACATGTAAGAAGCCAGCCGAGCGGTGCGTTTTCTTATGCCTGGTTAGCGCTCGGTTCAAGAGCTTTGGATGGGCTTAGGCAGGACTTGAACTTAATAGCTGAACTTTCCAAAGGGCTTTCTCTTGCCATTGCCTGTGAAGGAAAAAGAGAGAGGGAGAGAGGTGTGGAGGAACGGGTTTTATCTCTTTTCTCCCATCCTCTGTTTCTTCCAAGTATAATAAAACCAGAATATTTGTTGCAGTAGAAAAGAGCAATAGTAACATTAGTTGTTGTAGATTTTCCAGGCTGTTTGGCCGTGATCTTGGACCATGGCCATACAGCCCGGAAAATCTACAACAATGAATGAACTCCGGCCATAAAAGCATTCGACAACATATATTCCAGTAACACCTTAAAAACTAACAAAATTTGTGGCGGGGTATTCGCTTTCCTGAGTTGCTGCTTGCTTCTTCAGATACAGCGAGCAGGGACTCACGGAAGCTCATACCCCGCCACAAATTTTGTTAGTCTTTAAGGTGCGACTGGACTCCTGCTCTTTTTCTGCCACTACAGAGAGACAAAGCTACCCACCCTTGATCTATCTTCTTGGAATATTCATTATGTTGAAGATAAGTGGTGTAACTGCTTTGAACCTCAACCTATTGTTTTAACTCGTTGATTTAATCTTAATTGGAAGTGTGTATGTGATATTTTAAATTGCTGTTGTTTTGTATGTTTGATGTGAGCTGCCCTGAGCCCACTTTTGGGGTAGGGTGGGATATAAGCCACAAAAATAAACACATAAATAAAACAAACCCTTTTTCCACATTATAATTCTCAGTCGGGTGACTGATGAAAATAGCACCGCTTGGGCCCAGTTTGAAAGTGACACTGGATGGGTAAAATCCGCTTCCCTGTGTGAGATTCTACCTTGGCAGCATCATTATTATTTATTTATTCTCAAAATTTGCACCCTAGCAAGGGCGGCTAACTATTTAAAGCACGCAAGATAAAATTACATTACAAAGCTGTTAAAATCAGCCTTGCTCCCAAACATACATCATTAAAACAATTTTTTTTAGAGTTAAAACACACACAAAAGAGTTAAAATACATGCAAAACATAAGAAGTGAACAGATTTTCAGCAATGCTGATTCTGTGAATTTAGGCAGATTATGAGAAGGAGGAGGAGGAGGAGGAGACTGGATTTATACCCCGCCCTTCACTACACAAAGGAGTCTCAGAGCGGCTTACAAACTCCTTTCTTTCCCCCTCCCCACAACAGACACCCTGTGAGGTAGGTGGGGCTGAGAGAGCTCTGACAGAAACTGCTCTTTTTCAAGAACAGTTGTGCCAGAACTCTGGCTTGCCCAAGGTCATCCAGCAGGTGCAAGTGGAGGAGTGGGGGATCAAACCCGGTTCTCCCAGATTAGAGTCCGCGCACTTAACCACTACACCAAACTATCGGGAGAGAGGGTGGCATCAGTGCTTAGGTCTTGTGGCACTTTCTTATACACCTAGGAAATGCTGATCGCCACTTTGGGGTCAGGAAGCAATTTTTCTCCAGGCCGGTTTGGCCAGGGATCCTGGAGGGATTTTTTTCTTCTTGCCATCGTCTGGGCAGGGAGCAGGGGATCACTGGGGCTGCGAATTTCCTGCATCGTGCAGGGGATTAGATTAGCTGACACTGGAAGTCCCTTCCGACTCTATGATTCTAAGAATGTTAGATAGGAAGGAGGGATCATTGAGGAAAAACTAGATGAAAGAAATCTTCACCCACTGTCAGAAGATGGCAGCGGAGGGGAAACAGATGAATCTCCGTGAGGAGAGAATTCCAGAGCTTTGCTGCCGTGACTGAGAAAGCCTCTCCAGGATTACCACCTGCCTAATCTCAGAAGGTGGGGGACTGGAAACAGAACCTCTGAAGATGGCCATAATAGTCAGAAAGGGATTAGGTGGTCTTTCAGATATGTTGGTTCCAAACCATATAGGTCTTTAAAGTTTAAGCAACGTGAATTGCGCCTGGAAACAATTTGGAAGCTAGTGTAGATGGGCGAAGACTGAGGCGATATGATTCTGATGAGGAAGAAGAAGAAGAAGAAGAGATTGGATTTATACCCCGCCCTTCACTGCCCAAAGGCGTCTCAGAGCGGCTTACAAACTCCTTTCCTTTCCCCTCCCCACAACAGACAGCCTGTGAGGTAGGTGGGGCTGAGAGAACTTCTGACAGAAACCATCCTTGAGAGAACAGCTGTGCCAGAGCTTGTGACTGACCCAAGGTCACATCAGCAGGTGCAAGTGGAGGAGTGGAGAATCAAACCCGGTTCTCCCAGATAAGAGTCCGCACACTTAACCACTACACCAAACTGACCCACTTGTTGAAATCCGGGCTGCCGCATTTTAGTTACTCAGACTGGCAGCTACTCTCTAGGATCTCAGGCAAAGTTCTTTTATATCACCTACTATCTGATCCTTTTAACTGGAGATGCCAGGATTGAACCTGGGACCATCTTCTACCATGGATCCACAGCCCCTCTCTATGGGTTGCTGGCTCCTAGCCAGTGATCCATGGTCCATGTGTACTAGCATGCGAATGCCCAATACCTAAGGACCAGTGAGGTTTGAAACATGCAGGCTACATTGCATCCTGTACAGACGCTTTGCCCAACCATGCCTTGCTGAAAAACATTTCTCAACGCAAACTTCAATCAGATGCAGGATGGGAAAGAAATGTATTAAGTCAGTGATGAATATTAATTTCACTCGATCAGAGCTAGAATTAGCGTGTTACCGATCGGAAAATGCCTGTTTCTGTTGATGTCCACTTACTCTATGAATAGTGTCAGGAGACACAGCAGATAAATCCCATAACGCACCCGATATTTTTAACCTAAGGCAAGCTCTGTGCCCATATGCAGACAAGAGCAAAACCATGCATTGCAATAACTCATCTCAGAGTAACGGTCCCTGCATCATTACATGACTGGACATACTATTGATCGGCGGGATGCACCCCTTTGAATCCATCATGCGCAATGACATTATGGAGGGTGTCGCCATTCATCCCGTCAAATGGGCCGTGCTCGAATCCTCCTTTCTGTTTCTTGAAACCCATTTCTAATGACCTGGAAAAAAAAAAAAAAACAATGCTGAAAACTAGCAAAAAAAAATAATAATTCCCGACTCAGCCATCTGCTGAAAGAGAAACTGGAGAAAATGAGGGGGAAAGGCAGACCTCAATTGGCACCTTCCATCCCTGGATGATAAAGCTGTCTGCCATTTTGACCACTGTCAAAAAAGCAGGGAGCGGCAAGACAAGAATAATGACTTTGTGCCGACTCCTTTCTTGGATGCAATCTGCCGGCATGAAAATAGGGGCCTTTGTCGGAATGGTTTCACGACGTCTCTCTCTTGTGTGTGTCAAGGATAATATGAAACCCACACGTTACAGGCTGGATTTTAGTCAATCTCCCTGAGCTGCGAGGGGTCTTTGCAGGGTAGCTAACTGTGCTGGATAGTTTCCAATGTTCTGGAAGGGGCTGACTGCATCAGTCCGGAGTCAGTGATCGCACCTCAGTGTCGGTCCAGAGGGTGTGTTCTGCAGAACGGTATTCCTGATAAGGCTGCCAACCACCAGGAGATCTCCCACTATTGCAGTTGATCTCCAGATGAGCAAGATCAGTTCTCCTGGAGAAAATGGCTGATTTGGAGGGTGGACTCTGCCAAGGCCCCTCCCCTCCCCAAACCCCACCCTCCCCAGGCTCCACCCCCCATATCTCCAGGTATTTCCCAACCCAGAGCTGGCAGCCCTCGTTCCTGAAATATTAGTGGCATGACCAGGTGCTAGAGCATAAAGCAGGGGCAAGGGGAGGCTTGCTTAATGTAAGAGCCACATAGAATAAACGCCAGATGTTTGAGAGCCGCAAGACATGACTAGATGGATCCCTGGTCTGATTCAGAAGGGCTCTTCAGAAGGGCCCCCTCCAGCACCAAGAATAGAGTGCATCACCTGCCCCAGACTGAGAGCTCCCATCTATACCCTGTGGCTAACAAACTCTTAAAGGAGTTTGTTAGCCACAGGGTATAGATGGGAACTCTCAGTCTGGGGCAGGTGATGCACTCTATTCTTGGTGCTGGAGGGGCAGCAGTGGGAGGGCTTCTAGTGTCCTGGCCCCACTGCTGGACCTCCTGATGGCACCTGGTATATTTTGGCCTCTGTGTGACAGAGTGTTGGACTAGATGGGCCACTGGCCTGATTCAACATTGGCTTCTCTTATGTTCTTATGTTCTTATGAACAAATATTACACACTTTTTATTGGAAAATATGCAGATTTGCTTGTTGTTAACATTAAATGAGACTGTGAAAAGATAAAAAAAGGGATTGAAAACAGATATTCATAATTATATTTATTTATTTGATGATATTTGTAGGCGGGGGGGGCGCTTTGAGATTGCATTTAAAGTTGTTTTCTTTCTCTGCTCCCCCCATCTCAAGCCTACCCAGGAAGGGGGAAACTGGCTGGGGAAGGGAAGACCGATTGGGGAGGCATGCCTTCCCTTCACTTTCCCAGCCGCCCTACCGGGAGCCACACAGTATGTGTGAAAGAGCCTCATGTGGCTCCCGAGCCACAGTTTGGCCACCCCTGGCATAAAGTGTGGCAAGCAGAAGATGTGGCACTCCGTATGTATTACTAGGACTGGCTAATCCAGGGTGTTGGGCTAGATGACCCTGGAGGTCCCTTCCAATTCTATGATTCCATGATTCTATTTTTATGCTCTTATCCAGGCTTTGGGTCACAGGAGCCGCTGCAGCATCCCACGTATTTCCTTAAACATTTGGAGAGGTTCTTAGGACAAAAAAAAGATGAGCTCTAGATTATGAATCTTGGTCCTTTTAGCAGATACAACCTGCTTGCTCCTTTCAGTTTTGCTAATCAGAGAAGGCATTTCTGTTCTACTGTCAGCTGCTTAAGGGAGGAAAAAATGTGAACATATGAACCTGCCAGAGACAGGTGTAATGATCGGGTACGCTCTAGAGGTAGAGCTAAACCACTCTGCCACACTGCCGAGCAGAGCTCCCCTTCATAGAATCATAGAGGGTCCGGGGTCATCTAGTCCACCACCCTGCACAATGCAGGTAACTCACAAATAGCTCCCCCACACACACACACACCCCTAGTGACCCCTGTTCCTTTTTTTTTCCAAACAAATTTTATTTTATTTTCCAAATGCAACATATAACAGGACCCCTGTTCCATGCCCAGAAGATGACAGCCTCCAGGATCCCTGGCCAAACTGGCCTGGAGAACAATTGCTTCCTGACCCCAAAGTGGCGATCGGCATTTCCCTGGGTGTGTAAGAAAGATCACTGAGCACTGAGGCAGCCCTCCCTGCCCTCCCTTCTAGTTACCGGCTTAAGTTCACAGAATCAGCAATGCTGTCAGATGGCCCTCGAGGCTCTGTTTAAAAACCTCCAAAGAAGAAGAGCCCTTCTGGATCAGACCAGGGATCCATCTAGTCCAGCATCCTGTCTCTGGAGTTCCTCTGGAGGGCCAACAAACAGGGCATAGAAGCCCTGACAGAGCAGCTGTCCCCATCCTCCGATGCCAAGGCCGGGCCCAGAGCAACCACCAGCATGAGTTCATGTTTTTCTGTAAACCTGGGGAGTCCCCCGAGATTGCAGTAAAATCTGTTTAACACTGGTGCGGCCCTGATCCACAGATTTAGGTGTCCGCAGATGGGATCCACCAAGGCTTTATTTGTAGAAAAAGCCCAACAGGAGCTCATTAACATAATAGGCCAAACCCAACTGCAGAAATTCATTAGCCTATTAGGCCACTCCCCCATGTTACCAGAAGTGTGGTCATCAAGCCACACCCACCTTTTGCTTCTTATTCTGTTTACCTTGTTTGTTGCCAGAACACAGTGCTTTTTTTTGTAGCAGGAACTCCTTTGCATGTTAGGCCACACACCCCTAATGTAGCCAGTCATAATGAGTTTCTGCTGTTAGGTGTGGTCTATTATGCTAATGAGTTTCTGCTGGGCGTGGCCAACTCGGGAGCCAGCCGGAACTCCGTTCCTGTGCGTTCCTGCCCAAAAATAGCCCTGGGACCCACACATTGCTATTAGATATATAGATATTTGGACAGGGTCTCAGCCACCACACTCTCCCAGCGGCTTATTTATTGGCATTCAACTTGGGTCTTCCTGCACATTCCATCATGATTTGCCACCTCTCTGAATCCTCACTTCGCATCGCATTTTCTTAAAACAATTCCCAGTCGAGATTTACAACTCAGGTCTACTTCTTCTAATGTGATTGAATGATCCTTCCATAATCTTCAGTTGCGCCTAAGGGTGGGTGTGTGTGTGTGTGTGTGAAGAACCCTGCTTTGCATCATTAAGTCTTCAGATGGTGAGTCCAGATGTGTGCCTGCCGTGCTTCCAGTGTCAGCTTTCATTTTTAATCCTGAGCTTCTCCGGCTTTAGAAAAGCGTTCAAGGCAGTGGCTGTCTAACGCTCCATAAGGTCGAACGCCAGCCTGCATAATGAAATCCCAGCATCGGCCAGGAGAGTTTGAGAACCGCTGGAAGAGGTGCACTCCCAAAACAGCAGGTGTGCATTAGCAGAGCTTAGTAGCACATCTGTGGGCACTCTGGCTGGTCCAAACCACCCCACTGACATCTTTTTATTGTGTTTGCAACAGACATTAGCCTTTGCCTCCCTGGAGCTCCTGATCCATACCTGTTCTATATGCCTCCCCGGTTTCCTTGGGACTGGACCGTCCAATTCTGGAAAACAACAGCAATTCCTTATGGCCACTCAGTGGAACCAGTGCACCCTCTAAGCCATGGAGCCTTGTGAGCAAAAATTCTACTTTGTGAGCTACTGGCATTAAAGTTGTAAGTGAGCGATTTGGCCACTGCACAGGTGAGCTTGCTCTGGAGCCATCTTTCCTGAGCTAAGACAAAAACATGCGAGCCTGAGGCTAAAAAGCTGTGAGCTAGCTCACACTAACTCAGCTTAGAGGGAACACTGGTAGAACCATTTGGAATCTCACCAGGGACATGGGGTGAAATCTGAGCCCATGCCCAGGTACATAAGAACATAAGAGAAGCCAATGTTGAATCAGGCCAATGGCCCATCTAGTCCAACACTCTGTCACACAGTGGCCAAAATATACCAGGTGCCATCAGGAGGTCCAGCAGTGGGGCCAGGACACTAGAAGCCCTCCCACTGCTGCCCCCCTCCAGCACCAAGAATAGAGTGCATCAGCTGCCACAGACTTAGAATTCCCATCTATACCCTGTGGCTAATAGCCATGATGGACTTCTGCTCCATATGTTTATCTAATTCCCTCTTGACACTGTCCATGCTTGTAGCTGCCACCACCTCCTGTGGCAGTGAATTCCATATGTTAATCACTCTTTGGGTGAAGAAGTATTTCTTTTTATCTTCTCTAACCCGACTGCTCAGCAATTTCATGGAGTGCCCACGAGTTCTTGTATTGTGAGAAAGGGAGAAAAGTACTTCTTTCTCAACCTGTATTGTAATGATTAGTTATTATTGTACAATGGCTGGAGAGTTCATGCTGGGCTTTTCCTCATTCCCATTCTTTTTTTTTCTTTTTTCTTTTGCCCCACCAAAGGGGATTTTTTTAATTGCTTTTTTCTATAAACTACAACGAAAGAAAAGGGGAGGGAACTACAAACTAATGGTGAAAGTAAAGAAAACCCACTCAAAACCCAAGAGATGGTGGTCATACATAACGCTTATAGAATCAGCTTATTAGCTCAAAATTACAGTTAAGGTTCATTCCCATTTTCCTCACTTGTAAGTTCCTGTTTCTTCGGTGTGTGTGGGGGGGTGTTTCGGTTCTGCCCATGTTTTGCTCTCTCTAGTGGTCTATTCAATCTCATACTGGTTTATATATTGGTCTGAAGAAGTGTGCTTTGCACATGAAAGCTTTACACTTTGAGTAAAACTTCGTTGGTCTTGAAGGTGCCACTGGACTCAAACTCTGTTCTGCTGCTTCAGACCAACACAGCCACCCCACCTGAATATTGGTTTATGTAAAGCATAAAAACTTGCAGTTTAGATCTGTGGATATGCCAGACATAAACCGATGTAATATCGAATTGACCACTAGAGGGAGGAGGAGGAGGAGATTGGATCTCTATCCCGCCCTTCACTCAGAGTCTCAGACCGGCTTACAAACTCCTTTCCCTTCCCTTCCCCACAATAGACACCCTGTGAGGTGGGGGGGGGGCTGAGAGAGTTCTGAGAGATCTGCTCTTTCAAGAACAGCTCTGACAGAACTATGGCTTGCCCAAGGTCATTCAGCAGCTGCCAGTGGAGGAGTGGGGAATCAAACCCGGTTCTCCCAGATTAGAGTCCACGCACTTAACTACTATACCAAACTGGCTCTCATGTGGAAAACACATGTGCAGAAAAAGAAGAAAAGGAAGAAAAGAAACAGGAACTTACAAGCGAGGAAAATCCAAATGCAGAAAAGCCCTCTGTTGTACACCTTTGATGAAGTGTTTTATACCAGTGAGACCTCCTTTGCACATCAGTGTTGGAGAAAGCAAGAGGTCAACAGTCTGTTCTGACTGTATCGGTAGCAGAGAGTGAAAGGATGAACTCTTGGGGGTCTTGGGAGGGGACTTTTGCTACTCAGTGAGTGACGCGATCACTCAGCCCCAGATCTTCCTACTGGCATAGGTATTAAGAAGCTTTCTACCTGCAGTGGATTCAGATCAGTTTGTTCATAATATTAAGACAGGTCTCTCATTTGCAGGGCTCTGTGGATTACAAGCAGCTGGGATCATACCATAAACACACACAATTTTTTTTTTTTTAACCTGGCTTGGATTTCAACACCTTGAGAATCTTTCTTTTCTTCTAAAACAAACAAACAAACATTTAGTCTTTAGGAAAATAATAACAGCCACATTTTCACTCATTGCTGCTTTGTGTGCAGTCACTGTGATTCTGATGCGTGTTTCTTTGGCATATGAAAGTCACAGACTGCTGTGCGGGCACGATTCCAGCCACTCCATAACCCCATGGAGCAGCTGGCACCAACCGTGTGTGGTCCCGGTTGGCTGTCACTTGCAATGGCAGCCGTCATCCGGTTGCAGGAGGGAGGAGCTGCAGGGACTAAATCCAGCCCTTAATCTGCTCTGCTGCGTCGATAAATTGGCCAAAACCATGCTCAGGCAGCCCCAGCCGCTGGATAGGATTTTGTAGCATCAGACACTATGAGCCTTCAGCCCACTAGGGATATATAAAATCCTCCTTTACTTGTGCATGTCCCAGGATGAATCAGCTATACAGAGAAAGTCCCACAGGAAAGCATGAATAGAATAAAGAAAAAGAAATAAACATCTATGGGACGACCCAATTAAGTATGAGAGCAAAGCTCCTCCGTCTAAATACATAAACAGTAAATGGCAAACAGTTCAGACAGTATAGAATCCACAATACAGAAGTCCATGCAAAAGGTCCAAAAAGGATCCACAAAAGGAATACCAGGCTAAGTGGTGAGAATGTAGAGTAGGAGTTCTAAATGTATCCAAATAAAGCCGCATTGATGAAGAGGTTTCCAGATTTCTTATTCTCCTCTTTTCTAAATATTCTTCTTCAGATCCTCTTGCATGCAGAGTTACAGTGTCCAACAGGACTGTGGCAATGCTGAAGGCAAAAGCCTCCAGTGGTCAGGAGAGACTTCCAGTAGCTTCCTGTCTCTCACCTATGACTTCATACCCAGGTTATAGCATCATCATTGCACACTAGAAATTACAGCCCTCTCGGTTTGCTGCATGTGAATCAGGCCCTCCTTACCGTCAAAACTCTGATGCACGCCATTTAGTGGAGGAGCAAGTAGAGATGGCCTCCAATTCATACCGGAAGGAACATAAGATTCAGAAGCCCTAGATACTCCAGGAGAAGATTATGGAAACTAGAGCTCTCACAATGCCCCTATGAGCATTCAAGGCCTTTGTGAAAGCTGTGACTTCCCTAGCCTGATTTGAGCTCTCCATGCCACCCACTCCCATAATTTGCTAGCTTCCAAGAGCTTGGTGTAGTGGTTAGGAGCGGTGGACTATAATCTGGAGAACCAGGTTTGATTCCCCACTCCGCCTCCACATGAAGCCTGCTGGGTGACCTTTTGTCAGTCACAGTTCTCAGTCAGAGCTCTCTCAGCCCCACCTGCCTCAGAAGGTGCCTGCTGTGGGGAGAGGAAAGGAAGGCGATTGTAGGCCACTCTGAGACTCCTTCGGGTAGTGAAGAGTGGGGTATAGATACTAGCTCTTCTTCTTCCTGCACTTAAGGCAGCAGGCAGGTCCAGTTCTCAGTAGTTCTCATTATTCCCAGTCAGCCTGAGTGCCAAAAATGTCCAAGCTGGAGATACCATCTGCACTTGTGACTTCCTTTGACTGGAAATCTGAGCTTCTGCAGCTCTCCATGCTTCCCTCCAATGAAGCTGTGACCATTGCAGCCCCTACACCAGTATATCCAAGACAGGGAGAACTCCCCTCACCCCCTGCTTTCCTCCTGTTCCCTCCCAGCTTCCCAGCTGCAGGACCAGTGGCTCTTTGTGGCACCATTAAGGTTGCCAACCTCCAAGTGGTACCTGGGGACCTCCTGGAACTGCAGCTGATATCCAGACCAGTGTTCCCTCTAAGCTGTGGAGTCTTGTGAGCAGAAATTCTACTTTGCGAGTTAATGGTATTAAAGTTGTGAGTGAGCAATTTGGATACTGCATAAATTAGTTTGCTCTGGAGCCATCCTTCCTGAGCTAAGGCAAAAACCTGTGAGCCGGAGGCTGAAAAACTGTGAGCTAGCCCACACTAACTCAGCTTAGAGGGAACACTGATCCAGACTATAGAGATCAGTTCCCCTGGAGAAAATGGCTGGGCGCACTCTGTGCCCTTATACCCTGCCGAAGTCTCTCCCTTCCCTAAACCCCCTACCCTCCCCATGCTCCACCCGAAGTCTCTAGGAATTTCCCAGACTGGAGTTGGCAACCCTAGGCCCCATGCTAATAGACGTGGCAGATCCAGGTGGTCAGCCGTGTTGGTCTGAAGCAGAAGAACAAATTTAGAGGCCAGTGGGGCACCTTTAAGACCAACAAGTTTTATGCAAGGTATGAGCTTTTGTGTTCACACACACTTTTTCAAATACATTGAGATGGAAGGTAAGGTTAAGAACATAAGAACATAAGAGAAGCCAATGTTGACTCAGGCCAATGGCCCATCCAGTCCAACACTCTGTCACACAGCAGCCAAAATATACCGGGTGCCCTCAGGAGGTCCAGCAGTGGGGCCAGGACACTAGAAGCTCTCCCATGGCTGCCCCCCCCCAGCACCAAGGTTCTAGCTTATAGACAGGGCCGGCCTGCCATGGACAAAATTTAGGCCGTGGCGTGGGGCGTGGTCTCGACAAGGGTGTGGCACTGGTCTGCCTGCTACCTGTTCTCTCCCCCACCCCACCTCCCCTCTCCTTGCGCCCTGCTCAGCTAGGGGGAGAGGCTCTTGTAGGAAGAAGTAATGTGCTGCTGCCAGCGCCCCCCTTCCCTCGAGGAGTGCAGGCTTTTTCGCCGCCTTCTGCAAGGAGCCGAGGCGGGGGGGGGGCGTTGTGCTTGGGCCATGCACTCGTGGGTGCAGGACCCTGTAGTTCCACTTTGAATTGCAGAGCACATCCCCAGTGCAGCTAGGCAAACCTCTCCCATCTGCACCTCTTTGGGTAGCTGGATCTGGCTCGGGCAGGCACTGGGTGCGACTCCCTCACTGTGCTGCCGCCCTCTGGCCAGCTTGCGGATGGGCTAGTGACGCCAAAGTGGAGGAGTCCTCCTGATTAGAAGCCCGAGTGCTGCCAGCCGCTTCCTTGCTCTTTGTTCTGCCTTCAGAGGACAACAAAGCAGCTGGCTGTCCTCCAGACAAGTCTGGGCAAGCAGAGCGGGGTGCAGGTTGGAGTATCTCAGGCGTCTCTGAAGCTTGAACACCAAGATTTCGTATGGTCCCCATTTTCATTCCAGGGACTCCGCGCAGCCTGGCTAGGCGCATGGGGAGGCGCCAGGAGGTAACCTCACCTGGGGTGGGGGCGCCACAATGTAGCCTCGCCTAGTGTGCAAACAAACCTGGGGCCAGCCCCTGCTTATAGACAGGGGCTGAACAGCAAATTAACAGGTAGCATGATGATGTTTTTAAGATATGCAATGACAAAACTAAATAACAAGCTAAGGTTATAATATCAACAGTTGTAAAGCGATAAATACATCAAAGTAAGACTGAGACCCTCCCGCCACTCCTCCTAGGTGTGGAGGTTACTTAACAGCGTTTTTTTCTTTTTCTTTTTTTGAGGGGGTGTACTGTTATGTCAGCCAGACATGCCAATATTCCTTGTAGACATGGAAGTTAGGTGGCTAGACAGCTGTTGGGCATGTGAAGAATTTCTCTCCCACACCCTGTGCCCCTCTTCTTTCCCCATGCACATCTCTCTTCCTTGAGGCCTTGTTTGCTTTACTGCAGCACCATGACAGAATTGTAGTGCATCCTGGGAAATGTAGTCCCCAGGGGGTATCTGACATATATTTAAAGGATAGACGGAGGAAATCATAGTGCTTATGGGATGCTACATAATATTTTATGAGGTTCAAGTAAGCCACTTGCCAGTGATTCAGCAAATAGCTTGGTATTCCAGAGTCCTTTTCCTAGCAAGTTCAGGTGACCTCTGTCTCACCTGTAGCCTGAAGTACCCAAGATCTCCATGTTCCCTACACTTCTTCCATTATATATAAGGTCTGATTTCCTGCTTCTGATATGCAGCTTCTAGGGGGAATGGAGCAGGGTAAACACTCGCAGGATTGCCAACTCCAGCCTGGGAAATTCCTGGAGATTTGGGGACAGTGGCTGTGGAGGGGGGATCTGGGGAAGGACTTCACTGATAACCTATGGTGTACCATAAAGGTTGTCCTCTGCAGCTGCCGTTTTCTCCAGGGGAATTGAGCTCTGTACTCTGGAGCTCAGCTGTAATTCTAGGAGAACTCCAGGCTGCACCTGGAAGTTGGCAGCCCTAGGGCGCAGGTTTCACAGAGGCCTCCAGGCTCCGGTGCAAGATTGATAATGTCTTCAGATGTACTTTTGGACTTTGATAGTCTGGCCTTTTTTTAAATTAATTTACGGAAGGGGGAAAAAAATCTATGTAGTTCATCAGGATTCCCCCTCCCCCGATTAATTCCGAATTGGAACATAGGGAGTTTAGCCCAGCTCTGATATTGATCTGTTATGTTATAACTATACCATGACATTTTTATGGTCTCATATTTTCTATCGCTGTCCTATCTGCAATAAAAGTTGTTGCGTTTAATAGTCCCGCTATAAATAGTGGTCCGTCGGCTGAAATGATGGCTCATTATCAAGTCGTGATGCTCCTACGGCACCAGTACCTTAGGTACAGGCCCAGAGCATTTGACTTTTTTCCCTCTTTGGGCGAACGAAGTCCGCACTGATGTGAACAAATGTGAGGGAGCAATAATTTGACACGGTCCCTGCCCTTGCCAACGTTGTAACCAAGCAACAAATGGACATGAAAATTTAACTGAACTGGCGCTTCTCTCCAGGTGGCCGGCTGAAGTTACGGCTGCCACACGTTGGCAGTGTGTTTAAGACGACACTCACTTGGACATTCCTGAGCTGTAAGAATCGACCTGTGATTGCTAGCCTGGATGCAAAATACAGGGTGGGAGGAAAGGGAGAAAAAAAACGGGAATTATGCTGTGTACAGCAACCTCGTCCAGTCGGCTTATCTATCTTTATACCTCCCTTTTCATCCTGTATATGATGGCAGCAGTCCAAAGAGTCCAGAGAGGCCAATTGTGGTATACTGGGCCCCGTCCACACTGAGCATTTGCCCCGCTGAAGGCACGGGAGCCCTGCGGACTTTCCATGCACGTTCATACGAGCACATCTGGGAGGCGTAGTGCTCCCGTGGCCAACCCGCGGCTTCCCTCCGAAAACGCGGAGTAAAAAACTAGTAGGTCCGAGGTACTAGTTTCTGGAAACCCCGGGGCAAAGGCTGGCGTCTGATCGCGGGAGCGCCGGTATCCCACGGCTTCTGACGCCCGCCCATGTCCCTGGGGTTTCCGGATGTTGTAAGTTTCCCTGGGATGCGCACCAATGCTGGACAGCGCATGCGCACACACAAGTCACCGACAGCGCCCCCCCCCCCAACGGCACATGCGCACTTTGCACTTGCGTGGTCTGCTGTGCTGCTGTTTTGCCGCGCTACAACAGCGTGGTGTGATCGCGGCGCAGAGCTGGAGCGTGGCAACCCGGTGGTCCGTGAGATTGGGCTACCGCACCTTATTTAGCTCCGGGGCAAACTGCCACGCCTCTCCCCCGCGTTTTCTGGCCCGTATGACCGGGGCCATGGTCTAGTTGTCTTCATTTTTTACTGCTGCTGCTGCTGCCATTGAACCCACGGGCTGCTGCTAAGTGAAAGGGTAAATTTGCCAGATCTAGGTTGGGAAATCCCTGGAGATTGGAGGAGTGGAGCCTGGAGAAGGTGGAGCTTGTGGAGGGGAGGGACCGCAGCACGGTACAACGCTATAGAGTCCACCCTCCAGAAGCAGCCATCTTCTCCAGGGGAACTGACCTCTGTAGCCTGGATAGCAGTTGTAAAAGCAGGAGATTTCCAGGCCCCACCTGGAGATTGGCAACCCCATGAAAGGGGCCTATAAGGAACAGCCTTGCTATGACATTGGATCTGACCAGCAGCAACTTTCCAAGACCTCAACCAAGAGTCTTCGGAAACTTACTTACTGGGATCTTTTAGCTGAAGAAATCAGGAAGTGTGTCTGGGACTTCACTCATGCAAAGCTCAAGCTCTGTCTCTGAAGAACTATGGATTCTCCTAGAATTTATTGAGCCAGAAACGGTTTGGCATTTTAGTACAAAGTGGAGTTCCAGTGGAAAGGGTGGCATATAAATTCACGGGCAAGTCAGTTTTGGGGGTTTCGTTTTGTTTTGGTTTGAGCGCATATGTTCAGCTATCACTGTAAGGAAATGTCTCATTGATTTGTGTTGGAGGTAGGGATGTGCTAATATTCTTTGCCACTTTTTAAAACATCCTTTTATAGATTGGTCAATGGTTTTAGTTCTCCCCTTTTTGCTTTTCCTTGTGTATTGTGTGTGCCGGGTGTGCAGGTTTTTATATGCAGTTTATGTATACAGTGGACGTGATTGGGGAGGGGCTGTGACTCAGTCAAAGGTCCCTCGAGAGTCAAATCGTCCATTGTCAGACACCTGTCAAAGGGAGTTTAGACTCTCGAATCTTATACCCCGAAAATCTTGTTAGCCTCTAAGGTGCAATTGGACTGCAGACCAGCATGCTTACTCTCAAAAAACCTGCAGGAAGATAAGGAATCATGAGTTCAATTATCACAAGGAAGAAACTGAATTGGAACAAAGATTTTTCAGTCAGCACAGGTGAGAAATTTGAAAACCATCCCTACTTTAGGGTAGAGGTGCCCATTGGGTTCATGTGCCCGTTGTAGTATCGGGCATTCTTTTGCAGGCTGAAAAGGACAAAGAGCTGCCTTCTTGGGTCCTCTTCCCTAAACAAAGCTCCGGATGATGGAATAGCCTCAATTTATATGTGCTGGGTTGACGTGGCGGATTCAAATCACAGAAGAATTGACTCAGGATAATAAAGCAGGCATTGACAGCTCTGGGAAACCAAATATTACAGCTGTCTCGAGGACAAATGGCCTCGGCGGTAGCTTAAGCAGAAATTAATTAAGCAGGCTCTTTGTCAAAAGCCCTCATCAGATCCAGTTACCGTAATGTCTTAAAGCTGTATACCATGCATCCCATCTGTAATAAATCGTGCCTCTCTCCTCCTCGTGAATGGCTATTTTATTTTATTTTTATTATTCCAATTTATATCCTGCCCCTTCCCTTGAGCAGGCTCACGGCAGACCAGAACAATAAATTCCAATACAATCTTAAAATAATTCAGTTAATAAAGATCAGACATTAAACTGATACAGTAAAAGCAGTTAAGAACAGTCAAAGTGGGCCGTGCAGCAGATTTCAGTTTCCATTTCCTACAGCCGGGAATGAATGGGCTGAAGCTGAGCCATAAAGCTCCCGTTAATAGCAGCATACTGCAACAGCCACAGGGTTGTTGTATGTGCAGGCTTGTGCTGATTTTTAACAAATGTTTATTTCGAAAGCCCAGCGTCTACTGCAAACAGTTAAGAAGCATAGTTCAGACATAGCTCCCAAAACCAAATATTACCTGCCCTCCCCCAGTTCCTGGGTACCATCTCACTCTAGTGATAAGTCTCCAGGATAAAGGAAGAGGGATATGGAATGGGATAGTATAGCCCAAGAGCCTTAGATCTTGGAAGCTAAGCAGGGTTGGTGCTCGGCAGGGTTCTTTTTGTAGCATGAACTCCTTTGCATATTAGGCCACACACCCCTAATGTAGCCAATCCTCTAAGAGTTTACAGAGCTCTTCTTACAGGGGCTAGTGTAAGCTCTTGGAGGATTGGCTACATTAGGGGTGTGTCGCCTAATATGCAGAGGAGTTCCTGCTACAAAAAGAGCCCTGGTGCTCGGAAGAGAGACCTCCCAAGGAAGACTCTGTAGAGGCGGGCAGTGGCAAACCACCTCTGCTTAATCATTTGCCTTGAAAACCCTACGGGGTCACCACCACAAGTCAGCTGTAACTTGACAGCACTTTACACACAGTATAAAGGAAGAGGTCAGCTATCCTGACTGGGGCTGGCTCAGTTCTCAAAGACTGCCCTTTGACTTCTATGGGGCAAAGAGTGCTGGCTGCAGTCCAGAACACAGTAGAGCAGGGGGGAATCTCAAATTTCATTTGAGACAGTGTGATCAAGAGCGGGATTTGTCCCCTTGCCACCGTTCTACCAAAGTTCACTTTTTGACTTGCTCCCATTGTTGGGCGAAATGCTCTCTAGGGGTGAAGCACTTCGCCACAGGTATAATTAATTTCGGGATCTTTTGGTCTATGTCTACGAGGAATGGGCTGCCGCGGGACCTTCCCAGTGAAGAGGCAAGAGACAGGACTCAGAATAATGTTTAGTTTACTTAAATAAAGCACAGTTCCAATAACAGTTACACTCGACAAATACAATTCACACACACACATTCATATCAAGATCTAAGAATCAAAGATAGATAAAGCACAGTTGCATGAGCAGGTTATCGTTGGTTTTGAAGAGGGCGATATTTACCTCCAAGGCACGGCTCCTAAATCTTCCAGCGAGTGGGGTTAGGTAGGGTAGGAAGGATGGAAGAAGGGACACGTGGTCTAGACCAGCTAACAACGCACGTGTATAGTTCCAGCTGCAGACTGGAACGAAGCGAGGCAAGGGTTCGGGTACAGGATGGGGACTTAAGAGGGTAAAAGCAGACAGGATGGGGACTTAAGAGGGTAAAAGCAGACAGACAGAGGTCATGGTTTCAGCAGCAGCAGGGCAAGGAGAAGCAGCAAGCAGCAAGACTTAGAGCTAACCCAGAGATCGCGTTATTATAGCATCTTGGGTGCTGGGCGTGGAAGGCCAGGCGGTGTACACCTACTGACCCTCCCAGCTGGCTGTGTCAGTGTCAGTTTCAAATCTTATTGGCTACACTGTCCGTTGGATACCTGGGGGCTGGGCAGAGGAAGCTGGCTGGCAGGCAGATGGTTTCTCCAGGTAGCTGATGGCTCTGGTATTGTTCATGTGTATGCCTGGGGTGGGGAAGGCACTTAATCTCATCATGCAAACGACTTGCATAGGAAAAGTCCTTTGTCTGCTGTATGGCCCTTAATCCGTGTATGTGACATGCGGCAGGTATGCAATGGAGTCCCTCAGAGTAAAAAGACAGCTTTTTCCTTTTTCTATGGGTTTTCTCCTTTGGCATCCATTTTACAGTCTAGCAAGTACACAGACCATGTGGGAACAGCAAGCAGTCCATAGCAAAGCCCCATAATGGCGTCGGGGCTAACACCATGTAGATGAATGGTTGCCATTAACTCTAGTGGCGATAAGGAGGGCACTGCAATCAGGAAAGCTGTTGCATTGTGGGCCAAAACCTGCTCCAGTGTCCACTGGCAATGTTACTAAAGAGTGATGATAATTGTATCAGCAGCCGCAGAAATCTATCGTAGTTCATAGAGGTGTAGTGGTTAAATTTGGTGTAGTGGTTAAGTGCATGGACTCTAATCTGGGAGAACCGGCTTTGATTTCCCACTCCTCCACTTGCACTTGCTGGATGACCTTGGGCAAGCCATAGTTCTGATAAGAGCTGTCCTTGAAAAGGAGCAGTTTCTGTCAGAGCTCTCTCAGCCCCACCTACTTGACAGGGTGTCTGTTGTGGGGAGGGGAAGAGAAAGGAGTTTGTAAGCTGCTCTGAGACTCTGAGTGAAGGGCGGGGTATAAATCCAAACTACTACTACTATTCCACCTCCTCCGCCTCTTCTTCTTCTTTTGTGTTCTGTTCCAGGGGACCCTTGAAATGCACTGGTCAACCTTATACACATCTTCACCCCTTATAATGCTAAGAATTTCTCCAGCTGTAGATGCCACTTTCTCTTCCTAAGAAGCATTAATTGCAGGATGTTCATGACGTTTTGCTCTTTTTCAGTATTTTCAGTATTTTGTGTAATATCTGACATTATCCCTGGGGCTCAAGGTGGGTTACAGAAACTATCTCTTGATGTGATTCCCTGTTCCTTATAAAGTTGCAAGGAACAGAAGAAGGGTTATGCAGGATATATCTTTTTTAAAAATGAATGTTTTCTTAAAACTCATGTGGAATGAGGTGACTGAGGGGAACTTCCACATTCGGAAGCACTAAACCTCTGAATCCAAGAGCCCAGAGGCAACATCAGGGAAGGCCTCAGCCTCTCTACCCTGTTGTTGGCCATCTAGAGGAACTGGTTGGCCCCTGTGTGAGATGAGATGCTGGACTAGATGGACCACTGGTCTGATCCAGCAGGGCTCTTCTGATGTTCTTATGAAGGCCTCAGCTTCTATGCCCTGTCGTTGGCCATCTAGAGGAACTGGTTGGCCCCTGTGTGAGATGAGATGCTGGACTAGATGGACCACTGGTCTGATCCAGCAGGGCTCTTCTGATGTTCTTATGAAGGTCTCGGCCTCTATGCCCTGTTGTTGGCCCTCCAAAGGAACTGCTTGGCCACAGTGTGAGACAGGATGCTGGACTACATGGACCATTGGTATGATCCAGCATGGTTCTTCCTATGTCCTTATGACTTACCGACACCTTTCCTTCCCTCTGATTCTCTCGCAGCCGTGAACGAAGCACCAGCCCCTCAGCAGACAACCATGTTACCGCAGACCCAGCCCGAACATCCCACCAGCGAAGATGCACCCAGCAGGACAATTCCAACCGCATGTGTCCGGCCTACACATCCGCTCCGCAGTTTTGCCAATCCCTTGCTACCTCCACCAATGAGTGCAATAGAACCGAAAGTCCCTTATACACCACTTTTATCTCAAACAGGTAAGGTAGCTGTCAGAGTCGGTGCCCACACAACCAAGACCACAGCCAAGGCAGGACCAGAGGGTGCACCACTTAGAGCTGCTAAGCCAGTTTGATGTAGTGGTTAAGTGCACAGACTCTAATCTGGGAGAACCGGGTTTGATTCCCCCACTCCTCCACTTGCACCTGCTGGATGACCCTGGGCAAGCCATAGTTCTGGCACAGCTGTCCTTGAAAAAGAGCAGTTTCTGTCAGAACTCTCTCAGCCCCACCTACCTCACAACAGGGTGTCTGTTGTGGGGAGGGGAAGGGAAAGGAAAGGAAATTGTAAGCCAATCTGAGACTCCTTTGGGTAGTGAAGGGCGGGGTATAAATCCAATCTCTTCTCTCCTTCTTCTTGCTAAGCCATGTTGTTGGGGCAGTGACATCACTTCCGAGGAAAGCTCTGGGAATTGCCAGAAACGCTATGATACACTGCAGAGTTTCTGGCAATTCCTGGAGCAACTGATGTCACTTCCGGGTTTTCTCTGGAAGTGACATCATCATACTTGTGACACTGGTAAGGTTTTTTCTTTAATTTTTCTCTGCCCTGACAGGGGACTTTGAAGGCCTGTCACCACCCCATCTGGAGCACTGTGTCACTCAGCCAAAGATTTTTATTTTCAGAAATATGGGCTTCGAATTGTTGTGACTTGACAGCTGTCATTGAAGGAGGTGTTTCTTTAGAATAGGACATTTCTGTTTCTCTGAAAAATCAGTAGCTTCTACAGTGCCCCCTGTCAGTGCTGTTGCAATCTGGAAGGGGGAGGAGCCTCAGCCCAGTGCAGGTAGCAGAAGCTTGCCTATCTATCTCCATGATAATGTTCCAGTCACTACCTGTCTGTGGCCACTTGGGATTCACCAGGTTCAGAGTAGATATTTCAAGACCACTATTATCCTTATCATCCCATATGACAGTGAAAAAGTCCCCCTAGACTAGGGGTGTCAAACTCATTTGTTATGGATTTGACAGAAATTGGACTTTGTCGGGATGGGCTACGGATGTCATAAAATGTAATGCCACGTGGTGGAGATATAAACTTTATAAAGGACACAAAGGTGTTTTTTTAACTTAAAATAAAAACATGCTTGAAACATTAGCATTCTTGCAATATAGTGTATATTTAACAGTCTCTGATAACTGACACTTCTTGCTCTGAATTATTGCATCAAAATATCTGTGCTGTCGTAATCTGGAAGGGGGAGGAGCCTCAGCCCAGTGCAGGGAGCAGAAGCTTGCCTATCTATCTCTCCTGAGCGATTGAGAGAGTCTGGGAAAGCAAGCTATGATGCAGCTGCAACAGCAGAACTGGAGAAAGAAGCGGGAGACTGCCAGTCCTTTACGAGCCTGATAGAAGCCCTCCGGGGGCCTGATTTGGCCTCCGGGCCGCATGCTTGACACCCCTGCCCTAGACCTTCTAAGACTGTTACTGCAATAAGGTACTTGAAAAGGGTAAGGGAACATTTTAAAAGGTATTTACTTTTGCAAGAGAGGGAAGAAGGCATGGTACAGCCTGATCTCATAAGATCTCAGAAGCTAAACAAGCTGGGTACATAGATGGGAGTCTACCAAGGAAGACTCTGCAGATGAAGGCAATGGCAAACCACCTCTGCTTCTCACTTGCCTTGAAAGCCCCTTGCTGGGGTTGCCATAAGTCTAAGCTAAGCAGGGCCAGTACTTGGATGGGAGACCCCCAAGGAAACCTCTGCAGAGGAAGGCAATGGCAGGCCACCTCTGCTTCTCACTTGCCTAGAAAGCCCCTTGCTGGGGTTGCCATAAGTCTAAGCTAAGCAGGGCCAGTACTTGGATGAGAGACCCCCAAGGAAGACTCTGTAGAGGAAGGCAATGGCAGACCACCTCTGCTTCTCACTTGCCTAGAAAGCCCCTTGCTGGGGTTGCCATAAGTCTAAGCTAAGCAGGGTCAGTACTTGGATGCAAGACCACCAAGGAAGTCTCTGCAGAGGAAGACAATGGCAGACCGCCTGTGCTTCTCACTTGCCTTGAAAGCCCTTTGATGGGGTCACCAGAAGTCACGTCCAGTTTGACCACAATTATATACATATTGACTTAAGAGCAAGGTGTTCATTATAAGCAGACATCAGTTTTATTCCTTTTTCGACTCAATTTAGGTGTTCTTGACACCAACCATTCAATTATTGAAATGCACAGACACCCGGACTTGGTGACAGAGAGGCAGAAAGAGGCATCACTTATGAAGTCACTGGTTTCCCACTCATTTCTTGGCAATCCCTCCTAGCAAGGAAGCCTGGCTGTGGCCTTTCACAAGGCCACAGATCTTTCGTTCTGAGAACAATGGGCTTTGTCAGACTGACAGCACTAGTCTCACAATCTTGGAAAGCCCCATATGCTGTGTCTAGAGTTCAAAACATACTCAGGCTCAAAAGCTGGGGGATGTTGCATACATGTTGGCAAAGTCTGCATGAAGCGGATTGGGCAAAACAAGATCCAGCCAAAGCTTAACTCTCAGCAACAGCTTAATTACACTCAGTTCTTTTCTGCTCAGGAGTTTGGGGCTCCCTGTCCAAGCCACAGAGCTTCGTCCTCTTCGACTTCTGACTTCCTCTCTCTTTTATCTGCTTCTTCCCAGCCACGGTCACTTCCTGCTTCCGGGGCCTTGCTCTGGGGCAGGCCCTTACTTTTTTGCAGCTGTTTACTCCTGAGATAATGTTCAATCGAAACCTTTCTGTGTGTGTTAAGTGTCATCAGGTCCTGTCATTAACAGCCTTGCGGAGGTCTTGCAAACTGAGGACTGTGGGTTTCTTTACTGAGTACATCCATCTCTTTTTGGGGTCCTCTTCTTTTGCTGCTGCCTTCAATTTTTCCTGGCTTTATTGTCTTTTCCAAGCCAGTTTGGTGTAGTTGTTAGAAGCACGGACTCTAATCTGGGAGAATCGGAGTGCAGCTGCTGGTGTGACCTTAGGTCAGTCATGGCTCTCTCTCAGAGCTGTTCTTGAAAGAGCAGTTCTTGAAAGAGCTCCCTCAGCCCCACCTACTTCACAGGGTGTCTGCTGTGGGGAGAGGAAGGGAAAGAAGATTGTAAGCCACTCTGAGACTCCTTTGGGTAGTGAAGGGCGGGATTTAAATCCAATCTCCTCCTCCTCCTCCTAATGTGACCAAAGTCTGATAGCCTCAGTTGAGTCCTTTCAGTTTCTAGGGTGAGTTCAGGCTTGATCTGATCTAGAACCCACTTATTGGTCTTTTGGGTGGTTCAAGGTATCTGTGAAACTCTCCACCACCACATTTCAAAGGAATCAACTTTCTTCCTGTCAGCTTTCTTCACTGTCCAACTTTCACTCCCATACATAGTAATAGGGAATCCCACGGCATGAATTAACTTGATGTTGGTTGCCAGTGACACGTCCTTAGACTTGAATCCCAGAGCCAGGAGGCAGCATCAGGGGAAGGCTTTGAACTCTCTGCCCTGTTGTTGGTCCTCCAGGGCTAATGGTTGGCCACTGTGTGAGACGGGGGTGCTGGACTAGATGGCCCACTGGTCTGATCCAGCTGGGCTCTTCTTGTGTCCTCATGTCTCTGCCTCCCAACCTTTTACTTCTTCACCCAAAGAGTGATTAACATATGGAATTCACTGCCACAGGAGGTGGTGGCAGCTACAAGCATGGACAGTTTCAAGAGGGAATTAGATAAACATATGGAGCAGAAGTCCATCAGTGGCTATTAGCTACAGGGTATAGATGGGAATTCTAAGTCTGGGGCAGGTGATGCACTCTATTCTTGGTGCTGGAGGGGGCAGCAGTGGGAGAGCTTCTAGTGTCCTGGCCCCACTGCTGGACCTCCTGATAGCACGTGGTATTTTTGGCCGCTGTGTGACAGAGCGTTGGACTAGATGGGCCATTGACCTGATTCAACATTGGCTTCTCTTATGTACTTATGTTCTTCCCGCTGGTTGCTGGACTCGGCCTGGAGACCCTAAGTTGGCACCTCTATGATCCTTCTTGCTTGACATAAGCCTCATAGGAGCAAAAGTTTCCTCCCTGCTCAGATACTAAGTACAATCGACCACAGTTCTGCAACTGGCCACAGATTGTGGCAGGACCTATAAGCGCCATTTTTCTGCGCCAAGGGGTTGTATGACTTAAAGACCTTAAAGTGGCAATTGGCATTACCCTGGGCACATAAGGAAGGGCCACACAAGTCGATCACTGTCTCATCCCTCCCTGCCCTCCCCGCTCACTATCTGCCTAAATCCATTGTGGGTCATAGACCCCTGGAAATACCCTTGTTGGTCTTTAAGGCCCGATTGGAATTGAATCCTGCTTCTCTACTGGAAACCAACACCTGAAGTCACCTGGTCTTGTCATTTGTGAAACTTTCCGTGGATTGGCCGCTCGTTCTTAAATCAAACCGCAGCTGTCCAACGACAAATTGCAACTTAGGAGCAAATCGTATGACATTTCATCGCATCCTCTGATGTGAGCGTTTTGCGCTTGACTTTTCCCAGCAGTTCATGCACTGCACAATGGAGACTGTTCGGTGTGCCAGGCCTATATTTAGCTCCTCTGTATTTTCAGGTCGCTTAATCCTCAGCAGATAGGAATTATGCAACCATTGGGGGGGGGGGAACCAGCATGCTTTTTCCCTTCAAACACCTGCTATCCATCACTAAATAATCCTCTTTTGATGGCACACCAAAGCTAGCAAATCCTGAAACATGAAAGAGGATCTTTTTTTTTACTAACTCCTACCGGTACTTAATCTTTCCTTATATGATACCTGGGTGGTCGCCTCTGCTTAAATGAAATGTAATCAATCCCTGCTCACTTATACCCTTAGGAGCAAGTCCTTTGCCTTTCCGTGGGGTACCAATTCAGCAATGCTATAAGGCAGCGCTAGACAGCCAGTGTGGTATAATGGTTAAGAGTGTTGGACTCTGGGAGATGAGGGTTCGAATCCCAACTCATGCCATGGAAGCTCCCCCCTCCCCATATGAGCCCCTTAGAGCACTGAGGTCCACCAACCAACATCTTTTGGTGCTCCCCAGCCCCAGGGATGTCTGACTTGCCTTGCCCAGGGCCCTGGCCCCTGCCTCGGCGAATGAGCTCCCATGTGAGATCAGGGCCCTGCAGGATTTATTACAATTCCACAGGGCCTGCAAGATGGAGCTCTTCTGCCGGGCTTTTGGTTGACGCAGCAGGTATCCCCCTCCTTAGGTCGGCCTCTACCTGTAGCCTGGGTCCTGAGATTCTGAATCTTAAAGATCTCCAAAAGGAACTTAAATTCTAATACCATCAACTGCTGAGGTATCTGGTTTTTCACTAGAGTTGCATGGCACATATAAGTTATGTTATTTTATATTGTATTTTGATGTGGTTTTAATTGCAGCCAGTTTGGCGTAGGGGTTAAGTGCGCGGACTCTAATCCATGAGAACTGGGTTTGATTCCCCACTCCTCCACTTGCACCTGCTGGATGACCTTGGGCAAGCCATAGTTCTGTCAGGGCTGTTCTTGAAAAAGAGCAATTTCTATCAGAGCTCTCTCAGCCCCACCTACCTGACAGGGTGTCTATTTTGGGAAGGGGAAGGGAAAGGAGTTTGTAAGCTGCTCTGAGACTCCCTTGGGTAGTGAAGGGTGAGGGGGTATAAATCCAATCTCTTCTTCTTCTTCTTCTACTGTTGGAACTCACCTCAAGCCCATTAAGAGGTAGGATGGGATATATATCCAAATAAATGAAATAAATAAAATGGAGTAACCTTGAGCCAGCCACACACACTCAGCCTGGCCTACTTCACAGGGTTGTTGTGAAGATAAATTGGAGGAGGGGAGAACGCTGTAAGCTGCTTTGAGTCCCTGTGTGGGGGAGAAAGGCAGGGTACAAATGAAATATATAAATAAAGGAAAGTCAAGGGGGAGCAGAAAGCAGGGTTGTGTTTCATAAGTGGGGGAGGTAGGGTTAAGGTTTATGCCCTGTCCAAGTTGTGGTGAACTCCTTCCTTGATTGAGTCAGTCCGTCTCCTGTTGGGTCCCCCTTTTGCTGCTGCCTCCAGTTTTTCCTAGTCTTATGGTCTTTTTGCAAGGACTCTTGTTTTCTCCTAACGTGACCAAAGTACAATAGCCTCAGTGTTTTAGGGAGAGTGCAGGCCCGATCGGATCTCGAACCCACTTATTGGTCTTTCTGGCAATCCACTGCATTTATAAAACTGTCCCGCAATATCACATTTCAAAGGAATCAACATTCTTCCCGTCACTTTTCTTCATTGTCCAACTTTCACACCCGTACATAGTAATGGGGAGCACTATGGCATGAATTGTCTTAATTGTGGTTGCCAGTTGACATATCCTTGCACTTAAGAAGAAGAGGAGATTGGATTTATACCCCACCCTTCATTACCCAAGGGAGTCTCAAAGTGGCTTACAAACTCCTTTCCCTTCCCCTCCCCACAACAGACACCCTGTGAGGTAGGTGGGGCTGAGAGAGCTCTTGAAAGAAACTGCTCTTTTTCAAGGACAGCTGTGCCAGAACTATGGCTTGCCCAAGGTCATCCAGCAGCTGCAAGTGGAGGTGTGGAGAATCAAACCTGGTTCTCCCAGATTGGAGTCCATGCACTGTGTACAGTTCTGGTCACCACATCTCAAAAAGGATATTATAGCATTGGAAAAAGTGCAGAGAAGGGCAACTAGAATGATAAAAGGGTTGGAACAGCTTCCCTATGAAGAAAGGTTAAAACGCTTGGGGCTCTTTAGCTTGGAGAAACGACGGCTGAGGGGTGACATGATTGAGGTTTATAAGATTATGAATGGGATTGAGCAGGTTGAGAAAGAAGTACTTTTCTCCCTTTCTCACAATACAAGAACTCGTGGGCACTCCATGAAATTGCTGAGCAGTCGGGTTAGAACAGATAAAAGGAAATACTTCTTCACCCAAAGAGTGATTAACATATGGAATTCACTGCCACAGGAGGTGGTGGCAGCTACAAGCATGGACAGTTTCAAGAGGGAATTAGATAAACATATGGAGCAGAAGTCCATCAGTGGCTATTAGCCACAGGGTATAAACGGGAACTCTCAGTCTGGGGCAGGTGATGCACTCTATTCTTGGTGCTGGAGGGGGCAGCAGTGGGAGGGCTTCTAGTGTCCTGGCCCCACTGCTGGACCTCCTGATGGCACCTGGTATATTTTGGCCGCTGTGTGACAAAGTGTTGGACTAGATGGGCCATTGGCCTGATTCAACATTGGCTTCTCTTATGTTCTTATGTTCTTATGTTCACTTAACCACTACACCAAACTGGCTCTCAAGGATCTTTTCTAGCTCCTTTGTCACTGCCTATCCCCGTCTCAATTGGTCGCAGTCTCCCTTTGGGTTGATGATGGAGCCAAGGAATAGAAATTAGTAAAGTTTTAGCTTCTTCAATGTCAGCCTTAAATTTGTGTAATTCCCCAGTGGTCATTGCTTTTGTCTCCTTGATGTACAGCTGTAGTCCTGCTTTGGTACTTTCCACTTGAACCTTCATTCACATATTCAACATTTCCCCTGTTATCATAGCGCAAGCATTTAACCCACATGAACATCACTCCTTATGCTGGGGCAGATCGTTACCCCGTGACTCTGGCACGCCCTGTTGTGACCTTCCCTCCATACTCTTCGGCAATAACGCCGATCGAACCCGGCAACATTCTGCTTGCAGCTCTGTGTTACAGTGTGATTATTTAGTGGGTGAATATTTCCTAGGAAGCATGCACCATGACGCATAAACAGTATCGCAAAAGATGCTCCTTTTTGTGGCATGGAGACTAAGGAAGAGGTGGTAAAGTTTACATCTGTTGAGGGGGCTCCCTTCTCCGTGTATCAGGTGTGCAGTGCTGCTAAACTCTAAAGCGAGTTTCATCTAATATGCTCAAGGAGGCCTTCTAGTAGTAACAAGCTAGCCAGCGTTTGTATCTCACAGCTATATATCGTCCAGTAAATGAGCTAATGAAATGCTTAATAACCCTATGGAGGAAATAAAGCCACCCTATATTAAATTCCTGCTGTGGCTATGCAATACAACAGTATTGTCAGTTCTTCAATTTCAAGTTGGTACTATTTCTTTCTTTTCCTCCCTTCTGCTCTCCCTTCCTTTCTTTTCCTTCCTGCCTCCCTCTCTTTCTGTCTTTCTTTTCCTCCCTCCCTTCCTTTACTTACCTTCCTTCCTACCTTCCTTTCTTCCCTCCCTTTCATTCTTTTCCTCATCTCTCCCATCTGTCCATCCATCCTCTCTTTCTTTTACTCCTGTCCTTTCTCTCTTCCTCCCTCTCTTCCTGACTTCCTTTTTTCCCTCCCTCCCTTCCTTCCTTCCTTCCTCCCTCTCTCCCTTCCTGCCTGCCTTCCTCCCTCCCTTCCTCCCTCCCTTCTTTCCTTCCTCTCTCCCTCCTTTCCTGCCTTCCTTCTTTCCTTCCTCCTTCCTTCCTTCCTTCCTCCCTCCTCTCTTCCTCCCTCCCTTCCTCCTTCCTTCCTCCCTTCCTTCCTTCTTTTCTTCCTCCCTCTCTCCCTTCCTTCCTTCCTTCCGTAACATTTCACTAGCTTGGCAAACTTTAGAACCTGAGTGTCATTGATTGAACTAATTTTATAATTGGCCTAATTCCATTTACACGCTGTTTCGACCCCATGCATGTGGAGTCTTTAGGCTTTTGTTCATTTCATCAGGAGAACTCTTTAATTAGTCCGTGCTTTGAAAAGAAAGGGCCTGTTTCCCTGGTTTAATGGGTCATGTATCGGACATGCAGTCCAGGCAAGCACACAACTAGCTTCGTCCTAGCAAGGCTTTGTCTGACACTGCCTTTAAAAAAAGACACCTCTCTTTAATGTTCCTCACTCTCAGGAGCTTCTGGAGTAGGTCATGGGATGGCATAGGGGGGTGCTGTTGTTTGCAAGGAGAAGGTCCGGTGTGGCGTGTTCTTGACAGTGGGACTCATATCCCCGACCAGCAGCAGTCCATCCCTTTATCCTGATTGGCTGAACTCTCTCCAACCAAATGTAAGGTGCCAAGAATCTTAATCCAGGGACTCTGGTGACAGAGAACCAGTTTCTTAGTCCTTGCTCCATCATGGGAGCATTCTCAACTACTGGCTTACCCTCTGCTCAGCTACAGCTCCACCCCTGCAGGTGGTTGCAGGGTGGTACTGCAACATCCAATCTTAGGAGAGATCAGGTCATCATGATAGGGGCCCATCTCAGCTGAGTTCGTGTGAGCCAGCTCACAGTTTTGTAGCCTCCAGCTCATACATTTTTGTCCTAGCTCAGGAAGGACGGCTCCAGAGCAAACTACTTTGTGCAGTAGCCAAATTGCTTGCTCATAACTTTAATGCCAGTAGCTCACATAGTAGAATTTTTGCTCACAAGACTCCACAGCTTGGCGGGAGCATTGGCCCCATCTAGCCCTGTAAAGCTGCTGATTTTTGGCTTGACACCTCACTCTAAGCAATTGGTTGGCCGCATGCAGGCTGAGTGGCTCGTTGGCTAACTCCCTCATTGCCTTGCAGCGGAACTTCCTACATAACCTCTTCTCTGATATGAAGCCACTTGGAGATCTGAGTCTTCCTTGCTATTATTTATACTACCAGCTTCAGCATCTTGGCTCGGCAGGGTCCGGACCCATGCACCTCAATAGGATGCCAGGCCCCTGTTGCCTGCTGCTGCTCTGAGCCATGGTGGGATTAAAAATTAAGTAAAAAGTTGGTATCATGTGCACAGTGATGTCACTTCCAGGAAAAAGACACCAGAAGTAAAGTCAGATAGTGCTAGGAAACTTTGGAAACTCCATGAAATTGCTGAGCAGTTGGGTTAGAACAGATAAAAGGAAGTCCAAAGAGTGATTAACATATGGAATTCACTGCCACAGGAGGTGGTGGCAGCTACAAGCATGGACAGTTTCAAGAGGGAATTAGATAAGCATATGGAGCAGAAGTCCATCAGTGGCTATTAGCCACAGGGTATAGATGGGAACTCTCAGTCTGGGGCAGGTGATGCACTCTATTCTTGGTGCTGGAGGGGGCAGCAGTGGGAGGGCTTCTAGTGTCCTGGCCCCACTGCTGGACCTCCTGATGGCACCTGGTATATTTTGGCTGCTGTGTGACAGAGTGTTGGACTAGATGGGCCATTGGCCTGATTCAACATTGACTTCTCTTATGTTCTTATGTTCTTATGAGAGCACCAAAAAGTTTCTGGCAATTCTTAGAGCTGCCCGTCATTACTTCCGGGTTTTCCCGGAAGTGATGTCATGGTGCACATGATGCCCCATGCCCCCCGAGCTCCCAGCAGTTTCTTACCCTTGCCTTCGACAAGCTTTGACCCAAGCTCCCACCAGTTGCTTACCTAGGGTTGCCAGCCTCCAGGTGGCGCCTGGAGATCCCCCGCTTTTACAATTGATCTCCAGCTGACAAGTGATCAGCTCCCCTGGAGAAAATGGCTGCTTTGGAGGGTGGGCTCTATGGTATTATAACATGTTGAGACCCCTCCCCTCCCTCCCCAAACCCCGCCCTCTCCCGGCTCCAACGCCAAAGTCTCCAGGTATTTCCCAACCCAGACCTGGCAACCCTATAGCTTGCCCTTGCCTTCGACAAGCTTTGAGAATCTCCCAATATCTGCTTATTTATTTTGTTCTTCTTTCTGCTTATTTTTCCAGCGACGGGCTTTAATGATAACCTGTTGCTAATCGCAATGGAAAGAGGGTGTGCGTGTGCAGGGAACCTTAATTGCCATTTTGGTTTCTCATTAGCAATGCCCAAATGGTAACCATCTGCCTTTGTGCTCAGAAGCAGCTCTTTAAGGCACAGTTACATCAATTAATGAGTTACATATGAGCAACATGGTTTTCTCCCCCTCCCCCACGGGGCTCACAGGTGCACCTCTGCCTTGTGCCAGGAATATATTAGCAAAGTTTATTTTTCCCCATGCATTTTATGTGCCAGACCTAAATGGGTTTTGAATGACTGGTTTGCTTTAGGAAGGAAAAAAAAACAGCCCTGTCATTTATTTTGCATTAGCTTAATTAATAATGCCATATAAACCTGACGAACAATCAGAAATGAAAGAGAGAGAGAGAGAGAGATTCACTCAAAGACCAGAGCTGACAAATGCATTTACCTATTGCATTTAAGGTATACTTTTTGGGGCCCCGATCCTACCCCAGGCACACACAAGACAGGGGGCAGATCCACGTGCGCTTCTGCTCCCCAAAAACTCCACCCGGGCAACGGAGGCAAACCACGGCTGTTTTGGGAGAGAAAGAAGTAAATCTAGCCCCGTATTCTTCCCTCCCACCATTCAAATAGATGTTTGGCGCTATTGCCAATAAAAATAATTTCCCCACTCCTCCACATGCAGCTGCTGGTGTGACCTTGGATCAGTCACAAGTTCTTTCAGAGCTGCTCTCTCAAGAGCAGTTCTCAAAAGAGCTCTCTCAGCCCCACCTACCTCATAGGGTGTCTCTTGTGCAGAGGGGAAGGGAAAGAAGTTTGTAAGCTGCTCTGAGACGCCTTCGGGCAGCAAAGGGCGGGTTATAAATCCAGTCTCTTCTTTTCTTCTTACATCATTCTCCTCTCCACCATTTTATCCTCACACCAACCCAGTGAGGCCACCCAGCAAGCATCTATGGCATAAGTGAGGGTTCAAACCTGGGTCCAACACTCTTAACCACTACACCACATCGTGTGCATGGAAGTGTATGTCTAAGAACATGTAGCTCTCACAGGAGGGGGTACCTTTCATTCAGATTTAACCATTGACAGCCAGCTGTCGTACACATCACTGGACTGCTTTCACAGGGCTAATTCCTACTGCTTCATTATAATGACAGTCCCCAGTTAGATAGTCTGTTTCCAGTGTCGTTGTCGTCATCATCATCGTCGTCAGGGCTATTTTTGGGCAGGAACGCACAGGAATGGAGTTCCAGCTGGCTCCCGAGTTGGCCACGCCCAGCAGGAACTCATTAGCATAATAGGCCACACCCAGCAGCAGAAAATCATTAGGATTGGCTGCATTAGGGCTGTGTGGCCTAACATGCAAAGGAGCTCCTGCTACCAAAAAAAATGCCCTGGGTTTTGACAACAAACAAGGTAAACAGAATAACAAGGCTGGATGACCACACTTCTGGTAACATGGGGGTGTGGCCTAATATGCTAATGAGTTGCTGCTGTTAGGTATGGCCTATTATGCTAATGAGTTCCTGCTAGGCTTTTTCTACAAAAAAAAGCCCTGATCATCATCATCATCATCTTCTTCTTCTTCTTCTTCTTCTTCTTCTTCTTCTTCTTCTTCTTCTTCTTCTTCTTCTTCTTCTTCTTCTTCTTCTTCTTCTTCTTCTTCTTCTTCTTCTTCTTCTTCTTCTTCTTCTTCTTCTTCTTCTTCCATCTCTCGGGGGGGCGGGGGTTGCAGAGCCAGGGAAGAGCCCTTTTTGTTTCCCAGTCCTTCCAGCATGCAGTCAGAAAGATGTACCCAGGATCCCTTGCAGTGTTGTAGGCAGGGCTCTTTTTGTAGCAGGAACTCCTTTGCATATTAGGCCACACACCCCTGATGCAGCCAATCCTCCAAAAGCTTACAGTAGCCCCTGTAAGAAGAGCTCTGTAAGCTCGTGGGGGATTGGCTACATTAGGGGTGTGTGGCCTAATATGCAAAGGAGTTCCTGCTACAAAAAGAGCCCTGGTTGTAGGCATGTTGCTCATTTGCAGTTCTGGCACTCGGGAGTACACCCTCAGGCCATCTCAGCGCTATGACTTGGGACATGTCTCTTGGATTGTGCAGTACAGCCACCTACAGCAAATTCTGGCTAAAGGAATTTGCGGTCTCGCCCCCCCTTTTTTTGTATTTGGATTTGTACTGTTCTTTTTATTGTATTTTTTAAAAAAACTCCTATCTTCTCGGGATGACTGTATCTCCTGTCCCTGCTTTGAGGTTCCAAGAAGTTCAGCAAAAACCATTTATTAAAGAACTCATTTATTACAGTGCAGATAGCAAAGTGATGGTATCTTCTGAAGAATTCATTTAAGTCTCTCTTTTTTAGCTCTCCCTTTTTCATTTCAGTTAAACTTGCATTATCAAAGGGATCCAGGCGTACAGAGAACGTCTGGCTCTCTTTTTGTCTTGCGCTTCCTTCTGGAAAAGGTACTTATAACTGACAAAGTACAATGCGGGTCTCTAATTTGTGAAAGCAGACATTCTCACTTGGAATATTGTCTGGTTTTCTGCCAGCGAATGCTGTAGCATTTTAAATTAATTTTAAAATACAAGCCGAGTTCTTAGAACTTCACTATGCATTTCTGAAACATTCTATTTGTGTTCCTTATTGTTAAAGAAGTTATTCATGCTGCGCTAACAGCCATGGGCCCTGGCTTGGCTGGCTCAGCCTAATCTGGGAGAACCGGGTTTGATTCCCCCACTCCTCCACTTGCACCTGCTGGATGACCTTGGGCAAGCCATAGTTCTGGCACAGCTGTCCTTGAAAAAGAGCAGTTTCTGTCAGAGCTCTCTCAGCCCCACCTACCTCACAGGATGTTTGTTGTGGGGAGGGGAAGGGAAAGGACTTTGTAAGCCGCTCTGAGACTCCCTTGGGTAGTGAAGGGCAGGGTATAAATCCAATCTCCTCCTCTTCTTCTTCTAACTTGCTCTTGTCAGCTCTCAGAAGCTAAGCTGGGTCACCCCGGTTAGTACTCCGGTGGGAGAAAGAAGTACTTTTCTCCCTTTCTCACAATACAAGAACTCGTGGGCCCTCCATGAAATTGCTGAGCAGTCAGTTTAGAATGGATAAAAGGAAGTACTTCTTCACCCAAAGAGTGATTAACACATGGAATTCACTGCCACAGGAGGTGGTGGCAGCTACAAGCATGGACGGCTTCAAGAGGGAATTGGATAAGCATATGGAGCAGAGGTCCATCAGTGGCTATTAGCCACAAGGTATAGATAGGAACTCACAATCTGGGGCAAGTGATGCTCTGTATTCTTGGTGTATTGGGGAGGGCGACAGTGGGAGGGCTTCTGGTGTCCTGGTCCCACTGGTGGACCTTGTGATGGCACCTGATATTTTTGGCCACTGTGTGACTCAGAGTGTTGGATTGGATGAGCCACTGGCCTGACCCAACATTGGCTCCTCTTATGTTCTTATGAGACCACCAAAGAAGTCCAGGGTTGCGACACAGAGGCAGGCAATGGCAAACCACCTCTGTTTGTCTTTTGTCCTGACCTGGATGGGCTAGGCTAGACTGATCTCATCAGATCTCGGAAGCTAGGCGTGGTCGGCTCTGGTTAGTGTTTGGATGGGAGACCCCCACTGAGCTCGACACAGAGGCAAGCAATGGCAAACCACCTCTGTTTGTCTCTTGCCTTCAAAACTGTACGGGGTCACGAGGAGTCGGCTGAGACTGGATGGCACTTTCTACCATCAATGACAAGCATAGTTTCCTTCAAGAAGAAGAGAAGAGATCGGATTTATACCCCACCCTTCACTACCCGAAGGAGTCCCCACAACAGACACCCTGTGAGGTAGGCGGGGCTGAGAGAGCTCTGATAGAAACTGTTCTTTTTCAATGACAGCTCTGACAGAACTACAGCTTGCCCAGGGTCATCCAGCAGCTGCAAGTGGAGGAGTGGGGAATCAAGCCCAGTTCTCCAGATTAGGGTCCACTCACTTAACCACTACACCAAACTGGCACCAAACTGAAGTTTCGCCGAAAACTCTTTTAATTTAATTTCAACTTGGTTCTGGTCTGACTTTCTGGGGCAACAGAAAACAATGCCGCACCATCCTCTATAGGACAGCCCTTGAAGTACTTGAAGACGGTTCTCATATCACCTCTCAGCCGTCTCCTCTCCAGGGCGAAAGTACCCTTCAGCCTTTCCTCACCGGTCTTGGTGTCCAGTAAGTGACGTAAGAGATCTCAGCCTGAGACCCTGGAGACCCACTGTCACTCATGGGTTTACCAGCTCACTAGGCTTCTGCAGGGGTAGGGTTTGCATATCTCAAACCTCTAGTGCAGAGAGCCAGTTTGGTGTGCTGGTTAAGAGCGGTGGACTCTAATCTGGAGAAATGGGTTCAGTTCCCCACTCGTCCACTTGAAGCCAGCTGGGTGACCTTGGCTCAGTCACGGTTTTCTCAGCTCCAATAAATAAACCTAGGTCGCCACCAAAAGAGCTAGAGCAGGGGGTGGCCGAACTTGCTTAATGTACCACATAGAATAAACACCAGATGTTTGAGAGCCGCAAGACATGAACAATTTTTTTTTGAAAATATGCAAATTTGCTTTTTATTGACATTAAATTAGACTGTGAAAGAGTCGCACGCGGCTCCTGAGCTGCAATTTGGCCACCCCTGAGCTAGAGTTTCAGGCTGCCAGACAGCCTTCAGATCTCCTGGCTATACTACACTCACTGCCATATGATAGTTACTACCAGGGGTTTTTTTGTTGTAGAAAAACCCAGCAGGAACTCATTAGCATAAGAGGCCACACCCAACAGTAGAAACTCATTAGCCTATTAAGACACACCCTGACAGCACAGCTCATTAGCCTATTAGGCCACACCCCCATGTTACCAGAAGTGTGGTCATCCAGCCACATCCACCTTTTGCTTCTTATTCTGTTTACCTCGTTTGTTGTCAACCAGGGCTCTTTTAGTAGCAGGAACTCCTTTGCATGTTAGGCCACACACCCCTAATGTAGCCAGTCCTAATGAGTTTCTGCTGTTGGGTGTGACCTATTATGCTAATAAATTCCTGCTGGGCGTGGCCAACTCGGGAGCCAGCCGGAACTCCGTTCCTGTGCATTCCTGCCCCCAAATAGCCCTGATTATTACCTCTAGTGCAGTGGTTCCCAACCTTTTTGGTAAGGTGACCCACAAGTCCAAATTTGCTTTGTATGGTGACCCATCCAAGGCAGACCCAAGGCACCCTAGGCAAACGATGACCTTGTCACCCATCTAGTTCAGCATCTTGTTACCTACAGTGGCTAACCAGAGGCTTCGGAGAAACCAATACACGTTACATAAAGGGTGTAGCTGCCCTCGCTATGAACCCCAACCCAGTGACATTCCGACACACACAGCCTTTGCTCATGGAGGTCACACCCCCGCCTTTGACCACCCTCTCCTCCTCCACGACTCCCTCTAACTCCTCCTAAGATTCTAAGAATCTCACTCTAGTAACTATCAGGTCATGTGTCACTTGATCAATATGTATATGCAGAGAAGAAGAAGAAATGCCAACTAATGTGTGACATGGAAGATGCCATTTTTAGGATCAAATCTTGGTCTCCAGAATAGAAGAGAGAGCAGTGGAAAAGACAGAGGTGGCCATTAGGGAGAGCTGACCTGCAACTCACTTTCAGAGGCTTTGCAACCAGTGAGTTAGTGTGAAATAGCTCACAGCTTTTTAGCCTCCAGCTCACACATTTTTGTCTTAGCTCAGGAAGGATGGCTCCAGAGCAAACTAATTTATGCAGTAGTCAAATCTCTGGCTCACAAGTTTAATGCCAGCAGCTCACAAAGTAGATTTTTTGCTCACAAGACTCCACGGCTTAGAGGGAGCATTGTTTGTAACCCATTTCTGGGTCCTGATGCATGGGTTGGGAAACACTGCTTTAGTGGATGAAGCTCAGTGCTATAACGGCCCTGTCGATACATTACCTTTTTTCAAGAGCCTCCTCACAGCTATAGAAGTCTCTCTAGTGTATAGTTGTAGAACTTAGAGGGCCTGGCTATCTTTCAAAAGCATGATTAAGCTGTTTTGAGCTTGCTTTTAGGGATGTGTCAGGACACCAGTGGTTGGTGGGATTTGATACTTTGGGCATCCAGCTCCTAAGCCTGAATGTGACCCAGCCAAAGGTCATCAGCACTTTTGATTCCCATCAATTTCAGTGGGATAGATTTGGATATGTACGTAAGTCCTCCATTGGAGTTAGTGGGTTCTTTCAAAAGTTTGGGAAATATCTGGAGAAGAGGAGGTTGATGGGGGAACATGATTGTTCTCTTTAAGTCTTTAAAGGTCTGTCACTTACAGGAGGGCAGGGAGCTGTTCCTGTTGGCAGCAGAGGAGAGGACTTACGAGAATGGGTTTGAATTAAGGGCAGGAAGAACATAAGAACATAAGAGAAGCCAATGTTGAATCAGGCCAATGGCCCATCTAGCCCAACACTCTGTCACACAGCGGCCAAAATATACCAAGTGCCATCAGGAGGTCCAGCAGTGGGGCCAGGGCACCAGAAGCCCTCCCACTGCTGCCCCTCCAGCACCAAGGATAGAGTGCATCACCTGCCCCAGACTGAGAGTTCCCATCTATACCCTGTGGCTAATAGCCACTGATGGACTTCTGCTCCATATGTTTATCTAATTCCCTCTTGAAACTGTCCATGCTTGCAGCTGCCACCACCTCCTGTGGCAGTGAATTCCATATGTTAATCACTCTTTGGGTGAAGAAGTATTTCCTTTTATCTGTTCTAACCCGACTGCTCAGCAATTTCATGGAGTGCCCACGAGTTCTTGTATTGTGAGAAAGGGAGAAAAGTACTTCTTTCTCAACCTGCTCAATCCCATTCATAATCTTATAAACCTTGATCATGTCACCCCTCAGCCGTCGTTTCTCCAAGCTAAAGTGTTTGCTGTTTACTGGATTGTACCCCAGGAAAGTATGCTTAGAATTATAGCACTACTCGGACTGAATAGGAACCTTTTTGGATCTTATGCTGTTTTGGATTCGGTACGTCGAACACACATCCATGAAGCTGCCTTATACCGAATCAGGCCATCAAGGTCAGTATTGTCTACTCAGACTGGCAGCGGCTCTCCAGAGTCTCAAGGGCTCTTCACATCATTGACTGCCTGGTCCTTTTGAACTAGAAATGCCAGGGATTGAACCGGGGACCTTCCGCACGCAAGGCAGATCCCCTACCCTGCCTCTCCTAAACAGTCATTTTCATTTCATGTTAATTTTAGCCTGTGCTAAACATTTCAGGCATGCCAGACTCTAAAAGTAAATAAATAAAAGAGACATCACTCATTTAAATGCCCTGACCTGGACCTAGTCCAATCCTGTCAGAGCTTGGAAGCTAAAAAGAAGAGAAGAGAAGAGATTGGATTGGATTTATACCCCACCCTTCACTTGGAGTCTCAGAGCGGCTTACAAACTCCTTTCCCTTCCCCTCCCCACAACAGACACCCTGTGAGGCAGGTGGGGCTGAGAGAGCTCAAACACAAACTGCTCTTTCAGGAACAGCTGTGCCAGAGCTTGTGACTGACCCAAGGTCACATCAGCAGGTGCAAGTGGAGGAGTGGGGAATCAAACCCGGTTCTCCCAGATTAGAGTCCGCACACTTAATCACTACACCAAACTAAGCAGGGTCAGCCCTGGCTAGTATTTGGATGGGTGACATCCAAGGAATACCAGGATCATGGCGTAGAGACAAGCAGTGGCAAATCACCTCTGAAACATCACTTGCCTTTAAAAACAAGTCTAGATCGCTGCCTACTGGTGCCTAACACTAAAAGACCTAGAACTTGAGGCTGCCAGACTATCTTAGGATCTCCTGGCTATACTACACACACTGCCATATGATCATCATAATACTCATTTAAACCCAGAATGCGAGTCAAATGCTAATGTTGTCCCCATTTGCCTCTTCCTGTTTCAGCATCCAACCTTCCCAAGGCTCAGGTGAAGACAGCATCCCTCGGACTAGCCGGAAAGGCAAGATCCCCTCTGCTACCTGTCTCAGTGCCGACAGCACCAGAAGCCTCAGAAGAGGGTCACAAACAAGCAGAGGATTCAGCTAACGTAAGGACAAGTTGACTTCTGTTCATGGGATGCTGGCAAAACCAAACCAAAAAGGCCATCACAAAAAATACATCACGTCAAGAACTAGCAACTATCACACAAGAAGGAAGACCTTTCCTCTACGCAAATTTAATGTCTGCAGAAGACCTTTCAGATGTTCCATCGTGGGAAATCCAACCCCGCATACTGGCAGTGCAAGCCACCCATGATGCTTCTCTTATGCACAGTTCCCGTTTTGTCTGCATACTGCAACCAGCATATTTTCAGTGCACATGAACAATACATTTTTCCAGGTACACATATGTCCATGGCAAAGGTGAAAAGCCCACCTGTTATCCTATTTAGGCAAAATGGAGACCATGTGTATCAGCATAATGGTGAACACATGTATCAGGAGCATCATGGCTAGATCGCAGTCTCGGTATGCTTGGCTGGATGCCCCAAATGTAACATCTGACATCCAGTTAATGTTCTCAATTAAACCTGAAGGTGTCACCCTGGCCTGGATAGCCCAGGCAAGCCCGAGCTCATCAGATCTTGGAAGCTAAGCAGGGTCGACCCTGGCAAATAATTGGAAGGGAGACCTCCAAGGAATACCTGGGCTTGGGACGCAAAGGCCGGCTACCAAGCTACCTGAAATGCCCAAACCCCAGTAGAGGTCACCAGAAGTCACCATGACTTCCAGGCATGCAAGCACATAGACACGCATACGCATGCACACACGCACCACCAAAAAAAACCAACCCTGAAGGTGTCAAAGTTTCTAAGGTATAAATCCAAACTGACTCTCTTTTCTTCAGACTTTGATGGTGCCCCTGCCTCTGACTGTTGAACCCTTTCCACAATTCAGGATTTCACCTTTTTTTTGTATGTCCCAAAGCAGAGAAATGCTTGAAAAGGGGGGCTGCATCTTCCCAATCCTGATGCAACTCTTACTTCCGCTGATTCTTATATTCATGGCTTGTCGTGTCCATGTCACTTTACAAATGTATCATGGCATAGATGACACCCTTTTGACTACATTTACCAAAACAAAAAACCCTGAATCTCAAGTGGTAGAAACCAGTGTCTGCAAGGAAAGTTAGTAGCACATTTACTCCCATCCACAATAGAAGGTATCAAAGAGGGAGATGACCTTACCCTTCATATTGCCGACATATCTCTTGAGTTTAATGAGTGCCTGAAAGTGAACAGACTCTACCTACATCTAGGAATATCCAATAGAATACATTAATAATCTCCCTGCTCTCCCCAGAAAACTCACCAAAAGTTAGAGATATAACCAATCAGCCACTTTGGTGAGAGCCAGTTTGATGTAGTGGTTAAGTGCACGGACTCTAATGCACTGGGTTTGATTCCCCACTACCTCCACTCGCAACAAAGGAGTTTGTAAGCCGCTCTGAGACTCTGAGTGAAGGGCGGGGTATAAATCCAATCTCCTCCTCCTCCTCCTCCTTCTTCATTTCTCTCCATTCTTTTTAGGCATCAACAAGGATCCTCTATCCATCTTCTTGGCTTCACTACACCAAACTTGGCTATTTATATTGGATTGATCTTTGTAGATAAGAACATACAAAGAGCCCTGCTGGATCAGACCCATAGCCCATCTAGTCCAGCATCCTGTCTCACCCACTGAGCAACCAGTTCCTCTGGAGGGCCAACAACAGGGCACAGAGGCTGAGGCTTTCCCCTGATGTGGCCTCCTGGCTCTGGGATTCAGAGGCTTAGAGCCTCTGAATGTGGAAGTTCCCCTCCGTCACCATGGCTAATAGCTTTGATAGGCTTATCCTCCATGAATCTATCTAATCTCCTTTTAAAGCTGTTTATTCCTATGGCCATCACTATATCCTCTGGCAGCAAATCCCACATTTTAATCACTCTCTGTGTAAAGTAGTATTTCCTTTTGCCTGTCCTGAACCTACTGCCCATCAGCTTCATTGGATTACCCTTAAATTCTATTCTTTTAGGAAAGGGAGATATTTATATTGGATTTTTATATATCTCTATCTATCTATCTATCTATCTATCTATCTATCTATCTATCTATCTATCTATCTATCTATCTTCCTTGCTGACTTTCCTGCTTTGAATGGTTTGAGGACATTTTCACCCAGTGAGAACTAGACTCAGGCTCCTTGATTTGAAATCTGCCTGCCACTTAGACGGTGCATCTAAGTGTTTTCTGCTCTCCAAGTGTGCAAAAATGTTCTACTCTCCACATTCCTGACAGCTGCATCCACTACTGTGGAGCTCCCCATGGGACCGGCACCATCCGCAAAGCAAGTAGATTTCAAACCTTTGGTTTTGTGCATGGTGCATGGCCACGCAGAAGTCTTCATAGCACCCTCGGCATGAAGACTGTTGAAATTCACCAGATGCTCTCTCATGTGCTGCGGGAAGGGATCTTTCCCGTGCCACTTCAATTTCTCTGTCGGTTTCTTCCCCGTTCTGGCTCCGTCCATCCATCAGAGCGTTCACGCCACAAGTGTAATGCCAGCTCCGTGATTGAGAGGCCGTCTCCCGCAAAGCGGTATCAGGGACTGAAACAAACGGTAATTGAAATGGGCGGGAAGGACAAAAGGCGGCTCACCGGTGGGCAAAATCCATTCCGACACAATGGCATCCCAGGGCAGCCCGTGGATTATTGCCGGCCCTTCTTTGCCTCTGAAAGCTTTCCGAGCCTCAGTGGCTGCGCTGTGTGGAGAAGATAAGGCAGCCCGGCCTCGTACGATTGGGAAGGGAGCAAGGAAATGGAAATGAAAGCTTTGGCTGAGATGGCGGGTATAAAGAGCCATTGAGTGTGTGGAACGGTTTCGGCTCTAAATGTCTTACTTTAGAGCAGCGGGACAAATTATTTCCCAAGCGGGTCACTTTTCAAGCACTGCGGGCGTGGGAGCACTTAGAAGAGATAATGGCAGAGGAGCCGGTGTGGCTCTCCAGGAGATCAGAGGTCAGGCTCTCCGTTGCACTCAAACCTCTCCACGTTGAATTGTTAACTCTGCCGATCCCCTTTCCCCGACCCCGGTCCTTTCGCACACGTTTCCCATTTCGAACTTCCATAAATAAGCATGTTATTTGTAGAATGTTCTTCTCTCGTCCTCCTGGCTGGCATTACTGTTGCTGTATGCACACATTCAACACAATCGTATTTTGAAGATCAGTTTAAGGCCTAGTTTGAAAGTAGACAATACGGGAAGGGAAGGGAGATTATTTAATTTAAGAAGGAGGCGGGCAAGCCGGAACGTGTCCAGAGGAGGGCAACGAAGATGGTGAGGGGTCTGCCCCCTCTAAGCTGTGGAGTCTTGTGAGCAAAAACTCTACTTTGGGAGCTCCTGGCATTAAAGCTGCGAGTGAGCGATTTGGCTGCTGCATACATTAGTTTGCTCTGGAGCCATCTTTCCTGAGCTAAGACAAAAATGTGCGAGCCGAAGGCTAAAAAACTGTGAGCTAGCTCACAGTAACTCAACTTAGAGGGAACACTGGTCTGGAGACCAAGTCTTACGGGGAAAGGTTGAAGGAGCTGGTGTGTTTAGCCTGGAGAGGAGGCAACTGAGAAGAGATATGATAATCATCTACTTGAAGGGCTGTCATCTAGTCGATGGTGCAGAGTTGTTTTCTGTTTCCCCAGAAGGCCAGACCAGAACCAATGGGTTGAAATTAAATCAAAAGAGTTTTCGGCTAAACGTTAGGAAGAACTTCCTGAGAATTAAAGTGGTTCCTCAGTGGAACAGACTTCCTCAGGAGGTGGTGGGCTCTCCTCCTTTGGAGGTTTTCATACAGAGGCTAGATGGCCATGCGACAGCAATGTCGATTCTGTGAACTTAGGCAGATCACGAGAAGGGAGGGCAGGAAGGGCTGCATCAGTGCTGAGTTCTTGTGGCTCTTTGTTACATGCCCAGGGAAATGCTGATCACCACTTTGGGGTCAGGAAGAAATTGTTCTCCAGGCCAGTTTGCCCAGGGATCCTGGAGGGCAGGGTTCCCCCCCCTCTTCTGGGCACAGGGAAGGGCTCACTGGGGGTGTGGGGGGGGGAGGTATTTGTGAATTTCCTGCATGGTGCAGGGGGTTGGACTAGATGAACCTGGAGGTCCCTTCCAAGTCTATGATTCTATGATCCTGACCAGTTCCAGTGCGTGACAGCATTTAGCCATTTGCCAATGCTTGGAGGGATGAGAAAGCATGTGAGAATCCTCAGTCCATATTCCTTTAAAGCAGGGGTGTCAAACATGCAGCCTGGAGGCCAGATCAGGCCCCCAGAGAGCTTCTATCAGGCCCGCCGTGGAACTGGCTGTCTTCTTCTACTTCTTCCAGTTCTACTGCTGCTGCGTCATCGTAGGCCTGCAGCTTACAGAGACACACAGCTGAACAGCATACTCAAGACTGCAACAGCACAGACATTTTGATGCAGTAATTCAGAGCAAGAGGTGTCAGTTATCAGACACCGTTAAATAAACAAAATATTGCCAGAGTGCGATATGTTTAAAGCATGTTTTTATTTTAAGTAAAAAAAAACACACCTTTGTGTTTGTGTCCTTTATAAAGTTTATATCTCCGCTACCTGGCATTACATTTTATGACACACATATTTATTATGCTATTGATTTATTATTTCAATTTATATCCCGCCTTGCTGGAAGAACCGGCTCAAGGCAGCGTACAGATGTTAAAATACAATAAATACAATAAAATTCATATAAACATCATAAAGTGCTAATAAGAACAATGCGGATGATTGTGGCATTCAGTATACAATCCAATGGTGGAAAGCAGTAGTAGAAGGCAATGATGAAAGGCAATATCCAGCAGTATATCATAGGGCCGGTGGAATGTTCATCAGTGGCAGCTCCTAGTCAAAGGCCTGGTGGAAAAGCTCCATTTTACAGGCTCTGCGGAACTGTAAAAGGTCCCACGGGGCCCTGAAGTCTTTCAGGAGCTCATTCCACCAATGTGGAGCCACCACTGAGAAGGCCCTGGCTCTAGTAATGGCCAACCTGGCATCTCTCGGGCCAGGGAGAGTCAGGCGATTTTGCGACCCTGACCTCAGTGCTCTCTGGGGCGCATATGGGGAAAGGCGGTCCCTCAGGTAGACAGGCCTCTGACCACATAGGGCTTTAAAGGTCAAAAACAACACCTTGAAACGAATCCGGTAAGCTATTGGCAGCCAGTGCAATGCCTTCAACACAGGCTGGATGTGGTCTTGTATCGAGAGGCCCGTCAACAGCCCGGCTGCCGCATTTTGTGCTAGCTGCAGCTTCCAGATTCGAGACAAGGGCAGCCCGGCCCAGCAAGGTCTCGTTTATGTCAGATCCAGCCCTCATAACAAATGGGTTTGACACCCTCTGCTTTAAAGCATTTCCAAATTCTGGGACTGACATTGAAGAAGAGTGACTGATGAGAACCATCACGGGGCCTTCGAATCACAGATGAGGCTTCAGTGAAATGGTTGGGTGCCTCTCTTCCAAATAGGGTGCAAGAATGAGCATCGTGTATGCCACCCTTAACTCCTGAGAGTAAGGGTGGGATAATGGCCCTTTCCACACTAGACCTTTAATCCTGATTCAACACTGTCTCCTATTAGCTATTCCGCACTACACTCGAGTTCCCCCCTCTTTTTATCCCAAGTTTTTTTGTCAAGTTCTGCATTACATTGTGGTCACCCCAAGTTCAGACATCTGTTGCCCTGGGGTATATGGATCCGGTTTTGCCGTGGGCTTTCCCTCGATCCAGAATGGCCCCAATGCAGATTTAAGTGTAGAATTTTCAACTCGGTTTTGATCCTCCCCGCTCCTTTCCCACCATACCTAGGACATTAAGCCCGCCTTTTCTGTTTGCAGTGCAGAATTTATAACCTGGGACAGGCAAGCAAATTGGAGCGGGACAAAACTAGTGCAGGAAACAACAGATAAACAAAGCTAACAGCAAGGTAAATGGCCATGAGTCGAACACAGAGAAAACCCGAGGTTATGTCCACAGGCAGGAAGGGCGACAAGTGTCATATCAGCATCTTATAAAATGTGATGGATTTGGAAGGTGAAGGCCAAAGAGAAAACTGGGGAAGCGAAGTTCATGCAGAGGGACCCCACCTTTGGAGAGGTTGCCTTCAAGATTATGGTGGGACCTGAAAACCACAAATGTTCTCCAGGCAGTGAGGGGGATTTCAGGTCTCTCCCTTAAATCTCCTCAAGACTGGTACTATTCATATCCTTAAATGTGAGCATCAAAACCTGGATAGCTGTCCTGATCTTGGATAGGCAAGCCCGATTGTGTCAGATTGTGGAAGATAAGCAGAGCTGACCCTGGCAAGTATTTGGATGGGAGACCTCCAGGGAATACCAGGGCTGGGAGGCAGAGACAGGCCATCAAGCCCCTTCTTTGAATGCCTTCACCTCCCTTCCCCCAAGCCTCTATGGCTCTGTATATTTCTAATTTAACGATTCCACTTTATCGGTGGGTTTTTATGCTAGCAAGATTTAATCTCTTTCCATTGGCTGTTGTTTCAGGCAGATATAGGGGTATCCCCTATAGGAATAGAACCTGTAATTGCCTCTATAGCGAACCCCATTCAGTTGCCCACATCCTTTTACGTTGCTCCCATTACTCTACCATGCACAGCTACCTGATTCGTCCCCTCTCACCTTCCTCAAGGAATTTGATTGATAACAATCTTTAAAATTTTATTGTCTGATAAGTCCTCAGCAATTACCTCACCTGTTGCCAAATTCTTAGCTTATGTTAGGAAGCTAAGGGTAAGGGTGTATAAGTCATAACCTTTTTCTCACGTCCATCTGGATTGATATACTTCCAATTGAGTTCACTACTTCTGAAAAGTTTTAAAAATGATCCTCTGTTGGTAAATTGGTGTAGCTTGTCATGATTTATTAATTTGCTTCATCAACCTATTCACTATATTGCTTTCTCTTCTGTGCTGTGTCATGCCAATAAAGACCAATGTATGTGTATGAATGCCCTCCATGCCCCAGTAGGAGCCACCAGCTATGACTTCCAGGCAAGGGCACACACTGCAAAATACCAAAAAAAAAGCCCCAACCTGGATAGTTTGCTACAACTTCATAAAATATTTGTTCGGAAAATGCAACAGACTGCAGTGTTAACCTTCTCCATAAATATCAAGATTTGAGTCCAGTACCATCTGAAAGACCACCAAGATTTGGGGAGAGTAAGCTTTTCTCTCATCAGATATAGAGCTTTGGCTCTCATAGCCTTGTACTCTGTAAATCTTGTTGGTCTCTAAGACCCTACTGGACTTGAATGTTGCTCTTCTACTGCAGACCAACATGGCTACCCACCTGAAACTATCTCTCTATATATCAGTAATTTCTCAGCCATAATTAACACCATTCAAAACTTCATCAAAAGAGCATAAGAACATAAGAGAAGCCAGTGTTGAATCAGGCCAATGGCCCATCCAGTCCAACACTCTGTCACATAGTGGCAAAAAATACCAGATGCCATCAGGAGGTCCATCAGTGGGGGCAGGACACTAGAAGCCCTGAATCATTTTTTTAAAGTCATGCATCTTGGGACAAGATGGAGCTCTCCTTAAATTTAGATGGAGCACCCCTTCCTTATGCTGGGGCCACCACCAGGAAAGCCCTGTGGTTTGCTCCATTAACTTAGCAAGCAAGAGGACTTATTATCGCTTCCTATCCTTATACATTCCTATCCTTATACATTATTATACATCACTTCCTATCCTTATACATTTCTGACTTGTTACCCACCCCTGCTCCTCTTGAACAGAAAGGAATACACAATTCAAATATGTAAAATAAACTTGGTGGATTGCTTTCTCCTCAGGTGTACGAACAGGACGATCTGAGTGAACAAATGGCTAGTTTGGAGGGGCTAATGAAGCAGCTGAATGCTATCACTGGCTCTGCCTTCTGAACGATATGGAGGAGAGAAAGAATGGAGCTACCCGGGAACATTGCAGCATACCAGCGTTTCACATGTACCACCACCCAACATCTGCGTCAACCATAAAGCTGACCAATGCATCATCCGACCCCATTCTACACAGGGATCTGCCCATCCCAAAAGGACATTGTTCGTTCCTATGGATCATGCAACAAACGTTAAGTAGAGATGAAAGAGCATCCCACAGAAGCTAGAAGGAAGATGTCTTCACAGCAGAATGGCAGAGAGTGCCTCATGGTAGTTGATAGTGCTCTGCTGATGGGCTACGCCCACCAATTCTACTGAAGTTCAGGCCCAAGACATAACAAGCTCACCCCCAGCACCAATGCCACCAGTAATCCCTCACCAATGCAGGCCGGCGCTTCCCCTTTTGTGAGGGATGGGGGACCTAGAAGTTGTAGGAGGCTTGCAGCAGCAGGAAATGCCTCATCTTTAAGGTCTGGCCGCTCCCACAGAGCACCAGGGAGCCTGAGAAACAGAGTTCCCAATGCCTCCTGGTTCAGAAACTCAATGGGAGCTCCCTCTCCCTCACTCCCCCTAAGTTAATCATTGGACCTTGCAAGTCTCCACAGCATAGCATCCAGACCTTACAGAAGATGTGACCACTGCTGCCTGCACTCTCCACCAGTCCCCACTGCCATCACCCCTTCACAAGGCTAAGTTTGGGGATCAGGGGAAATGGTGGGGGAATGTTGGCAGGAGCACCAGTCAGGTACCACTGAACTCTCAGTGAACTCCTGCAAAAAAGATGAGTTTATCAGAGAGTCCTTCACAAAAGTTTGGGAAGAGCAAGCTAATTCCAGGGCAGGCAGAGGGGAGCTGTCCCGACCCGAAGTTTTCTCCTCCTTGTCCCGTGTTTTCGGAACTCGCTAAAACTGGGGATTCAGAAAACACAGGGTAAGAAGGAGAAAACTTTGGTTCTGTGCCAGGTAAGGAAAAATCTACTGCGGAAAATTTCACATAAGGCACAGTTTTTAAAATGTCAATGCGGGGAATTTCACTACTGCGGAAATGGTCCAGACTTCTCCAAAAGTTAAATAGACATACCAAGAGACATTGCTTGGGGGTTCCACACATCCCTAATGCCTGCCCTGACTTTTGTTTTAGCTGTGCCGATTTTAACTCTTGTGTGGCTAAGACCGGTCCAAGCCATTTGGGTGCTGGATCACACAAGGTTGGAACCTTGTGGAGGTGGGACCCAAGTGACTCACTCCCAGCCACAATGATGTCCCCAGGATCATATGTAAAATGGGCATAAGGTCACGTATTTGACTTACTAGAGAGGTTTGTAGGGGGTTTCATGTGTGTGTGTGTCTGTGTGTGTGTGTGTGTGTATGTAGATCATCAAAGTGCATTTTGATACATGTTACAGGTCACTGTAAAGTCAAGACATACTAGAATTCCTGTTGTTTCTTAATCATCGCAATGCAAAAGTATTATCACATAGCACCAAAGGGTTGGAAATATCGTAAACAGCACAAAATATGGAAAATAACGTTATTGACAATGCTCATTTTTTAAGTTGTTATTTCGAACACTCATCCTGTTGCACAAATGGTGGAGAAGAGCCATTTGCTAGCAGAATGCAACCATTTGCTGGTAGAATTTATCAAGTATTTGCCGATCCTTCCATTGTTAAATGTCCAGCTAATCAGAGGATGTGCAAAGAAGAAGTTAATTTGCAGTCATGGCAGACCACCAACTTCTGTGTACATTGGGAATTGGAATCTGCCATGTCATCATTTTGTTCATATGCTAACACCAGAGGCAATTCAAAATGTGTGTGCTTTTCTGTATAATAGTAAGCTATTTTCAGCTCAGTGGGAAAGGAATCCCCCCTCTGATCTTTTTGAACTTCTGACGTCCCACCAGGCTGCTGAGTTTCATAAATCTAAAACACAACTGCTGAAGACAATTGATTCATGTACAGAAAGTGCTGCTGAGCTTGGCCACTGAGGGGCTGTGGCTCAGTGGCAGAGCATCCTCTTGGCATGCAGAAGGCCCCGGGTTCAATCCCCAGCATCTCCAGTTAAAAGATTCGGCAGTAGGTGATGTCAAAAGACCTCTGCCTGAGACCCTGGAGAGCTGCTGCCAGTCTGAGCAGGCAATACTGACTTTGATGGACCAGTGGTCTGATTCGGTATAAGGAAGCCTCATGCGTTCAAGCCAAATCCTTGTTCTGGAGAAGAACTGGCTCTGGGCGATGATGAAGGCAGCACACATTCTAACGCACAGGCAGTCAGCTGAGAGGAAGAACCGGCTGGCTGATCCTGAGAGCTGCCATGCCAGAAAATATGTCTATATGACGCAGGGTAATTGAACTGGTTCCACATCACCAAGTGTGGCATCTCACCAGTGCCACAAGGAGTCTTACTCCAAGTGCAAATGTTTACAAAGTTTCTGGATTTTTTTTTTTTTTAAAGACATCTTGATACAATCTTCATATTGGCAAAAGTCAGTCATTAGTTGCTGTAGTTTTTCCGGGTTGTGTGGCCATGGTCTTAACAACCCGGATAATCTACAGCAGCTAATGAACTCTGGCCATGAAAGCCTTCGACAACATAAAAGTCAGTCAATTAAAAAAACACACAAGCTAAAACAGTTGCTGCCATTTCCATCAGGACACTCCCTATGAACCTAAACGATGCCTTTTTAAAATATTTCCTCCCCGTCCCCATTCTGGTATTCCGGCTTTGATTCTTGTTACATCGTTTGTTGACATCCCAAACCGGTGACACGAATGGAATGTCACCAGCGCTTTTCCTATTGCCGAACTTTCAGTGTTCGGAGCTAATCCCTGTTTTCACAGGCGAATCGCCAGAAGGGAACGGAATTTGCATATTTATCAGTTATGAGGCTGCAAAAAAAAAAACCCAATGAGAAGGTTTCGGCTGAGTTATTGCATTCAGCACTGCCTTTGATTTCAAGCTTGAGTAGGTCATAATTTTAAGAGAGCAGGGGAAAGAGAGAGGATCTTTACATCCTAATAGCTCTTTTTATTAGGAAGGTAATTATATGTGAATTCCTGAATAAAATATTTGGAGTAAAATGGCTCAGTATCAAAAGTAATAATTCAGAATGCTTTTTATATATAAAAAAGTCTCACGCTGGGGAAAATATCACAGGTTGAAGAGAGAACTCAAATGCTTCATTAGAAACGCCGGTGTAGCGGAGAAAGCATTTCCCAAAATAATACTCTTTATTCAATTTAGCCCAGGATTTTAATGCGAATGTTTTTTTTTAATAACTAGGAAGTCTCATCTAGTATGGGAGGCTGGCTTTTTAATGTTCCGACCCATTTACGGCGGGCACCCAACTGCATCTAGTTCTGGATGCTGCACAAGTCGATGTCTTGCTTCAACAAAAGCCAGACGGGAAAGATTGCATTCCCACCTGACGCAGAAACACTCTGAATTTTGAACAGGTTTGTGAGGCTAGTTTCAGTTTTTTACTCTCCCAGGAGAACTTTTTGTTCTGGATTTTTCAGTCTCCCACATCTCAGTCATGCTGAGATTGTTAAACAGGACGAGTTCTTCTTTGGTCTTCAGGGTCTCTGCGCATCTCACAACTGGGTTCAGCATTTGCTTATTCATCCATGTTAATGATACACCTGTTCATTCATGACATCAGAACTCATTCCTAACATCTAAACTTTCTAGAGCTCAAGACATAGAAGATGGCACTCCTGCCTCTGTGGGTAGTCTGGATCTGTCTATTTGCACATACTTTGAGGAGCAGAGCCTTCCTGATAAGTTCTGACCAACATGGATGGAATGTCAATGAGAACTTTATGGATGATCCTCCTCGTAGACCTTTGCATTTCTTTGTTTCTCCTCTTCCTTTTATTGTAGTTTTCCTCTGGTCCATCTTATTCAACAACCCATGTGCCAATAGCACAGCAGGTTCTCTCTGTAACAGTGCCACCCATTGACAGGGAAAGTCTCTAATTCAGATGGCCAAGACTATTGTCTGGTCTCTGTTAATAAGCTACTGCTAAAATTCACTCATCAAACTTGAAGGAATCAACTGCCATGAAACATACCCTCTATCCCACAAGGCATCCTATACCCAGTTGTTGTGTAGCATTTCCTGATGGACTCAGAAGCATGTCAGATAGCCAGTTGTCACCAAAGTTCATGCAGTTCCATTCCTCAGCCTTATTAGAATGTCTTTTCAACCATGGTATCACTCCAGAAAATGGACTTTCTTCTAGACAAGGGAGCTACTGAATCCATCCCTATCCATCAGCATTAATGCAGGTTCATTACTTCAGTGGTCTCTGCAAAAGGTGCATTCAGTCCCATCCATAGTCTCCGACTTGTCCACACATTTATGTGCCCCAAGGTTAGGATGGTCTTTCTCACCAATACTCCGTTCCCCAACAACTCCACATGATCAACATCCCTAGATCTCATATTCCCATCCAAATACAGTGCTGCTGATTCCTTCATTTTGCCAACAGGACAAATGCTAGCAGCATCAGGCTCTGTCATTCAGACTCTCCATGGCACTGAGAGTTCTTGCAACGTATGGCAGCCACAGATGAACTTCTCCATTGCAAGGATCTATCAGTGTTTGTGTGTATCAAGTGGCTGACTCTTCACAGGGGACTGATACTGTGCTGTATAGACAGGTATTCATTTCACCCGGTGAGCGCATTGGTCTGTATCAATATGGATAAATCACACTTGGCACTCAATCAGTATATTGAATCCTTTATTGATGTGCTTCATCTCTAGACTTCTTAATGTTGGGACTGAACAGCTACAAACGTAGTCCTTGCATGTTACTTTTGTCAGCATCCAATACGGTTTGGATCCAGTAACTCATGGACTCATGCCCTCTGCCAACTTCCCCATCAAGGAAGCCCATCCCCACATGAAATTACCTTAACTAGGTTCTTCTTTCCGTTCCAATAGCACTGGGACCAAGCATTCTCTCCAGCATCCTCCGCTCACTACAGTTGTGGTTATTTAATACCCAAACTTCTTCAAGCAGTATAGTTCAGTCTTTCAGTCTGCCAGTCTTACTCTTGCAATCAAAGTTCGAGTCCAGTGGCCCCTTTAAGCTCAACCATTTTTTTAATTCAAGATGCACACGAAAGCTCATACTTTGAATAAAACTTTATTGGCCTTAAAGGTGCCACTGAATCCCAATGTTGTTCTACCGCTTCAGATCCACACGGCTGACCACCTGGATCTGTCTTGCAACCAAATCATTCATGTAGGGCAGGAGCTCATTGTCAGGGCTATGCCATTAATGTGGTACAGCCTGCTCAGACTGTAAGAGCACATATCATTCTAGCTGAAGTGAACATCGTGCACTGAGGATTGGTGCCTTCTCAACCCCTGCTGGGGGAGAGAATTGTTCAGGTACCAACAAATAGTGTTGTTACCAAGCTGTACCCGAACAAGGTCTAGCTGAGGTCCACTTATTATTTTTAGTTGGTTTTATACCCCACCCTTCACTGCCTGAAAGAATCTCAGAGCGGCTTACAATCACTTTCCCTTCTTCTCCCCACAACAGACATCCTGTGAGGCAGGTGTGGCTGAGAGAGTTCTGAGGGAACTGTGACTGACCCAAGGTCAGTCAGCTGGCTGCATGTGGAGGAGAAGTGGGGAACCAAACCCCGTTCTCTAGATTAGAGTCCTGCAGCGCCCAACCACTATACCAAACTGGCTCTCCAGTAGCTGTCCATGGTGCTGGAAGTGACAGTAGCTGTCCATGGTGCTGGTAGTGACAAACGATCGGCAGATACTTCTACAGAATCCAAGGGGCTGTGGACCCTATGTAGTATAAGCAGGGCTCTTTTTGTAGCAGGAACTCCTTTGCATACTAGGCGACACACCCCTAATGTAGCCAATCCTCCAAGAGCTTACAGAGCTCTTCTTACAGGGGCTACTGTAAGCTCTTGGGGGATTGGCTACATTAGGGGTGTGTCACCTAATACGCAAAGGAGTTCCTGCTACAAAAAGAGGCCTGAGTATAAGCATGCCTCCACCATGTTATGGATGTCCCTGACTGACTTTTTTACACTGTGAGCATCATCAAGTGCAGGAGATTGTGCTCCGAGGTATGCAGGAGTGTGTGTTCTCAATAATGATCGTGTTTGTATAAATTCCCTCATCCCTCATATCTCGAGCACCTTACACAATAATACATTGAGCAGACTATATTTACATAGAACCATGGAGGCCCCGTGCCAGCCATGGTTCACAAAACTTCATCAGTCCTGAAGATGTTTTATAGAACTCTGTGTGATACCAGAACTTCTCTCTCCGTGCCAGGAAAGGATAGAGCTAAATCTTTCAGCTCCATGGCATACCAGATCTTTTTTTTTACTTCCTCGGGTAATGGCTTATCAAAAGTATTAAAGTCCCCCCATTAGATGATTTGATGCTGCCACATCATCTAGGGTTTTGTGTTTTTTTTGCACGGACCTCTTTCCATAAGATGCATCTATTATCTTGCTCAGTTGTAGACTTCCTGGGGTGCGCTGTTCAGTTTCACTGTGAGAGACTATCCCTGTGTCTTCAATTCAGGTTGACACGTCGACTGTTCCTCCATATATTCCTCAATAGAGGGACATCATATCTTATCTCATCAAGTTGTTCTGGAAGGGATTGCCTAAAACCCGGGCTCTTCTTTCAATCTGCACCCTCTTCCCAGCTTTAACTCCAGACACGGGCAACCCATTTGAACCTATGCCCATATGCAGTCAATGCCTCCTTTCATTTAAGGCTACTCTTTAGTAGAAATAATCTCTGCATGCAAAGCAAATGAGCTGTCACCTTCCTTTTGCTGATGCACAGGGATAACATAGTACTTTCACCTGACATTGCCTTTCTCCCTCAGGTGGTATCTCAGTTCCACTTGTGACAGGATATAAAATTCCCCCGCTTCTTTCCAGAACCTCAGGATGACAGACGGCACACTTTACATGCCCCAGATGCCCAGAGGATCCTAGCTTTCTGTCTTCATCAAACTGCAAAGATTTGAACAGACAATAAAAATCGGTTCAAGTATTATTCTTTCATATAAAGGGCAAAGGTGTTATTACGTCCTGGTTATCTTGCCAGATTGTTTTTATTTTTGTCAGTTGGCAAAGCAACTTTCTTCCTATCATTGTAAAGAGTAATTCTATCAGAGGATAGGTTATATCATTAAGTTCCCTCGGCACATTCCCCTACCTGAGTTGTTCAAGATTTTCTATGTAGAATTACCTACATCCATCAAGTAGTAGGGCTGTCACTACATTTTGGTACAGCAGTTGTACAAAAACTACTTCATTGATACCTCTGGGTATGCTAGTCTCATAGTTTTGGGACTATACAGAGACCCCTCCTCCAAAAAAGAAGAAAGACAGATTGCTTTCATACAACTGGTGTTCTTCAAATAGTCATCTGTGGAGTCGCACAACCCATATTCCTTTTCTTACTCATATTGTTAATGTTGTGACTTTGCAGAAGGAACTGAGCAAGAAGGCAGTTACTTGGGATCTGGGACAGATGGATAGAGTCTGTGTAGTTGAGGGAAGGGGCAAGTCACCCGCTTCCTAGCTAGAGCTCTAGAAAGTTTCAGATGTGCTCTGTAAGGTGTGGTGGCCCAGTTGACCACAAGGACCACTTGTAAGTTTATTTACGATCATACAACACCAACCAAATGATGTGATCACCTCTTATGATTAACCAGACCTTTCCTACATGTAATCTCCAAGCGTCGTAGGGAGTTAACTTGTGGTCACTCAGAGTTCATGCCTCATAGTGGTGAGTAGGAATGCACTGAATTCCCATGGCAGCAAAAAATGGCATACAATCTTAAGTATGGATGGCAGTGAAGTTCACAGCTGAGGAGGTTCAGATATGAACTTCTTCAACTCAATACCACAAGCCTAATACACCATCTTCCTCTGAGTTCAGGCCTAGATTGTTATGGTCTTGGACGAGTGCCAGCCTGCCCCAATACATCTGCCCTCTTTCACAACTGAACTTATTAGGCAGCTCTGATAGGAAGACTTTACTCTGGTGCCAATTTTAGACCTTCGGTGCTGTCACAGTAGCATTTCAGACACGAGGATCCAGGAAAGAAGCAGTTCCTGTACATTCTAACAACCTCATAGGATCACCAGGATGCATGGGAAATACACATCCAGTGGGTACAAGGATCTTGAATTGCAGGCGCACCAAGAATCAATAGTTTCCCATGGTTTCTTGTGACCTCACTGGGATGTCAGGACCTATGGAACCATATAGCACTTTGCACACTGGAGATACTGTCGTGAGACCTCCCTATTAAGAGGCCTCATTGCTGCCAGGTCAGTTTTGAGGAAGGGCAAGGAGATGGTGGTTTGGTTTGCCACATCTGGCTCATGGCTGCTGACAGCAAGTATTTTAAAGAAGACTTGGTGCCCACCAGGTGTTTTTAAGAAGTGGGCAGGGCCAGTTGTGGTTTCTGCCCAGCAAGGCTTCTGGTTAACTATTGGAGACTTGATTGGCTGTGTAGACTTTTTTTAAAAAAATGTTGCTTTGGCACAAGGATCTGCACTGTGTCACTGAAGTTAAAGTATGGTAATCGGTTTGTGGCTGGCTCTGCCTCCTGCAGCAGCCATTTTGTGACAGCCATTTTGTTGCTGCACCCGCCATGCCATGTCGGCATTCCAAATGTGACCACATGCTCAAAGAGGCTAGGCAGCTAGCTTCAGATTATAACCATACCTCAGTGACTCTAACGTGCATTCCCTTCCCTCTTGGAAGAGAATCAGAAGCGCTGGTAGTTATTGGAACTGGATTGTTGCCAATGCAGTTAGTTACAGAATATCTCATCTTACTGAGATTTCCTGTTCTTATTGATCTTCCCTATTCCACCCTCTTCAGATTGTTCAGCAATTTAAATATATACTGCAGCCTGAAAACTGCTCAGCTTTACTTCTGGCATCTTGCATACAGTGCTTCAGTAGATACAGCTCCACATGAACTTGCTGTCTTATATTCAGTTTGTCATCTTTTGCAAGCCCCCTCTCCCCACCGGCCCTTGAGTGTCCTGCTGAAAATGTTCTATCAAAGCAGGATGAGGTCCGTTGGCGAAGCCAAAGCTCTCGTTGCTCTCTTGGGTGTGGGGACAACTTTGGATGTGACTCGTGTGTCTAATGCACATGCCGGAATGGGAGCAGAAACCCGCAGGTCAAGTGTCTGGCATCTGGAAAGTCCAAAATTAGCTTGCACTGGTTTGGATCATCTTGCTGATCTTCCGTGTATAGTCATTGAGATGATTGTTTCAGACTCGCGTTTGTTGGGACATTCCTAATTCGTATTTTTTACATTCTCCCCTTACTTACTTATGCTATAAAAAGATGCAGGCAAGGTAGACTGGTCTTTGAAATGGCTCGTAAGTAACCACATCCCTATCAGCCAATTGTCTCGTTCCATTTCAGACGGGATTCTATCCTCTGAGGTTATGTACCTTACCTGTTACTGTGTCAGCAGACATTCTACGGAGGTTGAATCGTTCTTTGTTTGTTTTCCCCTCTCTTTGTTGATCTCAGTAATAACAACACGGTATAAATACACTATCAAGTTGCCCAGGCCAATGTTATCTCAGTGTATGCTGTATAAGTCTTTTGATAAAGATGGAGGAAGTGGAGCTGGTAGACGGATGGAACAATACTGTTTTTATTATTGTAAAATAGACCTGGCAATTCCTACCTTTGTGAATTGCCATCCTGTCTGGGGAGGGGAGGGGAGGGAGGGAAGAGGGTACTTTTTATAAGTAATATTTAATTTATTATTTAGAGTGGTTTCTTTGGGATAATTTATGATTGGACAACAAAAGGGATATCTGGTTGAAGACCTAGAGCAGGACGTTAAAGTTGTGGTGTATCTCACGTTTCTGCAGTTGGCCTTTGGAGCTGGAACGCATTCCCCCTGATTTGGAAGTCAGTCATTGGTGAATCATAGAATCATAGAATGTTAGAGCTGGAAGGGACCTTGCAGGCCATCTAGTCCAGCCCCCTGCACTCTGCAGGAACACAGCCGAAACCCCTACATACCTACAACATGCCCAAAAGATGGTTGTCCAGTCTCCTCTTGAAAACGCCCAGTGAAGGAGCATCCACCACCTCCCGAGGCAGTCTGTTCCACTGCTCAACCACTCTTACAATCAGGAAATTTCTCCCGATATTAAGCCGGTAACGACTCCCTTGTAATTTCCACCCATTAGATCTAGTCTTGCAATCCGGAGCAAGAGAGAATAGATGTACTCTGTGCAGGAAGAAAAAGACCTTCCTTGGCAATATTTTCAGTTGAAACTGGCCACTGAAGTAAAGCTTCACTAAAGTGAAGTTCAGGTTTTTAATTAAATTGTTGTGGAAAACATCCTTGGGCACAACCCAGCTGAAGTGAAGCCTGTTTCAATCCCATTAATTTCAGGGGGAGAGGTTTCCACATGTGTCATCACCCATGAAAACCGATGAGGCTTCAAAATACTATGATTGGTTGGCGTTTGTTTCACCCATGCTCTGCAGTAAGGGTGGCCTCCGTCTAAGGGGACCCCCCCTCCCCAAAGTACTTAGTCAGGTCACTCGTTTAACACCAGAGGCGACTCAGAAATTTAGGAAATCAGTTGGGATTCATTCACCCCACTTCTGCAAAGAAGAAATGGATCCACAAATGAGCGTTGTGTGCACATCTCATAAGAACATAACATAAGAACATAAGAGAAGCCAATGTTGAATCAGGCCAATGGCCCATCTAGTCCAACACTCTGTCACACAGCGGCCAAAATATACCAGGTGCCATCAGGAGGTCCAGCAGTGGGGCCAGGACACTAGAAGCCCCCTCCCACTGCTGCCCCCCCAGCACCAAGAATAGAGTGCATCACCTGCCCCAGAATGAGAGTTCCCATCTATACCTTGTGGCTAATAGCCACTGGTGGACCTCTGCTCCATATGTTTATCTAATTCCCTCTTGAAACTGTCCATGCTTGCAGCTGCCACCACCTCCTGTGGCAGTGAATTCCATATGTTAATCACTCTTTGGGTGAAGAAGTATTTCCTTTTATCTGTTCTAACCCGACTGCTCAGCAATTTCATGGAGTGCCCACGAGTTCTTGTATTGTGAGAAAGGGAGAAAAGTAGCTTGTAAAGACTTATCCAGGAACCAATTAAATACATCTCCCCCTAGCTTGTAAAGACTTAGCCAGGAACCGACGAAATTCAGAAAGTGTCAATTGCAGTTCAAGGAGAACACCATAAAGTGTTCTTTATCCTTTTCAGCCCTGAGCAAACTGAAGATCTTTAGAGTGGGGCTCCATACCTATACTCAGTTTATGTTTTCCAGAAACTGGACATGGAGCCATTTGTGCAGTAATAACAGACAGTATCATGGAAAGAAGTAGAAACAAGGATAAGAAACACCTGTGAAACAATAACTAGGTAATGTGAACAACTATATTAACATCAACTTATACCACAGGAAAAACCAACCATAGGCTCAATAGAAAGACTCTTAGTAAGGCACAACACTTGGTTCAGTCATAGTCCGATAAAGGTACAATGAAAAATAAAGGTCACCGATATTTAAAGTGCTCTGTGCCGGAATGGGAGTGTCCCTGAAACTGCATGTCCTCCTCCTGAAAAGTAAACAATTTGCTATTTAATACATCTCTACATTTGGAGTTGAGATATTTGGGAAAGTCTGTATTGGAAGCTTGCATGTTCTGAATGGACTAATTGGCAGCACAGAGCACTTTAAATATCAGCAAACTTTATTTTTCATTGTACCTTTATTGGACTATGATGGAACCAAGTGTTGCACCTTACTAAGAGTCTTTCTATTGAACCTATGGATGATTTTTCTGCGATATAAGCTGATGTTAATATAGTTGTTTCCATTGCTTCGTTATTGTATCACGGGTGTTTCTTATCCTTTTTTTCTCACTCTTGTTAGATTGCTGTGTTCTCAACCATCCACTGCAAAGGTTTACTGTTATGACAGGCTCTGAAAATCTTGCATGCTGACGAACTCTCTTCTGGATTGAAAATACAAACACCGCTTTGCAAGAGCTTTGCACCTGAGCAAAATGTTGATGATGTCTCTGATGGAGCTTTGTTTTAAAACTGACTTTTCACCCATGTGTTGGCGGGCAGAACCTAAAAGCATGAGCCATGATCCTGCCAAAGAGATGTACTCTTTAGTATCAGCAACTTTAACAGAAGCAAAAAGTGTGTGTTTAAAGACTTTAGTCCTTGGCACACTTAATAGACAGTAAATCTAACTGAAGTCACCGGGATTTAATCTTGATTAAACAAGGTAAACGCCCAGCTCCCCCATTACAATCAAACATAAGATACTTAACATTGTTTAACTAAGCCAGGTCATGGCCCGTAATTTTGAGGGCGATAGGGGTGTGAAAGGAAAAATCCAATCACTGCATTACTATTATTATATTTATCCTGTTCTTTCCTCCATAGAACTCAAGCTAGAGTCCGTGAGATGTTCTCCTTTTCCTCTTCCTAAGAACCTTATGGAGGGAAGGTAGGCAGCGTGGCATAGCCCGATCTTATCAGATTTCAGAAGCTAAGCAGGGTTGGTACCTGGATGGGAGCCCAGCAAGGAAGACTCTGCAGAGGAAGACAATGGCAAACCATTTCCTCTTCTCGCTTGTCTCGAAAGTCCCTTACTGGGGTCACCATAAATTGGTTGTGACTTGACATCACATAGGTATGTACATAAGGACCTTATGATGTGAGTTAGGTTATGAGACGATGACCAGCCCAAAGGCATCCACTCGTGGCTCAGCAGGAACGGGTCCCCAGGTTTCTTCAGCCACATCCCACACTCTGCACAACACATGGCTGTCTGGACTCATGGCTCACTGTATCTGTTCTTCTTATGAAGCATACCTTGACTTGTACAATCATGGGAAGCCATGTGATGTTCTAGTCATGCTCCCACCATCTACATGACAGTTAAAGGTGTTGCCCAGGTTAAGGACTCTTAGGTCCCTTTGAAAATGCTATGAGTTCCAGCTCAGCTCTCAGCTCTCATCCATGTGAATAGGGCTTAAGCACTCCTATGTATTTCTGGATTATGCTTATTGAGAACTCAAGAGAAAGGGAAGATCCAAATCCAGAACCATTTCTCTTAGCAAAAATTACAGCTACTACCTATAGCTCCAGTGGTCTCTGTGTCCTTACATGTACTGCTGCCCACTCTGTTTCCCCAACATCAGCTCAAAGAGATTCTGAGCATTTCTGGCACATTACCTGGCAGCAGACCTGAGTTTGCAGCCAACTGATTGCTTGAGAAGAGCTGTAGCTCTGGGATCTCCATGGTCATACGTGTTATGATGCCTGTCTTGATCTCATTCTCCCGTTACATCTGTAGGCATCCACTTTAAAATAATGTCTGAGTCAGTCTCTGGACACTGGAGTGCAATTGTGTACTATATGTTACCATTGCAAACCTTTGAATGTGCATAGATTTGTTCAATGGGCATAAATTGATTCCAGTTTATGGATTGTTCTTCCATGATCTCAGCATTCGGCTTGTGTGGTTGCACAGTTTGGGAGATCATTTTGGAATCGATTCCCGGAGCCCATTTGTTTCTGAGGTTCTCAGTTTTGTCCACGATACCCAGTGATCTGTCTTAATTAGACACATTGGATTTGCACTGCATCAAGTTAATTGGCAGGGCCCGGATGTTCTAAATCACTGGGTACAATCCAAGAGGAAACTCACCTTTCTGATGCGCACTAAAGGAGAAGGGAGCTATATAGCACTTTGTACAGCTTTCATCTCCTGCCAACCTAGCAGTTCGAAAGCAAGAAATTGCAAGTAGATAAATAGGTACCACTTCAGTGGGAAGGTAACAGCATTCCGTGCACCTTGGTGTTTAGTCATGCCGGCCACATGACCACGGAGACGTCTTCGGACAGCGCTGGCTCTTCAGCTTTGAAACGGAGATGAGCACCGCAACCCTAGAGTCGGATTCAACTGGCTTTTGAGCAAGGGAACCTTTACTTTACTTTACTTACAGCTTTCATTTCAGCTGGGTGTGTACAGAGGAACTTGAGAATGAATCTTTAAGCAACAGCTGGACAAACACTTGCCAGGGATGCTCTAGGCCGATCCTGCATTGAGCAGGGGGGGTTGAACTAGATGCCCTGCGTGGCCCCTTCCAACTCTGTGATTCTATGATTCTATGAATTGAACCCATTCATGCAAAATCTCCAGTAACTACCCAATACACCAAGTATTGCTCCATCGCCTTCTAATGGCATGCGGTAAACAGAGGGGGAGAATTGAGTGGACCGTACCCTTGTGCACATTGCAGGATTTGACCCTTGATGCATTCCTCTGTTATTAAACTTGTTGTTTTCTCCCCCCACCAACGGTCTTTGAGAGGAAATCCATACAAGTCATTAACCTCTGGGGGATGCATCTATCAAGCAGGAGTAACACCACAGCTTTAATGAGCCTTAGTGGGGAGGGGGAAAAAATCTTGTCGTTACAAAAAGCCTAAAATTAGGCATTTTGCGCCTACAAAGGTTTTCTTTGAATTGTTGGACTCTAGCATTGTTAACCAAATTAGACTAGTGATTGCAATATTTAAGTGTAAATCTTGTTCTACGAGGAAGAGAACTTGCTTAGGGTTTGGAAATAAAACGACTGTTTCTACACACAATCTTGTATTCTGCTACATGACGGGGAGGGAAGGGGGTTTTGTAATGTACTGTAGAACAGTCTCATATTCATTTTTTTATAGAAATGGTATTCCAATGGTGCATTTTTTTGTTTAATAAATAAAGTTTTGATACAAAAATTCTCTCTCTCTCTCTCCTCTCCTCTCTCTCCCTCTCTCTGCTGGTGGCATGAAATGTCAACGAGATGTTCATGTGGAGATGGGCCGAGACTTCTAGAAGTGCACAGATTGGAAGGGGTGGCCACCAAGGGTCTTATTGTATGAGCTTCATTCATTTTATGTATTTATCACCCCCATCCTTTCTACAACAGGGCAGCATCCATCAAAAACAACAACAGCCTATCTTAAAAAAGCATGACCATGCATTAGTTATTTACCATTTCGACACCGATATGTCATCAGTGGGACCTTGCAGAAGGTCCCAAGTTCAATCCTTGGCGTCTCCAGTTAAAAGGGCCAGACAGTAGATGAAGTAAAAGAGCTCTGCTTGAGATCCTGGAGCGCCACTGCCAGTCTGAGTAGGCAATACTGAACCTGCTGGACCGGTGCTCTGATTCAGCACGAGGCACCTTCGTGTGTTCATGGGTGCTTGCTTGATGGAACCGAAGGCATCCCGGGGCAGGGGGGGGTTCCCCAGAAGGTCTCCCCTCCAAGCACTGAAGAGACCCAGACCTGCTTGCCTTCGGCCAGGTTGCCGCACCGCATGCCTTTCAATGATACCTTAACTACAATTGTCATGAAACCAATATAAACTTAAGGAGGCTGTAAATTTTCACAGCAGCCATGTTCAACTATTGAACTACAGCCAGTTTGCTGTAGTGGTTAAGTGCGCGGACTCTAATCTGGGAGAACCGGGTTTGATTCCCCACTCCTCCACTTGCACCTGCTGGATGGGCAAGCCATAGTTCTGGCACAATTGTTCTTGAAAAAGAGCAGTTTCTGTCAGAGCTCTCTCAGCCCCACCTGCCTCACAGGGTGTCTGTTGTGGGGAGGGGAAGGGAGAGGAGTTTGTAAGCCACTCTGAGACTCCCTTGGGTAGTGAAGGGCGGGGTATAAATCCAATCTCTTCTTTTCTTCTTTCATTTATCTATTTATTAGGGGAGGGTTCATTTGGCACTCACTCAGAGAGTCTCACAGCAACTTAGAGCACTTCAACAGCTGAAAATGCCTCAAGGGTCAAGATAAGTGCCAAGTTCTACATCTGGGTAACAAAAATGAGGAACACGCATACTGGATGGGGAATACACTTCTGATCAGCAGTGTGTGTGAACAAGATCTTGGGGTAAGGGCGGGCCGAAAGTTAAATATGAGCGACCAGTGTGATGCGGCGACAAAAAAGGCTAATGCGATCCTGGGGTGTATCAACAGAGGCATAACATCCAGATCGCAGGATGTCAATAGTCCCACTGTACACGGCATTGGTCAGGCTGCACCTGGAGTATTGTGTGCAGTTCTGGAGGCCTCCCTTCAAAACGGATGTGGACAGAAGAATGGAGCGGGTGCAGAGGAGAGCAATGAGGGTGATTCTGGGCCTGGAGACCAAGCCCTGTGAGGAAAAGGATGAGGAACTTGGGACTGTTTAGTCTGGAGAAGAAGAGGTTGAGGAGTCTTTCTCCTGCTGACAACAGGAACAGATCCCTGCCCTCCTCTAAGTGACAGCCCTTCAGATACTTCAAGAGAGCCATCATGCCCCCCCCACCTCCTTTTCTCCAGACTGAACATTCCCAAGTCTGTCAGCCTTATGACTTTTCAGCATTGAAGACACACACATACCCTAACATTTAGTGTTCTTGGCTCCATCTCTTGTGGAAGTTATATTTAGTTTGACTCCACCTCCTGGGGTAGCCATTTTGTGGTTCCATCCACCTCTCTGTGACAGAATTCCAAAGGCGCGTGCAGGCTCCAAGAGGTTGGAGACCCCTGGGCAGGGCACCTCTCTTTCCCAGAGCCAGTTTGGTGTAGTGGTTAAGTGCACGGACTCTTATCTGGGAGAACCGGGTTTGATTCCCCACTCCTCCACTTGCACCTGCTGATGTGACCTTGGGTCAGTCACAAGCTCTGGCACAGCTGTTCTCTCAAGGACAGTTTCTGTCAGAAGTTCTCTCAGCCCCACCTACCTCACAGGGTGTCTGTTGTGGGGAGGGGGAGGGAAAGGAGTTTGTAAGCCACTCTGAGACGCCTTTGGGCAGTGAAGGGTGGGGTATAAATCCAAACTCCTCTTCTTCTTCTTCTTTCCTCTCTGCTGAAATACTTTGCATGGAAAGACAGTGAAAACCAGTTCCATTCCATGCCAGAAATAAACATGGCTGCTGCATTACAACTGTCGCCTGCTGTGGCACCAGTGGCCAGGACTGAGCATGTACCAGCAGCTGTGATACATCAGCACTTCCGTCATCCACCTGCCCTGCAGTCGTTTGAGCACCTGGGCTAGCAAACCAGATCCGTCTTTCCTTTCTCTTTTGAATAGTGTGTTTGTATTTTATTCAATTGAAGTTGCTGCATATTTCTGTTTGACCCTCTTTTGGGTAGACATGATGGTGGGGAGGGATACATTTCTTTTTTGGGGGGGAATAATGACCTGCCACCATTCCTCTGACCTGAGTCTTGAGGACTCAGGTCGACAGCAACGTGTTACTTCCAGAGCACAAATATTAAACCCAAGCCTGATCTCGTCGGATCTCAGCCACTAAGTTTGGCATAGTGGTTAAGTGTGCAGACTCTAATCTGGGAGAACCGGGTTTGATTCCCCACTCCTCCACTTGCACCTGCTGGTGTGACCTTGGGTCAGTCACAAGCTCTGGCACAGCTGTTCTTGAAAAAGAGCAGTTCCTGCCAGAGCTCTCCCAGCCCCACCTACCTCACAAGGTGTCTGTTGTGGGGAGGGGAAGGGAAAGGAGATTGTAAGCCGCTCTGAGACTCTGAGTGAAAGGCGGGGTATAAATCCAATCTCCTCCTCCTCCTCTCCTCTCCTCCTCCTAAGCTGGGTCGGCCCTGGTCAGTACTTGGATGGGAGACCGCCAAGGAAGACGAAGGTGGCTATAAAGAGGCAGGTGATGGCAAACCACCTCTGAATGTCTCTTGCCTTGAAAAGCCCCCGAGGCATCACCATAAGTTGGTTGTGACTTGATGGCACTTTTACACACAGACTCCCAATGAACTAAGTTATGGAACTAGGGTGCGTTCTTCTTTCAGCTGTCGTTTCTTTCTCTCTCGTTGAATAAAAAAGCCGCCATGTTGGTGATTTGTTTCTCTTTCACTGCCCACTAGGAATTCTGTCGGCTCTCTTCTTTGGTCTGCAGTGGCAGGCATTTAACACCTCTTCACTTTGTATCCTGGGTTTTGTTTCCCCCCAATGCCAGGGCAATATTTTAATTCTCGGCTTTCCCAGAATACCTTTGCAGCACCAAAGCCTGTGAACTTCAGAAACAGACAAGGACCACGGGGAGCTCCAGCAGATGCCTTCTTGGTTCTGCCCGCTGAGGGTTTGATCTCCCTTCAGTCCATCTGGCATGTTGCTGGAGCTCTCATTATGGTTTTCCTTTCTTTTTTTCCCTTCTGAAAATTCATTTAGAAATCTTGCTGGAAAGAGAACGTAATTATAACATTAAGTATTACATGCAAATCCAAGGTTCCTTTCTCCCAAAGACAGAATTTGCTTTGATAGGTAGGAAGGCTCAAATGAGTTACCAGGTTTGTTGTTTTCTTCCTGGTCTTTGGAGGAGAGGACAACACTTCTTGCGGGACAAATAAGTCGCCTCCAAGTAAAGTAAGTTGTCATGACCTGTGTAAGACTGGGAGGCAAGGCCTAGAGGCCTAGGCCTCTAGAGACATGTGTGGGAGTGGAAAGCAGACAGCCTACAATCCCCATAATGCTTAGCAATGGTTGTAACCAATCGGTGTGTGTCCAGAGATTGTGTGAGGCAATGTAACTTAAGCTTTGTGGGCCATGAAACTGTGTTCTTTTCTCTTCTGCGGTCTTGTCACACAGAGTTAAATGAGGGGACAGTCTGAGAGAAAGATCCCTCAATAGGGACAGAGTGAGTACTGGCACAAGGCCTGGTATAAGAAGGCTGTCTACCACCTCCAAAACTTACAAACTGAACAAACCACAACCTGGTTCAAGAAATGGGAAATGTTCATGAAAAATCATGGTTCATGTAATTAAACGAACCATGAACCACCACGAACCACCATTTCCCTGGTTTATGCCCATCCATAACTGAAACCCATCCCCTTCATTTGGGGAGGGGCTGTGGCTCTGTGCTGGAACATCTGCTTTGCATGCAGAAGGTCCCAAGTTCAATCTCCCGCAACTCCAGCTAAATGGATCACATGATGTGAATGACATCTGCCTGGAACCCTGGAGAGCCAGTCTGAGCAGACAGGACTGACCTTGACGAACCAAGGGTTCGAATCAGTAGAAGGCAGCTATGTGTCGATCATATGTAAGCCGCCCTGAGCTGGCCTTGGCTGGGAGGGCGAGGTAGAAAACCACTTTGCCTGCACAAGTTCCTTGGTTCAATCCCCAGCATCTCCAGCTAAAAGAATCAAATATTTGGTGATGTGAAAGATGTCTCTACTGGGGAGATCCACTGCCTACCTGAGTAGACAATACTGAGCTTGATAGACCAAGAACCTGATTCAGTATAAAGCAGCTTCATATGTATGCCGTAAGATATCAGTCAGGAGGGACCATAGCTCAGAGGCAGAAGGTCCCAGATTCAATCCCCAGTATCTTCTGTTAAAAATGGCCAGGCAGTAGGTGATATAAAAGGCCTCCGCCTGAGATCCTGGAGAGCGACAGCCAGTCAAAGAAGACAATATTAACCTTGATGGAGCCAAGATGTGACTGAGGCCCCGGTCATACGGGTCAGAAAACGTGGGGGGGAGGTAGCCCGATCACATGGACCATGCTCTGGCGCCGAGCGGCGATCACACAGCACTGCCACAGCATGGCAAAAAAGCAGGGCAGCAGAGCAGCAAACCGCACTGTAGCAAAGGACGCATGTGCCGTTAGGGGGGTGCTGTCAGTGTCTTGCATATGCGTGTGCCTCATTCAGCATTGGTGCGCATCCCATGGAAACTTACAACATTCGGAAACCCCAGGACATGGGCCAGGGTCGGAAGCCGTGGGATACTGGCGCTCCCGCGATCAGATGCCAGCCTTTGCCCCGGGGTTTCCAGAAACTGGTACTTCAACCCTAGTAGTTTTTTACTCCGCATTTTCCACGGGAAGCCGCGGGTTGGCCACGGGAGTGCTACGCCTCCCAGATGTGCTGGTATGATTGCGCACGGAAAGTCTGCAGGGCTACCGTGCCTTCAGTGGGGCAAATGCTCCATGTGAACGGGGCCCATGTATAAAAGGCAGCTTCACGTGTTCAGCAGATTTACTTGCAGTTTACTTCTCCCTCCTTGTCTGCTTCTCAGAACAAAAGAACCTCATGATGGACCCTTCCCACCACCTACGTTTTTCCAGTGCATTTGTGATGCTTCACGCAATCTGCTGGCAATCTGTTTGTTTTTGCTGGTCCAGATTGTCGATGAAAAGCAATCACAACTTGTGATCCACCAAACCACGCACAAACCCTCAGCTCCTTACGATGGCTCGTACGAGGCACCATAAACTCCCCCGTTTTGCTGCCTGCCCGAACTGCATCAATACAGCAGCGCTAATAATACTTCCCATAATATTGCTTGGAGATAGTTTCAGAGAGTAACAGTGTCAGTCTGCAGTGTGACAGGTCGATTCAAGATGGGAAGCTATGTTAGTCCGTCTGTAGCAGTAGCAGTGACTCAGAAAAGCTCATCCCCTGCCACACATTTTGTTAGTCTTTAAGGCGCTACTTTAAGGTAAGAGCATTCCATGCGCCTTGGCATCTAGTCATGCTGGCCACATGACCATGGAAACGTCTTCGGACAGCGCTGGCTCTTTGGCTTTGAAACAGAGATGAGCACCGCAACCCTAGAGTCGGATTCGACTGGCTTTTGAGCAAGGGAACCTTTACCTTTACCTAATGTGCTACTGGACTCTTGCTCTTTTCTACAGCTACATTAAAGTCCAGCGTGCTGTAGTGGTTAAGAGCAGTGGACTCTAATCTGGAGAAATGGGTTTGATTCCCCACTCCTCCTCGACATGAAACCCGCTGGGTGACCTTGGGCCTGTCACAGTCCTCTCAGAACTCTCTCAGCTCCACTTACCTCACAAGGTGCCTGTTGTGGGGAGAGGAGGGGAAGGAGATTGTAAGCTGCTCCAAGACCCCTCAAGGTAGATAAAAGAGGGGTATAAAAACCAAGTCATCATTGTCGTCACCATCTTCTTCTTCTTCTGCACCTTAGAAACCAACAAGATTTTCGGGCTCTGAGCTTTCAAGACTCACAGATCCCTTGGCGTTTGATGAAAAGGAGCTTTGGCTCTCAAAAGCTCTGACCCTGATGATCAGGTTGATCTCTAAGGCGTTACCAGATTCGACTCTTCCAATCACAGTCCATATCATAGCCAATATTCTAGCTAGAATAACACATACTCTAATAGGCGCTGCAGATGCGTTACTAACCTAATTGACTCTTTAGATCATATTCTTTTGGATTGCCCCAAATTTTCAGATTTGAGAACTTGAGTTGATTTCCCCCCACCCTTTGTTTAAGTGAGACTTTATCTCCTTAGAAGCTAACTTTTCCTGGTTACTAAGAGAACAAAGTTTGAATCTAATGGCACCTTTAAGACCAACAAAGTTTTATGTAAGGTGTAAGCTTTCCTGTGTATGCATACCTTCTCAGACAAACTGAAACAAAATTTCTTTGAGCCTTACACGCAGGAAGATGGGGGGGGTAGAAGTGTCCGGAAGGACCAATCAGAGCTAAGATGCGTAAGCTGAGATTGGATCAAGGCAGCCAGATCAATGAATGGCAGCAAATTAGCACACAAATGCGAGAGCTACCAAACAGATGGGAGAATGAAACCTGAGTCCAGCGGCACCCCCACAACCAATCAATCTCAACCCTGGCATATGTGGGAGAACAGAGAGACGCTGCATGTGTCGATGCACACTTCTTCGTATATCTAGAAGCAGATTTCCTCAGATATTACATACAGCCAATGCTCCCGCCAAGCTGTGGAGTCTGGTGAGCAAAAATTCTACTATGTGAGCTACTGGCATCAAAGTTGTGAGCGAGCGATTTGGCCACTGCATAAATTAGTCTGCTCTGGAGCCCTCCTTCCTGAGTTAAGACCAAAATGTGTGAGCTGGAGGCTACAAAACTGTGAGCTAGCTCACACTGACTCAGCTTAGAGGGAACACTGCATACAGATAGGTTCCTAGAGGCCCCAGTCACACAAGTGGGATAGTGCGCCGCTGAAGGGAGGCAAAGTAGAGCCGGAGCAAAAAGATGCGTGGTAGTGCAATCAGACGGTCCCCGAGATGCCGCGCAGATGTCAATAGCCGGTGATCACACTGGAGATGTTGAAGCACATCAAAGGGTCTTGCACGCGCACACTGTGGTGTTTCTTCACATACTGTGGAGGCTTGGAAAAAACACATCCGGTGCGACGGGACGCATGCGTGTGCTGGATGCGCCGGATTACCTCCGCTTCCACGATATGACGCTCGCCTGTGACCTGCGTTTTCTGGTTGCTACTACCCTTTTGCTGGTACTTTTTAAATCCGCTTCTTCGAGGCAATGGTACGGATTGGTGCTGGGTGCGCTCCGCTTCCCAGATGTTGCCGTACGATCCTGCCCGTTTGATGCACCCTCAACCCGTTCGTTTCGCGGGGCAAATCCTCTCGTGTGACTGGGGCCAGAAACAGGTAGTTGCATACAGTTAGCATACATGTAGTTGCTAGAAACTTGTATGTGGCTAAAAAATTTTTTTACAGCTGCAGTTAAATTGTGTTGTAACTCAGGGAGAAAATCTTAGGCTTCCGTTTTACCGTGTGGTGGCTTGCTGTTATGACTGTATTGCAAAAAAACCCCCAGCAATTAAGAAGAAGACATTCCCACGCAACCTCTGGCTCAAGTCAATCCAGACTGATCTAAGATTATGCACAAAAGCTGACACCTTTCTTATTACCTACACCTTTAAGAGGAGCCCCACATGGAAACTGAGCAGCTGAAACTTTCCCTCATGCTGGGAAAAAGTTCACTTGTGAAGTCCGGGTGCGGGGACCGAGCTTACAAAAAGTAGCAAATTTTAACCACTGATGTATTTATTTTTTCTGGAAGGAAGATGGTAATTTAGAATCTTCACAGCTGTTTGTTGGTGTGACACTTCCTTTGATCCCCGAATCAGTCTGTGACATGAGCAGGAGAGAGCCCATTTAAGCAGTAGGAATGGACCGATCTCCCGTCTGTGTTCCCACACATGCGCGCACACCCAAGGCTTTGTGGCAAATTGGGCTGTTTGTGGGGATAATGCTCTGACATTGCAGGGTGAAGTAACAAAGGGAGCTCACTTCCTGGAAGAGCATCAAATGAGAACTATGCCTTGCTTTGGAAATGAATGTCTCTGCCTTTTCTTTGATGCTTGGATCTATAACATCCTTGGCATGGATTCTGTTAAAAGAGGATTGTGAATTTCTCATCCCTGTTATTTTAACTTTAAAAAAAAAAAATCCTCATTTCAGACTTCCTTCTCTTTTATATAAACTCCCTTCTCCTTTATACAAGCATAAGAGAAGCCAGTGTTGGATCAGGCCAATGGCCCATCCCATGATTACTTATTGTCATGCTGATTTCTGTTTCCTTGGCCACACTTTCCCCTTAAAATGTCACTTTCTTCATCATTATTTATATGTTAACAAGTCGGTCTCTACCTGTGTTACATTTGATGTCCCCTTTCCTCCAAGGAATGGGTTGCAATGTGCTTGATTCCCCTGTCCCCTTTATTTTTCACAACGAAGGTCGGCTAAGCTGAAATATAGTAACTGGCCCCAGGGCACCCAGTAATGTGGAAATTTGAAACTGGGCCCAGTCAATTCCAGTCCAACATGCCAACCATTGCATTACAGTGGCCACATGTTACAGTATGCTATCTATATATCTAATTCCCAAGTGTACCTCCTATCTGCAGATATCTAAATCCACAGATAGGGAGCACCCTTGCCCTAAGAACATAAGAGAAGCCAATGTTGTATCAGGCCAATGGCCCATCTAGTCCAACACTCTGTCACACAGCGGCCAAAATATACCAGGTGCCATCAGGAGGTCCAGCAGTGGGGCCCTAAACAGATGTTTCAGCAAACTTGGGGGAACCTCTAGGTTTGCAGAAAAATCTGACACTAAAACAACTTTGGGGGTTTAAACTCTCCCCTGGATAAAATTTGGGTCACTGATAAAGAGGAGAACAACCTTGGCAGGATGGGCGGTGGTGGGGGGAGAGGTGGTGATGGGCGGGGAGAAGCTTCAGTGGGCTGAAACTGCTACTGATGGGGAGGTGAGAGCCACGGTGGCCCCAAGAATGGCTGCTGTGATGGGGGGTAATTAAGATGGGAAGAGGAATTACCTCCCCTGCAAGTGCTGTGGGACCCTACTTGTCTTTAATAGTCCTGGAAGCTCCGGCCTGAAGCTGAGCCAGGCGAACCACTGAAAGGGGGGGGTTGGCAGGTCACCCGGAGCAGCCCTGGGTGAATCACTGAGAAAGGCATGGGGGGGGGACTCTTCTGACTTGCCCAGACCTGCTCCAGGTGAGCCACAGAGAGTGGCAAGGGGAGGGGAGGCTGCTGGCTCACCTGGATGAGCCACCGAGAGTAGCTATGGGGGAGCCTGGGAGGGGGATACAGAAAGCAAATAAGAGGGTAGGGTAGGGGCAGAAAGAGAGAAAAAGAGAGTGCTGGGGTAGGGGGCAGAAAGAGAGAGAAAGAGAGTGCTAGGGTAGGGGGCAGAAAGAGAGAGAAAGAGAGTGCTGGGGTAGGGGGCAGAAAGAGTCGTGGCATAGGGGGCAGAGGGAGTGACAGGCATGGGGGAGAGAGTTCAAGGTGAGGTAACAGGATGGAGAAATAGTGAGAGGCAGAAAAGTAGGGGGAGAGGGAGGAAACAAAGGGGGGATACTTCCTCCCAGCAAGTGTCTTGTAGGTAAGAACATAAGAGAAGCCAATGTTGAATCAGGCCAATGGCCCATCTAGTCCAACACTAGATGTCACACACAGCGGCCAAAATATACCAGGTGCCATCAGGAGGTCCAGCAGTGGGGCCAGGACACTAGAAGCCCTCCCACTGCTGCCCCCTCCAGCACCAAGAATAGAGTGCATCACCTGCCCCAGACTGAGAGTTCCCATCTATACCCTGTGGCTAATAGCCACTGATGGACTTCTGCTCCATATGTTTATCTAATTCCCTCTTGAAACTGTCCATGCTTGTAGCTGCCACCACCTCCTGTGGCAGTGAATTCCATATGTTAATCACTCTTTGGGTGAAGAAGGACTTCCTTTTATCTGTTCTAACCCGACTGCTCAGCAATCTCATGGAGTGCCCACAAGTTCTTGTATTGTGAGAAAGGGAGAAAAGTACTTCTTTCTCAACCTGCTCAATCCCATTCATAATCTTATAAACCTCAATCATGTCACCCCTCAGCCGTCGTTTCTCCAAGCCGTCGTTTCTCCAAGGTCCCCACTTGTATGCATATATTATATGTAAAAAGTAAGGTTACCAGCCTCCAGGTGGTGGCTGGAGATCTCCTGAGATTACAACTGATCTCCAGGTGATGGAATTCAGTTCACTGGAGGAAAACAGCTGCTTTGGGAGGTGGATTCTGTTGCATTGAACTCCATTCAAGTCCCTCCCCAAACCCCATTCTCCTTAGGCTCCACCCCCCAAAATTCCAGGGATTTCCCAACCTGGTGCTGGCAACTCTAATAAAATGACATAAATTGTACTTATAAATGGCACATTCAAACACCATTTAACACGCACGTGGGGGCTAAAAATGGGAGACCCCTGCCAATGCACCCTCTAAGCTGTGGAGTCTTGTGAGCAAACATTCTACTTTGTGAGCTGCTGGCATTAAAGTTGTGAGCAAGTGATTTGGCTACTGCCTGAATTAGTTTGCTCTGGAGCCATCCTTCCTGAGCTAAGACAAACATGTGTGAGCCAGAGGCTAAAAACACTGTGAGCCAGCTCACATAAACTCAGCTTAGAGGGAACACCCCTGACCCCATTGGGGGGGGGGCTGGCATCCCTATGTTCATTGCATGTAAGGAATGATGTGGAGCCTGCTATGTGGAGTCTGCCTGAGCTGGCTAAGTTGCCAGTCTCCAGGTGGGGCTCAGAGATCTCCCAAAATTTACAACCAATGAAAGCTCTGTGGATTTGCGGAAACCTGAGATGCAAGAAACCTGAGATCCAAGGTGATGTCCAAGAAGGTCCGTCCTTCACGAAGACTAGCTCTGATCTCCTGTGAGATGATCCAAAGTTGAAAATGATCGTTGAGAGATGTCCAAGGTACAGACCTGGGGTAAATGTTCCAACCTTGGACTTTTTCTATGTGTGCTATTGAAGTCCTTGAAAAATTCCATTTGGGGATGTCAAGACGGGATTAATAGACGTCTATTCCATTATATTACATTTAAGCACAGAGAAATACGACTGTAGGGTAAACCAATCCATGATGAATGGTATATGTGTTGAGGTTTTCATTTTGAATTGAAAATGGCGGGACTCTAATAAATTTATCATGGTTCAGTATATTATCGGGCAAGTGGGAATATTTTACTCAGTACACAACAAAGATTCCGTCTCCCCTCAGGCCTCATAAATTAAAACCCCCTTTGAATTTCTCAGGTAACAAAATAACGCCAGACCTCATCATAAATCAGCAGGGACTTTGCAAAGGAGCAAGGAAAGAAATCGCTACAAGGTGTTTTTCGCTCCAGAAAGTCAGCCTGACGGTTTAAGAAATGCGCTTCTCTCGGCCGACCTTTGTTTTTAATATTTCTGCCAGCACTGATTTATTTAAATGGATTCCAGAAATATAAGCCCACGATTTTTATCACAGCTTTTGAGGTTGTGTGAATCCACTAAGGCTGAGGTGCTGAGTGTCTTTCTCATGACGGGTTTGCCAAGAATACAGAGGCAAAAGTGTGAGATTTCAGGGTTGCCAACCTCCAGGTGGGAGCTGGAGACCTCCTGCTATTACAATTGCTCTCCAGATGGCCAAGATCAGTTCCCCTGGACAAAATGGCTGCTTTGGAGGATAGACTCTGTAGCATTATCCCCTCCCATTCCTGAAATCCAACCTCCCCAAGCTCCACCCCCAAATCACCAGGTATTTCCCAACCCAGAGATGGCAACTCGCCCCAAAACCACTGCCCACAGAGCCCCTCCTCCCTTCTGCCAGGAACAAGCAAGGGGAGTCCCCTTGCCCATTGCAATAGGAGCTATCACTGGAAGCCCCAGCTGGAGAAGACACAAGTGGTGACCACTGAGCCAGCTGTCCAAGTTTCAGACACTGCAGGCTCAAGAGGCTGTTGAGTGGGAAGCCCCAGCCCCAAATGATCCAGGTACAAGTGGCAATCAGAACCCTGCCTAACCAAATGAACAAGAAGTTGCTTAAATGTTATCAACCTGCCCAAACTACTTACTTATTCAAATATTTATATTCCACTTTTCCCTGTGACTCAAGGCAGGTTACAGATCATACTAAAAAGCATAGTGGGGGTATGCAAAATAAAATTCATTTTCCCCAGCTCCATTGTAGCCTATGGGGACCATTATAGTCAATAGTATCCATAGGCTATAATGGAGAATCCATCTTGGGGTATCTGGAGCTCGGTGGGCTGTGTTTTTTTAGATAGAAGCATCAAATTTGCAGCATAGCTGCTGGTTCCTTCCTCAACCCCCCCCCCGCAAATTTCAAAAAGATTGGACCAGGGGGTCCAATTCTATGGGCCCAAGAAGAAGATATCCCATGTCTTGTGAGCAAAAGCTCACACTCCCTGAGCTGCCTGTTAAAATTTTGTGCGCCAGGACCCCCTAGTGCAGCTTAGAGGGAACTGCGATGACAGGCTGCACTTTCCTTCTCCCTCCCATCAGAGTGATTGCTGCCAGGAATGATCAGGGGCCCCTCCAGCATGGGCCCCAGGGCAGCTTCCCCCGTTGCTCACTGGCTAATTTATTCAATTCCTCTATTCAATTCATTTGTACCCTCCCTTTCTCCCCAATGGGGACCCAAAGCAGCTCACAGCAATCTCTTGTCTTCCATTTCAGCCTCACAACAACCCTGTGAGGTAGGTTGGACTGAGAGTGTGTGACTGGCCAAAGGTCACCCAGTGAGCTTCCACAGCACACGTGAGGATTAGAACCTGGGTCTCTCAGATATCAATCTGATGCTCATAACCACTACACCAGTTTGGTATAGTGGTTAAGTGTGAGGACTCTAATCTGGGAGAACCGGGTTTGATTCCCCACTCCTCCACTTGCACCTGCTGGTGTGACCTTGGGTCAGTCACAAGCTCTGGCACAGCTGTTTTTGAAAGAGAAGTTGTGTTAGAGTTGTCTCAGCCCCACCTACCTCACAGGGTGTCTGTTGTGGGGTGGGGAAGGGAAAGGAGTTTGTAGGCTGCTCTGAGACTCAAAAGTGAAGGGCGGGGTATAAATACAATCTCTTCTTCTTCTTCTTCTTCTACACCACACTGGCTAGGATTGTCCCTGTGAGAGTAAAGAGGATTTAGAGTGGTTAAAGCCAGGGGTCTTTTCATAAAAAAAACAGCTGCAGGAGCTCATTAGCATATGGTGTGCTAATGAGCTATTAGGCTATTAGCATATGCTGGCCTGGGTGGGGGAGCTAAGAGAGAAGGAGTTTAAAGTTTAAACTCCTTCTCACTAGAGATTGGGCCACAGAAGGAGGAAAGAGGGAAGGAAAGAGAGAGAGTAGAGAGAAGGAAAGAAGGAAGGAAAGAGGGAAAGAAAGAGAAGGAAAGGAGGAGGGAAAGAAAGAGAGGGAAGAAGGAGGGAAACAGGGAAAGGAGGAAAAAAGAGAAGAGAAGAAGGTGGGAAAGAAAGAAAGAGAGAAGAGAAGAAGGAGGGAAAGAGGAAAAGGAGAGAAGGAAAGGAGGGAATGAAAGAAAGTTGGCGGCAATTCGGCCTCATTATATCCTATGGGCCATTGAAATCAATGGTGAAAACATAGGGTAATTCTGGGGGCTGGAGGGGAGGAGGTTTGAGGTAGAGGCTCCAAACTCACAGGGTAGCTGATGGAGCCTCTCCCCAAGATACCCACCAAGTTTCAAGAACATTGGATTAGGGGGTCCAATTCTATGGGCCCCCAAACAGGTTGCCCCTATTCCCTCCATTGTTCTCTATGGTGGGAAAAAGGTAACTTTATTCTGCATTGACCGGCAGATGGTCCCAGCTTCAGTCCCTGCCATCTCCAATGAAAAGAAAGGTATGTCTTGGGACAGAGACCCTAGAGGATCCTGCCAGTCAGAGCAGACAGGTGAGCCAATGGTCTGACTTGGTATATGCTGTATTCGTAAGATCTTCTCCCTCTCACCTGTTCAGGAAACGAGCCAGCAAGGAGACAGCAAAACCGAAGGAAAGCAAAAGGCAAATGCTCATTCAGCATCTCCCATCCAAATACCAACCAAGGCTGACCCTGCTGACCTTCTGAGATCTGACAAGACCAGGCTAGCCGGGGCCAGCCGGGGCATGCCACCGGAATCTACCTCTTCTATGGCAGACCCTCTGAAACTACGGGTGACTCTGCATTGGCTTTTCCCTTCATTGTTTTAGCAAACCCACATTGGAACAGAAATTCCAGTTTGGTGTAGTGATTAAATGTGCGGACTCTAATCAGGGAGAACCGGGTTTGATTCCCCACTCCTCCCCTTGCAGCTGCTGGATGACCTTGGGCAAGCCATAGTTCTGTCAGAGCTGTCCTTGAAAGGGCAGTTCTTGAAAGAGCTCTCTCAGCCCCACCTACCTCACAGGGTATCTGTTGTGGCGAGGGGAAGGGGAAGGAGTTTGTAAGCTGCTCTGAGACTCTGAGTGAAGGGCGGGGTATAAATCCAGTCTCTTCTCTCCTCCTCCTCCTTCTCTGCATTGCATGCTGCTTTCACTTTCTTTGATCATCAGGTTTTATGGTACCTTCTGCATAGATTTATGACCATTTGGGGTGTCTTTGCAGTCAGTACAGCATTGCTCCGGGCAGGGCTTTTTTTGTGGAAAAAGCCCAGCAGGAACTTATTGGCATAATAGGCCACACCCAACAGCAGAAACTCATTAGCATAATAGGCTATACCCCCTGACAGCACATCTCATTGGCATATGAGGCCACACCCCCGTGTTACCAGGAGTGCGGTCATCCAGCCACACCCACCTTTGGCTTCTTATTCTGTTTACCTTGTTTGTTGTCCAAACCCAGGGCTTTTTTTTTTGGAGCAGGAACTCCTTTGCATGTTAGGCAAATGTTGCTTTGATCTGCACCTTTTCCTCAGTGTTGAGAAAATGTGGAGCAAGCGCCGGATGCAGAGCCACCCTATCTTTGTGGCTGACAAGACTCTGATGCAATGAATGAGCCCTCTCCAAAGATAGGCATATCCTAACTAGTCTTTAGTCCAACCGTTTGTGCCACTAGAATAGACCCATTGTCATGCTAGCAACATATGGTGGAGCTGGAGGTCCGTTACCGAGTTGCCTTTAACGTTCCCTGGGTAAATACTTTTATGGAGCCGGGGGGAATCACAAATTATTGAGGGCATCATAATGGGATTTCTTTGTTCCTAAAGCTTCAGCCTTTCACTGATTCGAGCAGAATTGATGTGCTGGGATTGTTGGGTTGTTGCGTGAATGAAAAATGGTTATAGACTTGAACACTGCAAAAGAAGAGAACATCGAGCATTCAATTGGCCATATATCCCTCCCTAGTGCAAAAGTCTTCATTATTAATGTGTGTGGGAAATAATGACGAAGACATTTTGTTGGCATGTTTTGGAAGGAGGGCTCGTACAACCGGAGCATAACAAATTAGTCCTGAATTATCTCTCATCAATTTTATATGTACGTTTCCAGGGGAAATGCTTCTTTTTACATGCTGGGGCCTGTTCATTTATAAGCGTCAGAGTCAACTGGGTCCATAAACACACGGAGCCCGTTTTGTCATGCTGAAATCAATTGGACGGCATTGGCTTCTGTCACCAGGGCCCTGGTTCTTGGAGGAGGTTCCAGAAAGTTATGGAGCTCCTGCGTGGCGCTGGCTGACTTCAGCGCTGTTAGTGAAGAAGCTAATTTAAAAGAAGGGTGGAGAATAATGAGGACAAAATAAATATATATTTTAACAAGGACCTGTGCTCCGCTATGAAATGCTGAAGGCCAGTGTATCCGCGGTGCGGTGCTTATTTTCCAGAGGCTTCTGTGGGTGGACAATATAATAGCGCTATGCTCCTTGAAAGCTGGGTGCCACGCAATGGTTATATTGAAAAGAACAAGCCGGCGGGCTTAAAATCTTAAAAGCTGAGAGCTACTGGGAGAAGGGAAAGAGGGCAAAAGGCGGAGAGGAGCAGAAGAACAGATTACAAGTCAGAGTCCTTTTTCGGAGTTGCTTAAACAGGTTCAACCGTGAAGAGCAACTGACGTGGAGTAACGGTGGGGAGAAAAGGGGCAGCAATAGAGGCTGAACGTGGGTTTAGGCAGGGGCTGTAGCTCAGCGAAAGGCCATCTGCTTTGCATGCAGAAGGTCCCAAGTTCAATCCCTGGCATCTCCAGTTAAAAGGACCAGGGAGCAGGTGATGTGAAGGACCTCCCCCTGAGATCCTGGACAGCTGCTGCTGGTCTGAATAGACAAGGGGTGTTAAACATGCAGCTCTGGGGCCAGAATCAGTCCATTCAAGGTTCTTATCTGGCCCGTGAGCAACTTGTGAGAGAGAGGGAAGGCAGGAGGCTGCTGGAGGGGGAGCAGGGAGCAGGTGCACGAGGTGAAATGTGTGTGATCACACCTGTCAAGAAACAGAAAAGAAGCCCTGCCCTGCCCTGGATAGCCCAGGCAAGCCTGATCTTGTCAGATCTCAAAAGCTAAGCAGGGCTGACCTGGGCAAGTACTTGGACGGGAGACCTCCAAGGAATAGCAGGGCCATGACACAGAGGCAGGCAATAGCAAGCCACCTCTATGAATGCTCCTTGCCTCCAAGCCTCATTAGGGGTCGCCAGAAGTCAGCCATGACTTGGAGAAAGCCATGGAGAGAGCCAGTTTGGTGTAGTGGTTAAGTGTTCGGACTCTTATCTGGGAGAACTGGGTTTGATTCCCCCACTCCTCCACTTGCACCTGCTGATGTGACCTTGGGTCAGTCACAAGCTCTGGCACAGCTGTTCCTGAAAGAGCAGTTTCTGTCAGAAGTTCTCTCAGCCCCACCTACCTCACAGGGTGTCTGTTGTGGGGAGGGGAAGGGAAAGGAGTTTGTAAGCCGCTCTGAGACGCCTTTGGGCAGTGAAGGGCGGGGTATAAATCCAATCTCCTCTTCTTCTTCTTCTTCTTCTTCTTCTTCTTCTTCTTCTTCTTCTTCTTCTTCTTCTTCTTCTTCTTCTTCTTCTTCTTCTTCTTCTTCTTCTTCTTCTTCTTCTTCTTCTTCTTCTTCTTCTTCTTCTACATTTCCATACAAATTGGTCCCCTTTTTAATATATAGCACTTTTAGGAGACGTCCTCTCCTTGCAAGTAAATAAGGTAGTTTTTCAGCACCGCCCCTCCACATACCAGCCTCAGCAGCTGAGAATGGCGACGATCAGTCTCTCTTTGCGATTAGCAAGCACTCGCCAGGATTTCTTTTGGGAATCCTGAACCTTTAACAGGTAAATGGCAGAAAAGATGGGGCAGTGTGCCTAGTCCCCACCACTACATTTTTGGGGGTATAAAAGTTAACCCTCCAACCATGAAATCTTGTGATCTTATTTAATTTAATTAGCTCCCCCTGGCACACCAGCAACCCCCCCCCAAATTCCTGGCTACGAGCTGATGCGGAGGTCCCCCTCAGCCACCATAGCTAGTAGCCATTAATAGACTCATGATCCATGAGTCTATTTAATCCCCCTTTAAAGCTGTTTATTTTCATGGCCATCACTACATCCTCTGGCAGCGAATTCCACATTTTAATCACTCTCGGTGTAAAGTGGTATTTCCTTTTGTCCGTCCTGAGCCTACTGCCCATCAGCTCCATTCGATGCCCTCGAGTTCTAGTATTTCAGGAGAGGGAGAAACATTTCTCTTTGTCAACTCTCTATAGCCCATGCATAATTTTATAAACCTCTTACCATGTCCCCCCCTTAGTTGTCTCTTTTCTAAACTGAAAAGTCCCAGACGCTTCAGCGTTTCCTCAATCCCTGTGCACAAGAATAAACAGACACAAATCAGACAGTAAAAATCACAGTGTTCAGAAACCAGGGAGGTGAACAATTTCACCTTCAGGGAATAGACTATTGCTGATCTAAAGGTTACTGTTCTCCTACCAAAAACTCCAAAGGGAGAATCCAATTATTTGACGATGGGGTAACATTGAGCCTTCAGAAAGAAAGAAAGAAACCCTATTTTTCTTTTTGGTTTGGTGACAGATCAGCAGAAGATCCACTATTGCTGCAAAAGACGAGCCGGTAAAATAACAATACTTATGTTACCAAGACTACATTCCCAGGAAAAAGGGTAAATAGCTTTAGGTACAAGGCTGGTATTACTGAGAGGCAGAAAACCTTGTTTCTGTACTGTTTTCAGACTCATTCTATACAATCCCTCCCTCCTGTCATCCCCTCAGGAAAATCACATTTAGTGAAATATTTTTAGCATAGCATTGTGTTCTTGATATTGCTGTGGATTAGTCTTCTGTTAAAGTCAGCCTGGCCGGGCTTTTCTGTCCTGGGCAACTGGCCAGTCTTGAGGTTTCCTAGCTGCCCTGGCCTCCGGAAGAGCCTCTGATCCAAACTACGTTATGGCCAAGATCCCAAAAGTGCCTTTGGGCTTGCCCTGCGGGCCATTCGACTGCTTTCATGGAACAATTGAATTCCATGTAGGGTTGCCAGCTCTGGGTAGGGAAATACCTGGAGAGACCTCAGCAGGGTACAATACCATAGAGTCCACCCTCCAGAGCAGAGTAGTTGTAATAGCAGGGGATCTCCATGCCCCACCTGGAGGTTGGCAGCCCTAGTTCCATTAGCTTAAGGTAGATGGTAACAGCCAAGAAGTGCTTCAAAAAAAGATCCCAATAAAGGAAAACTGTATCCTAACTGCGCTCATCCTTGGATCTAGCATGTTACTTATAACTTCCATTAAGTTCATACTGGCTAAGTAACAGTATTATTACATCTTGTTTTATGATATGGCACCAATAGGTTGCTTGAATAGAAAATAGTTGGCAACCCTATAGGAATATACTCTAGAGAAATAGGGGTAAGTCTTTACAGTACCTGTACTTACATGTGAATGTATCTGTATAATAGTCTATAATGACATGCTCCTGTTAAGGCATCTCACAGCATTCTGCCCTGTGTAGAATCATTAGGAACATCCTTTCAGTAATATGTTGGTGAGTTTATACCTTTAGCAAAATCATTTTGTATGAAGTTTTATTTGATTGTGCAATTTCTAAAAGGAAACGGATGACATGTTTTATAGACATATCGAAGAAAACCATGGATTTCTTTAAATGTACCAGCTGAAAAACTGACCAGAGACGTTACATGTAAGAAATGATTTATTATTACAATGTTGTTGATTATGGATACAATTACCATGGATTCCGATGCAGTATTGTTATTAATGTTATTCGATAAGGTTCTTTCTTTTCCTTCATCTGTTCAGAAGAAGATATCTTTCGAAACGGTTGAACATTCTGGAGGTCATCGTTAACAACCAATAACAACAACTAATAACCGTGCACCTTGGTGTTTAGTCATGCTGGCCACATGACCATGGAAACGTCTTCGGACAGCGCTGGCTCTTTGGCTTTGAAACGGAGATGAGCACCGCAGCCCTAGAGTCGGATTCGACTGGCTTTCAAGCAAGGGAACCTTTACCTTTACCTTTACTTACTTCACGAATAATTTTTGTATTCTGTTCACTTTAATATTTAAAAAATTGAGTGCAGTTAGAATACAGTTTTCCTTTATTGGGAACACTACTTCCATACCATACCACAACCTACTTTTGAAGGCCCTGTCGTTTGCATGTGGCACAGAGGCATACTGTTTGGGAAAGCCGGCCCTCAATCTCTCTTGGTGGTGGACAGCGCCCTCAAGTTGCTGCTCACCCTCAGACCCATTCCAACTCTGCAGGAATGGTGGTGGCAGCAGAAGCAGCAGAAGCAGAAGAAGAAGAGGAGGAGGAGCGGGTGGACAAGGAGGAGGTACCCAGTCAACAGAGAGCTTTTATGTTAGCAAGATGACGAGCTCTCCCCTCTGCAATTTTGGAAGGGAGATACAAAAAGATCCCACGGAGGAGAGAATCTGTCCCTGTGGTATCGAAGAGATGGAATCAGTTGAGCGTGTTTTGTTTTAGTGCTGTTATTCTCAGGAAATCCATTCACATACAATCTCCCCATTGCTTAAAAGATCTTCAGGCTGTTCTGATGTTGATATTTCAAAGAAGCTCTTATTGGATGCTAATCAACAGACCATTATTAGTTGCGCAAAACAATTTCCGGCAGCTCATAAAATTTGCCAGGAAATTTTATGCATGGATTTTAAATTTCGGTAAATTTCTGTTGCGTTAGCAGGATTGACCTTTTGTATTCTTCTATTTGCTTTATTGCACATCTTTGATCTTTCAATTTGTACTGGTCATAGATGGAATAAATCTGAATCTGGCAACCTGTTGCACATATCATTACGATGATGTATTGAAAAGACAATATTATGAGACTCTGCTGTATTTGCTGATGGGCAGATGGACACAGCCCCGGGAAATCTGGCCAGGGACTTGGAGGCCGTGGTGAGGAAGCTGAAGTAAAGTCGGCTGAGACTGATTCCGTCAAAGATGTAGGTTCTCTGGCTGGGCAGAGGAGATTCAGGTTTGGGGTGCCAACTCCCGACTCTTGACTCAGGAGTTCTGGCCCCACTGGTGGACCTCCCAATGGAACCTGGGGTTTTGGCCACTGTGTGACCAAGAGTGTTGGACTGGATTTATTTATTTATTTAGGGATTTTTATTCTGCCCTCCCCAAACGGACTCAGGGTAAAGGTAAAGGTTTCCCTTCCTCGAAAGCCAGTCGAATCCAACTCTAGGGATGTGGTGCTCATCTCCATTTCAAAGCCGAAGAGCCAGTGCTGTCCGAAGACATTTCCGTGGTCATGTGGCCGGCATGACTAAACACGGAACGCTGTTACCTTCCCACCGAAGTGGTACCTATTTATCTACTTGCAATTTCTTGCTCAGGGTAGATCACAACAAACAGAGTCAAAGACTCATTACAATGGGCCATTGGCCTGATCCAACATGGCATCTCTTAAATTCTTAAGAGTAGAGTCCACAAGTGGCTATTAACCACAAGGTATACATGGAAGCACTCTGTCTAGGGCAGTGATGCTCTGTATTCTTGGTACTTGGGGGGCAACAGTGGGAGAGGTTCTGGAGATCTCACCCCACTGGAGGACCTCCTGATGGCACCTGGTATTTTTGGCCACTGTGTGTCACAGAGTTTGGGACTGGAAGGCCCATTGGCTTGATCCAACATGGCTTCTCTTATGTTCTTATGTTTTTGATGTCTGAACCAACCCTACTAGAGTTATACACAAAAACTGCCAAGAGGGCTTTCTTGTACCTCCCCTGCCTAGTTGAGCCCTAACCTGGGTAAGATCTATCACCCTCCCTTCCCACTTACTCCAACATCGTGGCCAGTCAAGTTTCCCTCCGTTTCTCACATACGTAAATATGAACATTTCCCTTTCAAGATCATCACATTTTCAGGAAAGAGAGTCCGATTAACCTGAAGCAATTTTGCCTCTTTCTGATGAAAGCGAACAGGGTAATTGGGTCTCGCTGGAAACGCCGCAGCCTTCATTCCCAAATTCATTTCTTCCTCCATTTAACTAGGTGAGATGTCCGTAACGTAGACAAAAAGGTCCGTTTGTGCCTCTTAAATGAGGGAAAGGGGGGGAGACTCTTTGCAAAGAAAAAAGGGAACACCGTAACGACAAAATCTGATATACGGCTCTCTCCCAAAGAGGAATTACTTCCACTTTGACTGAGGTGAGCTTGCATACAGATGACGACAATATGCATTTATTTACAATGAATCAGAGTGGAAGAGATCAAACCTGTATTTTGTTCGGTAACAGACAGGAGGCAAATTACAGAGAGGCTGGATCACCTAGGCTGCCTCTGGTTCCTGCAATACGTCTTGGATTATTTAGAGGGGGAAAGGACAAGCGACGGCGGCAGCTCCGTGTCTTGAAATGTGGCTCACTGCCAGACTTTCATAAAGTAGAGGTGGGAGCCAATCCCCAGAGGAGAAGCAGCCCGCAGTAGGGTTGGGTTGATAGGGTTGATAGATCCAGGTTAGGAAACTCCTGGGGATTTGGGGATGGAGCCTGTGAGGGACTGGAACCTCAGGGGGGTACAGTGCCATGGAGTCCACCCTCCAAAGCATCCATCTTCTCCAGGGGAACTGATCTCTGTTGTCTGGGGATGAGCTGTAATTCTAGGGGATCCTCAGGTCCCACCTAGAGGCTGGCATCCCTAGTCCACAGGAAGGCTGCTGGAACCGTCCTCTTTCCTTCTGGGGGCCACCTGGAAAGTCCATGACAGTGACTGGAGTGAGAAACAGGAATGTTTCATACTTCTAGGGTTGCCAGCTCTGGGTTGGGGGATACCAGGAGATTTTAGGGAGGCAGCCTGGTGGGCTTTGGGGAGGGGAGGGACGTGAGCAGGGTAAAATGCCAAAGAGTCCACCCTCCAAAACAGCCATTTGCTCCAGAGGAACTGATCTGGGTTGTCTAGAGATCAGTTGTGATAGAGGGAGATATCCAGGCGCTACCTGGAGGTTGGCAACCCTACAACAGTCCCTGGAGTTGGGGACAAAGGAGGGAAAGGGACTGCAGGTGACTGGTGCATTTTTGAACATTGGGCTTTCCCACATGCTCAATTTACTCCTGGTTTGCTCGGGAGTCGATCCACAAGCATTGGAATCTCTTCAGGCCTCGTTGTTCCACATGTCTTCCCTCCCTGTACATTTTCCCAGTTGTGGAGTCAGTTTATTTCCTTCTGCCTGTGCCGGTTTGGTGTAACGGTTAGGAGCGTAGACTCTAATCTGGGAGAGCCGGGTTTGATTCCCCACTCCTCCTACACATGCAGCCAGCTGGTGTGACCTTGGGTCAGTCACAAGTTCCCTCAGAGCTGTTTTCTCAAGAGCAGTTCTCTCAGAGCTCTCTCCGACCCACCTACCTCACAGGGTGGCTGTTGAGGGGAGAGGAAGGGAAGGAGATTGTAAGCTGCTCTGAGGCTCCAAGCGAAGGGCAGGGTATAAATCCAATCTCCTCCTCCTCCTCCTTCTGTAATGAGAGCTTTCAAGGGAGGGTGTGGCCGTCATCAATGGTGATAGCTCATAATGGGTCGCCATGTTATTCTCTCCGTAGCAGTAGAAAAGGGCAAGAGTCGAGAAGCACCTTAAAGTCTAGGAGAATTTGTGGCAGGGGAGGACCCTTCAGAAGTCACTGCTCACTTCGTCAGATACAGCTGGATTGAAGAAGCGGGCAGTGACTCACAAAAGCTCCTCCCCTGCCATAAATCTTCTCAGTCTTTAAGGTGCTTCTGGACTCTTTGCTCTTTTCTGCTCTATAATCACTGGTGTTGTCGGTGGTGGCATCATCGCACCTCCCTTAAAAAAAAAAAGGCCCTAAAATACCAGTATATCACTGGAGTCTTGTAACAATGGCCTTAGAACAGGCAGGGCTATTTTGGGGCAGGAACGCACAGGAACGGAGTTCTGGCTGGCTCCCGAGTTGGCCACGCCCATCAGGAACTCATTAGCATAACAGGCCACACCCAACAGCAGAAACTCATTAGGATTGGCTAAATTTGGGGGGGGGGTGGCCTAACATGCAAAGGAGTTCCTGCTACAAAAAGCCCCGCGTTTTGACAACAAACAAGGTAAACAGAATAAGAAGCAAAAGGTGGGTGTGGCTGGATGACCACACTTCGGGTAACATGGGGATGTGTGGCCTAATATGCTAATGAGTTTCTGCTGTTGGGTGTGGCCTGTTATGCTAATGAGTTCCTGCTGGGCTTTTTCTACAAAAAAAGGCCTGAGAACAGGGGTGTCAAACTCATTTGCTATGAGGGCTGGATCTGACATAAATGAGACCTTGTTGGGCCGGGCCGTGTGTGTGTCATAAAAGGTAATGCCAGGTAGCGGGGATATAAACTTTCTAAAGGACACAAACACAAAGGGGATTTTTTTTTTACTTAAAATAAAAACATGCTTAAAACATCAGCACTCCTGCAATATTTTGCTTATTTAACAGTGTCTGATAACTGACACCTCTTGCTCTGAATTACTGCACCAAAATGTCCATGCCGTTGCAATCCTGAGTATGCCGTTCAGCTGTGTGTCTCTGTAAGCTGCAAACCTACGATGACGCAGCAGCAGCAGCAGAACTGGAAGAAGAAGCAGAAGACGGCCAGTTCCACTGCGGGCCTGACAGAAGCCCTCCGGGGGTCTAATCCGCATGTTTGACATCCCTGCCTTAGAAGCTCCTATGAAATCTCAGCTTTCACTGTTTTAAAAGTCTCTCTCCTCTTCTCTAGATATAAATCAACACTAAAGTTTCACACCCTCCTTCTCGGGTGGGCAGAATGCACGAGCAATCCTCTGTCTCGGTGACACTCGGTTCCCGATGCCAAACCCGTCCGAGCCATCCTTCCGTCAAGTTATAATGAGGCCTTCCCTTCTTACCGGGAGACCAGAGCGAGCGAAGCAGGAATGAGGCTGGCGAATGCAAACATTGCAAGGAGCGTATGCTCATCCACATAATGTTTCTCCTGCTGCGTCTGCATCTGTTTTCCTCTTGTTCACACTTCCAGGCTGTAAAGGGAAATTCACAAAAACAATAGTCCTGAGTTGTTGGGGTGTTTTTTTTTTTCCCCTTTGGCAGGCATAAGATGATGACTTTTTTCCTAGGGAAAGTGTGGAGGGAGTTTGTCGTGTTGTCGTCGCTGCCTGCTCGGCGAACCCTGAAGCAGATGGGCACTTTGTCTCGGCAAGGCGGTGGGGGCAATTCTGCCTCCCGCCTTGGACAAATCACACTTGCCTAAGCATAAGGTGAAAGTGACTCTTCTGGGCAGACTGGCACTAAGACGGGAAGGGCTGGACCAGAAACTGGCCGGGACCCAAATGAATGGAGATGAAACCCTAATTCTCAAGCCCGGGCTTATTGACGGGACAGCCATCTGCCGGCTCCCCGATGCAAAAAGAGATGGCTTCGCAAAAGCATCGATAGTGGAAGCAGTAGAAAAGAAGGGCTTGCATCTCACTTCCAAGCATTAAATTAGGCCCCGTTGGATGTACTTTGGGGGATATCTACAGAAAGCAGAAGGAGGGCTGCCAGGTCTCCTTGGCCACCAGTGGGAGATAGGGGGGTAGGGTTGCCAGGTCCAGGTTTGGAAACTCCTGGAGATTTGGGGATGGAGCTTGGGGAGGACAGAGACTTGGTGCTGGAGGGGGCAGCAGTGGGAGGGCTTCTAGTGTCCTGGCCCCACTGCTGGACCTCCTGATGGCACCTGGTATATTTTGGCCGCTGTGTGACAGAGTGTTGGATTAGATGGGCCATTGGCCTGATTCAACATTGGCTTCTCTTATGTTCTTATGTTCTTATGAGACCTCAGTGGGGTATAATGTCTACACTCCAAAGTATCCATTTGCTCCAGGGAACTGATTTCTGTAGTCTGGGGATGAGCTGTAACTCCAGGGGATCTCCAGCTCCCACCTGGAGGCTAGCATCCCTAAGCCGAAACCACGGGAGAATACAGGGGTTGGAGCCAACGAACATTCAGCTGCCCGAATTGGATCATTCCTCCAGCTTCTCCCAACAGCCCTTCCCAAGGGTATGCCAGGAACCCTATGGGTTGGATCCAGCCAGTTGTTCCGCTCATGAAAAAGGCGATCCCTTTGACCTCCCCAAGTTCCGATCCTGAGACTCATGGGGCCTCCCTAAGTAAAAGCCATGAGGGACAGGGGCTGTGGCAAGGAGGAGAACTGGGAAAGACTGTGCGAAAAAGCTGGCCAGGTCCAACCCGATGAATACAAGGGTTTGTAGTGTAAAAGCTAATTCAAGGCTAGAAGCTGTTAAGTGAAACTTGTTGGGAGAGACTTCAGGAGGTCATCATAGATTTAGTCAGATGGACAGATTAGGACACACAAAGCATCCTTTCCTTCCTGTTATCTGATCCTATCCCCTTTGAAGCAGAACATTATTCTTAGGGACTAGTTTCCTTCTTCTGGCATGACACCTCTCTCACACACACACTTCCTCTCATGCACACAAAGAAGGAACAGGTTTCTCTCCATCTCTGAACAATGGGTGCAGGGATGCTCTTCCCTGCATCCATACTCATCCTAGGTAGTTAGAGTAGACTCTATCCCTGTCTCTCATCTATACTGTCTAGAATGGAGTTCCATATAATAAAGAACTCTTATTCATTTTGAATCTGATTACTGGCTCTATGTAACTTTGTAAGTCTGCTAGCATATCACTGAGAGGTTATATGATAACCACCTTCAAGTACTTGAAGGGCTGTCATATAGAGGAAGGTACACGGTTGTTTTCAGTTGACCAGAACCAACGGGTTGAAGTTAAATCAGAAGAGTTTCCGGCTAAACATTAGGAAGAACTTTCTGGCAGTTAGAGTGGTTCCTCAGTGGAACAGGCTTCCTTGGGACATGGTGGGCTCTCCTTCTTTGGAGGTTTTGTGACTAGATCTGACAGCAATGTGGATTCAGTGAACTTAGGCAGATCATAAGAGGGAGGGCAGGAAGGGCTGCCTCGGTGCTTAGTTCTTGTGGCCCTTTTTTACATGCCCAGGGAAATGCTGATTGCCACTTTGGGGTCAGGGAGCGATCCTGGAGATTTTTTGTCATCTGGCCATGGAATAGTGGTCACGGGGTGTGTGGAGGGGGAGGTATTTGTGAATTTCCTGCATTGTGCAGGGGGTTGGACAGGATGACCATGGAGGTCCCTTTCAGCTCTATGATTCTATCACTTATAGATTTTATTAATTTTAACATTGGTTTAACTGTTGTACATCACCCAGAGCCTTGTGTGTGCAGGGACTGGGTGATTCATAAATCTAAACTCTGTGCCGGTTCTCCCTATGTGCGATCTGCTGCTTCAAAATCCATTGGGAAATTCAACATCAGCTTGTGATCCAAGACGGGTCTCCTGTGTGCAAGATTTCCAGGATGTCCCTAAACTAGCTTTTGCCCACTAGATAGAGCATAGCTGATGCACAATCTCCACTGGGGATTTTCTGATCCTCTGCCCCGTCTCTCAGACAGTGTGCCACCCCCGCTCTCCGTTCCAGCAGCTAATGATTCGGAGGCATGAGATAATCTTATGTGAAGACTCCTTCTTCCGCCTCACCTGGGAACTCATTAACATTTGAATTCTACATGCCAAGGATATATAATGCATGACCTCGGAGGAAACCCTGCGAAAAATATTCTGTAGAACGGACTGTTTAACATCTGAGGCTTCCAAATGGCACCCCTTGACGGTGTTCAGACGTCTCTACCTGCAGCCTGGCCTTTCAGGAGCCAAGGTGGTCATTTATTCCTGTTTTGCAGCTCTGACTTGGCTTCCCAATTGCAGATTCTCTGCCTGGTTTAAACTGGGCCTTACATGAGCCGTATCAGATGCCCCGGAGTATTTCTGCAGGCAGAAGTGTATGTACTCATGGGGAACAACTGAAGAACAGGATGAGAGTCCTGCTGGGTCAGACCAGTGGTCCATCTAGTCCAGCATCCTGTCTCTCACACAGAGGCCAACCAGTTCCTCTTTCCCACCTCCCACTCACTGCCGGCTCGCTCACTAGGCGAACTAGGCATTCGCCTAGAGCGGTGGGCTCTTAGGGGCGGCAAATTGCCGCCCCCGCCCCCCCCAAAAAGCTGCCCCCTCCCGCGGCCTCTTTCTTTCTCCAGCAGCCCCGTGGCAGCAAGAGCGCCCAGGAGCTGGGGAGGAGGAAGGGGCAGGAAGCAAAGCCAGTTGGGGAAGGGAGAGCTTCCGACCGGGAACAGCCCTGCTTGCAGCATGCTTGTTATGTCCAGAAGTTCTTGGGGGGGGAGCGTGAGCGGCCTCTTTCTCTCCTTCTCCCAGAGTCTGCATGGGCGGGGGGCAAGTGCACACCAAAGGTAGGAGAGGAGAGGATGCCAGGAGCAGGTGAGCAGGAAGGACGGAGGAGATGGACGCCAGCTGGGCCAGGGACTGGGAGCAAGAAAGAAGGTAAGTTAACTGCATGCAGGGGGCGAACGGCGTCGGTGGGGCGAGCAGGCTGGTCGGTGATAGGAGGGGGGCCCTACTCCCAGGAACAAGATTTCAAGGGCATTTCTGGCTGCTGTGGGATGAGACAGTGCAAGGGCTCTGAGAGGCCGTGTCCTTTTGCCCACAGAAATGTGTGTGCGTGTTAAGTGCCAACATGTCGCTTCTGACTTACAGTGACCCTATGAATAAATGTCCTCCGAAACGTCCTGAGGCTAACAGCTTCGCTCAGGTCTTGCAAACTGAGGGTCGCGGCTTCCGTCAATCCATCTCCTGTCGGGGCTTCCTCTTCTCCTGCTGCCTTCCGCTTCTCCTAGCATTCTTGTCTTTCCCAGCAACTCTCGCCTTCTCATAATGTGGCCAAAGTACGATCGCCTCAGTTTGGTCATCTTAGCTCCTAGGAGGAGTTCCGGCTTGATTGGATCTAGAACCCAGTTAATACTTCAAGGAATTTAAGGTAAAGGTTTCCTTTGTTTGAAAGCTAGTCGAATCCGACTCTAGAGGATGGTGCTCATCTCCATTTTCAAGCTGAAGAGCCAGCGCTGTCCAAAGACTTCTCTATGGTCATATGGCCGGCATGACTAAACGCTGAGGTGCACGGAATGCTGTTACCTTCCCACCAAAGCGGTACCTATTCATCTACCTGTAATATCTTGCTTTCGAACTGCTACGTTGGCGGGAGCTGGGGCCAGAGACGGGAGCTCACTCCGTCACGCGGCACTCGGGTCTCGAACTGCTAGACTACTGACCTTCCGGTCTGCCGCATCAGCATCTTAACCTCTGAGCCACTGCGGCCCCTCAAGGCATTTAAGCTGCTTTAAAAACAGGATCAGGACACATTGTGATGACAAAATCATGTTTAAGACAGGTTTGATCCTCTAAACCAATTAACACACAAGAAGTTCTAGATGCAATTAAAAAACTCAAATCTTCCAAAGCACCTGGACCAGACGGTTTTACACCAGCATTCTATAAGCAATTTGCTTTGATATTAGCCAGTCCCCTCTCAGATGCATGCAACCATAGATTTTGTATGTCTCCCTCCGTCATGGAATAATGCTTCCATTATAGTACTGCCAAAACAAGGAGAAGACCCGGCGTTACTGGCGTCTTATAGACCGATTTCTCTGTTGAACTCAGATTTTAAAATTTTTACCTCAGTCCTCGCTGGTAGGCTCAACTCTCTTGTCACTCAGTATATAAATCATGACCAGGTGGGCTTCATGCCAAAAAGAGATATTACAGAAAACATTCACAAAGTCCTCACAATCCTGAACTATTGTAACTTTCAAAATGTACCCTCAGCTTTCCTGTCTCTGGACCTCGAGAAGGCTTTCAACTTGGTGGAAATTTCATATCTTAAAACATTACTCCGACAATGGGCTTTGGAGGAAAATTTATGACAGCGATCACGGCCATCTATGCCAATCCCACCACAAACCTCAAAATTAATCAATACTTATCTGACCCATTTCATTCGAAACGAGGCACTAGACAAGGCTGCCCTCTTCCCCTACTCCTATTTGCCTTGCGTATTGAACCTCTAGCAGAGTTAATCAGAAACGATAATGATACAAAAGGAATTAAGATGCATAAAAAGGAGTTTAAGGTATCACTGTTTGCTGATGATACGATGTTGTTTCTGGGGAATTTCAGACAGATGATATAATCCGGAAGAGGAACGGTTCCCAAACGGTTTCTGGTCTGGCATTTCAGACAGAACCGTTTTAGAACCGGTTCCCTACCGGAATATATTTGTAATTTCACACAGAATCGCTTCTGTCCCGTTCAGGAAATGGGGCTGAAGCGTTTTACCTGTCAACCGCTTCCAAGTAGTCATCAGTTTCTTCTCCCGGATCGGATACGCTTTTTTCCCGCCTTTTTTCGCCCACGCGGGCGATCTCCGGCTTTTTTTTTTTGAACGTTCGCTTTAGAGCGCTATAACGCTATAGCGCTATAGTGCAATAGCATCATAGCAACCCCACTGGAATGCCTGCAGTGTTGTTTTTATAGCGCTATAGCGCTATAGCGCTCTAAAGCGAACATTTTTTTTAAAAAAAAGGCGTGGCGGGAACCGGCGGGAAAACAAAGCGGTGCAATCTGAAATGCCAAACCGCTTCTGATTCGGCTCTTTTCCGGTCAGGGAAAGCCATGTGTGAAATGGCAGCCCTGTACCGGTTTACTTCAAGACGAATCAGAAACGGCTTCAATCCGGCAGAGTCTCAGTAATGTGAAATTCCCTTCTGTCTCAACCAACTGTATCATTAGCATCTATCCAAACGCATTTAACTATATATAGTTTCTGGATTGAAAGTGAACATTACAAAATCATATCTCTTACCGATCAACTTAGATTGTGAAACAATCCAAACCATTAAAGACAGCTATTCCTGTCCTTGGGTTACAAATTGTTTGCCTTATCTAGGTATCAACCTACCCATAAAGGTCGGAGATATTCATAGGCGTAACTTTACTAAGCTAGAAAAAGACATTCGATCAGACTTTTCTAAATGGCACAAAATGAATTTAGCATGGCTAGACAGATTAAACCTCATCAAATCATTTGTTCGACCCAAATTTATCTTTATTTTCCACACTATACCGTTAAATATCTCTTCAATGCTATGAAAATGGCAAAAAATGCTACTCCATTTCTTTTGGTTTTATAAACATCACAGAAGTAGAAGCCACACTTTATATAGGTGTTAATTTAGAGGAGGGATAAACTTTCCTAATGTACAATATTACTACAGAGCTATTCATCTTTCACAAGTAATAAAACTACTCCATGCAGACCCTGACTCTGATCTAGTGCAACAATATACTTTCTATACAATTCCCTTTGATGTTCATGAGTGTATATGGCAAACCCCGTCTGCTAGACCTAAACAGATCCTCTCTAGCCCCTTACTAAGTGCAATGTTAAGTACCTGGGATCGTATGAGATCTTGATTATTGCCACCAATCTCAAGGTACCAAACCTTTTAAAACCAAGTACAGTTCTTGCCGGGTCTTAAAAACCCAGCCTATAACCTCTGGGAATCAGCCAAAATCAATACACTTCAAGAGCTTACATCTAAACAGTTGCTCCCACCTAAAACTGCTCTAGAAGCTAAACTGGAAACCACAGTTCCTCGGTTACAATATTTTCAGATCTCTCATAGGTGCTCCCAAATCAAACTCACCTCCATTATAAAGCAACCTCTTACAGCGCTAGGAGAAATTATCTGCTTAGCCAGCATCACTCACACTGGCTTAATTTCTAAGATCCACAAAATTCTGGTTTCTCTTGACAGTAATACTACTTTTTCATGTCAAACCCTATGGCATAAAGACTGTAGTGAAACAATCTTGGACGCTTCATGGAATAAGATTTGGTCATCCCCTCCATTCAATTCTAAAATAACAGCTCTGAAGGTACAATCCTTCAAAATTTCATCGCACTGTTATCTTACACCACTCAAACTGGCTCGTATCACTCCAACCTACCGCTCAAAGTGTTGGAAAAATTGTGGAGGCATAGGTAATTACCTACACTGCTGGTTCCTTTGCCCTAAAATTCTTCCCTTCTGGGAGGCAGTTCTGGCTCAAATTAAATCCATTGACAATATAGACATTCTCCCCTCACCGGAACACTTATTTTTGAACAGATGGGCTGCTCAGTGCTCTGCACCTTCTTTAATAGAAAGGGTCTCTCTATTACTTTTTGCGGCTAAAACTGTCATTGCCACTCAGTGGAAAATGACAATGACGCCCACTCTTTCACAATGGCATAAAAAGATGTGGGATTTATATATTATGGCTAAACTCTCGGACAATCTTACGCAATTTGATAGACTACCTACCACTACCACATAAGAACATAAGAACATAAGAGAAGCCAATGTTGAATCAGGCCAATGGCCCATCTAGTCCAACACTCTGTCAACAGCGACCAAAAATACCGTGTGCTATTAGGAGGTCCAGCAGTGGGGCCAGGACACTAGAAGCCCTCCCACTGCTGCCCCCTCCAGCACCAAGAATAGAGTGCGTCACCTGCCCCAGACTGAGAATTCCCATCTATACCCTGTGGCTAATAGCCACTGATGGACTTCTGCTCCATATGTTCATCTAATTCCCTCTTGAAGCTGTCCATGCTTGCAGCTGCCACCACCTCCTGTGGCAGTGAATTCCATATGTTAATCACTCTTTGGGTGAAGAAGTATTTCCTTTTAACTGTTCTAACCCGACTGCTCAGCAATCTCATGGAGTGCCCACGAGTTCTTGTATTGTGAGAAAGGGAGAAAAGGACTTCTTTCTCCGCGTTTTTTCCACGTCTGTACCTACATGGTTTCCCATTTTAGAGTACCTTTCCAGACAAAAAGATATTCCTGAAGTAGTTGATGAATTATGGTTATGGCAGGATAGACTGGTTACCTCTCGCTAACTAACATTGCTTTCTGTATTCCTGTTAATGTTATAAAGTGCATAGGTATTTCAAATACTGCCATTCAATCTTCAAACGTCTCTGGTGTTAGTTAAGTTGTTAAAGTGCATATTGTGTTGCCATGCATTGTCTTTTCTTGATTTTTGCATTGCTCTGAACAGTTATATTTTCTACTCATGTTTGTATTTTGTAATATTTGTATTTTCTATTGAAAAAATTCAATAAAATTTATTGGGGGGGGAAATACAGGTTTGATACTCTTTGAAAGGTCTTCTGGCTTTTTAGAAAGCAAAATGTCTCTGGATTATGTAGTATCTGATGAAGAGAGCTTTGACTTTCAAAAGCTTAGATCTCCAAAAACTCTTGCTGGTCTCAAAGGTGCTCCTGAACTTGAATCCAGCTGTTCTACTGCAGACCAGCATGGTTGCCCTCTGAAACTTTTGAGATGACATATTCTGCCGTATATTGGGCCATGCCTTACTTTAACTGCTTCAGGATTTCTGCTTCATCATCGTAGTTATTTTCAACAGGATCAGAACTCCTTGTAGAGTTTACTACGTCCTACGGAAACCCACGTCGAGGTGGACATGCGTAACTAGCATCTTACATGTTCAAGTACCAGACCTTTGCTCCAGAGATCTTTTAGTCCTTGTATTCAGAGACACAGCTTAGGCTTAGGTGGGTAGCTGTGTTGGTCTGAAGTGACAGGACAAAGTTTGAGTCCATGGGCACCTTTAAGACCAACCAAGTTTAATTCTGGGTATAAGCTTTCGTGTGCATGCACGGTATCTGAACAGGTGTGCATGCGCACGAAACTGGCCTGTAGCCAGGATTTTGTGGCTTGTGGGGCAATTTTTTTCTGGTGGGGTTGAAGTTCTCAGTGGAGAGAGAAAAGCCATTTAGCCAATAGAAAGCTGTTACCAGGACAGATCTCTGAATTGCAAGCTGGGAAACACTTTAGATGACAGTTCTCAGCTGCTGCAAGTTAATCACTTTCTGCCAGCCTAAGCAACAATTCTGATAACAAGCCGGCAGGTGGGGGGTGATGACTTCTATAGTCAAGAAAGCTAACACTTCAGCAGGAAAACTCTCTTAAAGGATACCAGTTTCTTGACACAGAGTTAGAAGGTATCCTAGAGGTCACCTACTCCAACCCCCTTGCTCAGCATGGAAATTAGTCAACTACAGCACCCTACTCTACTTAAAGGAGCACACACCTTTAAAAAAGTTTTTAAATGACTGAAGAAAGCATTTACAGGTGAAACTCTTGTGGGGCTGTGCCTTTAATAAAGTGGGCAGAGCCCCCAAAAGCCTAACACAAAAGCTTATACCCAGAATTAAACTTGGTTGGTCTTAAAGGTACCACTTTGTTCTACGGCTCAGGCTTAATATCCTTTCTGGAAAGTGTGTGTGTGAGAGAGGCAAACCCTTAACCAATTTTAACTTATTGACCTAGCAAAGAATATAAAGTAGGAATGAAGAGGGAAAGGCTGTTAGAAACGCAGGAATAAATTCAAAGCAGTTCTAAGCAGTCAAAATACGAAGGCAATTCTAAGCCATTCAGTAAGTAAAAACGGAGTAGCAATTTACTCAAGGCAGTTCCAAAGTACAGTGGCAATACTCAGTTGCAAATCCCTGGTGTCCAATTTGTTTTAAAAAGCTCGTATATGTTTCACATGTGGCTCTTCCAGGGAAACCTGCTCAGGGAAGACTGTATGTCCAGGATGGAGAGACCAGAGGATAGGATAGGCAAAACCATAAGAAGAAAAGGATCTTTAAGTGGGCAGAGAGAGAGAGAGAGAGAGAAGCAGAGGGCAGTATCAGGAGTAGAGAGGCACCTGGGCATTGCCGTCTCATCATGAGATTCACTTGATAGTATATTGCCCTGATTACGATTCACTGGTTTGACACAAGATGGAGTCTTCATGTACCTCTGGTTGCGAAATCAAGGGAATCAAAGGAACTCTGGGCCCAATTGCATGTTGGAGCCAGTTTGGTGTAGTGGTTAGGAGTGCGGACTCTAACCTGGGAGAACCAGGTTTAATTCCCCACTCCTCCACTTGCAGCTGCTGGTGTGGCCTTGGGTCAGTCACAAGTTCTCAGAGCTGTTCTCCCTAGAGCAGTTCTCAAGAGAGCTCTCTCAGCCCCGCCTACCTCACAGGGTGTCTGTTGTGGGGAGGGGAAGGGAAAGGAGATTGTAAGATGCTCTGAGACCCCTTCGGGTTGTGAAGGGTGGGGTATAAATCCAATCTCTTCTTCTTCTATCTGGACCCCCAATTCAGGTTCCCTGCAGCCACATAGCAGCTATGGGGAATGGCTTTTTAAAAAATGAATGAAAGAGAGCCCAGATGGGCTTTGTATGCCACCACGGAGGAGGAGAGGGCTCCTGCCTGCTCTCTCATGTCATTTTCCAAAGTAGAAACAGCACGGGGGGGGGAGTTATGTCCCCATTTTTGTTGCTTCATGCTGAGTATTCTGTGCACATGGAGCCCCCAAAACATTCATTCATAGGGTTGCTATAAGTTGGAAGCAACTTGAAGGCACTTCACACACACACACACACACACACACAGCACTGTTTCCACATGGGATGCTTCTGCATCTGTCATTCGCTCCACATTTTCTCAACTGGGAGGGAAAAGTGCAGCTCAAAACCACAATTAGATACCTCGGGGCAAGGCCGTACTGACTACGAAGTCACCCCTGAACGGCCATAAAACAGCCATAAACCTATGCAGAAGGCACAATAAAATCCGAGGATCAAAGAACTCAAAAGTGGCATGGAGTGTGGAGGTTACTATAAAACCCGATAATCAAAGGAAGTGAAAGCAGCATGGAGTGTGGAGGCTACCATAAAACCCGATAATCAAAGGAAGTGAAAGCAGCATGGAGTGTGGAGGCTACCATAAAACCCGATAATCAAAGGAAGTGAAAGCAGCATGGAGTGTGGAGGCTACCATAAAACCCGATAATCAAAGGAAGTGAAAGCAGCATGGAGTGTGGAGGCTACCATAAAACCCGATAATCAAAGGAAGTGAAAGCAGCATGGAGTGTGGAGGCTACCATAAAACCCAATAATCAAAGGAAGTGAAAGCAGCATGCAGCCCAGAGGGGGATTTCTGTTCCAATATGGGTTTCGCAAAACAACCAAGGGAAAAGCCAATGCAGAATCAGCCATGGTCAAATGGCTTGGGAAGAGGCAGGAGCCTTCCGATGGTGGTAGACTGAACCTGTCTGGGCACCTGATTGGCCATTATGTGGAACAGGATGCTGGACTAGATGGACCATCAATCTAATCCATCAGGGCCGCTCTTCCATTCTTGTCGGGGGAGGGGGAAGGAAGGGAGGGAGCAGCTGTCTTTTGGACATGAGCCCGTACTGCTTATCTTTGGTACTTGCACAGTGCCACATCTTATGAAGGGTTTTTTGAGCCTCCGGTACATTAATTTGTTTTACATGTGTTTGAAAATCACCGTCTGCCTTAATGCTGCTAATATTTATTATTTATTATTCATTATACAATATTGATTATAGTAGGCCTTCAAACTTACCAGTGCACGGTTGTGTGACTAATAGAGATGGAAGTCTTGATGTTTGCACGGTATACCGCTGTTTGTATTTGAAAATCTTATCTTCCAAAACTGACTGTAAAAGGTTTCCTACAACTGATGAAGATTCATACCGAAATAGGGAAATATCTCCTGTGGGTCCTTGTTCAGCTTGCTTATTTCATGCAGCACAATTTCATAGCAATTTTTTTTTTCAGTTGCAAAAGATTTGGGCGCACGTTATTGCCATTGTTACCATATGCAATTGCTGCTGTGAACCTAAATCATTACTATTGTGATACGTGCAATGTTCCCTCTAAGCTGTGGAGTCTTGTGAGGAAAAATTCTACTTTGTGAGTTACTGGCATTAGAGTTGTGAGTGAGCGATTTGGCTCCTGCATAAATTAGCTTGCCCTGGAGCCATCCTTCCTGAGCTACGACAAAAGTGTGTGAGTCAGAGGCTAAAAAACTGTGAGCTGGCTCACACTAACTCAGCTTAGAGGGAACACTGGTGTTGATGTCTTCATAATGTTGTAATTACAACCCATTTTCATATTTTTGCAATTTGATAGTTGCCGTGTGGTCTGTACAGGAACCTTTAATACCTTCCACACAAACAACATCAGACTTCTGGTACCTTCGGGACTGCCTCTCCCCCATATGAGCCCTGTAGAGCAAATCAAGATCTTTTCATAATTTCTGGCCCCAAGGATGTCCAACTTGCCTCAACCAGGGCCAGGGCCTTTTTGGCCCTGGCCCCCACCTGGTGGGATGAGCTCCTGTATGAGATCAGGGCCCTACAGGATTTATTACAATTCCACAGGGCCTGTAAGATGGAGCTCTTCCACCAGGTTTTTGGCAGCAGACATCCCCTCCCTCTGGCTGGTCTCCCGTCAGTGGTCTGCATTCTTAATTCCATCTTAATCACTAAGACATCTGATAAGATTTTACATGGTATTTTAGGATTTTGTGCTATTTCATACTGTTGTTTTAAGTGGTTTTAGTTGTATTATATATTGTATTTCTATTGCTAGAGCCTGCCCGTGGGGACGGTGGGATACAAGTTCAAATAAATAAATAAAAATACTTAGTACCCCCCCCTTTTTCAGTCAATCAGAGGTTTCCTATCTTTGTTTTGTTGTTTTTATCTCCTATTGCTATTGCCCAAAGTCCTGGGATACTAATTGTCCAATCTCTGTGCCTCGTCCTATTGTACTGGGCGCATGAAATGCCAGTTTGGTGTAGTGGTTAAGTGTGCAGAGTTCTGGGAGAACCGGGTTTGATTCCCCACGCCTCCACTTGCAGCTGCTGAATGACCTTGGGTCCGTCACAAGTTCTGTCAGAGCTGTTGTCTCAAGGACAGTTGTCTCAGAGCTCTCTCAGCCCCACCTACCTCACAGGATGTCTATTGTGGGGAAGGGAAGGGGAAGGAGTTTGTAAGCCGCTCTGAGTCTCCGAGTGAAGGGCGGGGTATAAATCCGATCTCTTCTTCTCTTCTTCTTCATAGTCTCCCTGACACCAAAACTGAGTTTCCATCATACCCTATGGACATGGTTGCCAAACTCCAGGAGGGGCCTGGAGACCTCCAAGAATTACAGCCAGGTAACAGAGATCAATTCCCGTGGCAAATATGACTGCTTTGGAGGGCAGGCTCTGTGGCCTTATATCCCACTGGGGCCCTTCCCCTTCCAAATCCTGCCCTGCCCAGGCTCCACCCCTCCAATTCTCCTGGAATTTCCCAGCCTGGAGTTGTCAACCCCAACTATGCAGTAAACTTCAGCTTTTATAAGGGATAGTAACATCAGAAAGGAACGGGTTTTCCAGTTCTGGGGGTGGGAAATTCCTGGGAATTTGTGAGGTGGACCCTGGGAAACTCCCGGAGATTTGAGGGGGAGGGTTGAATCCTGGGGAGGGTGGGGTCAAGAGAAGTGAGGGACCTCAACAGGATACAAAGTCACAGAATCTATACTCCAAAGCACCTAACTTTTCTTCAGGGGAACTAATCTTTGCCATCTGTTTTTCTCCAGGGGAACAGGTCACTTGAGAGATAGTGTGGTGTAGTGGTTAAGAGTAGCAGACTCCAATCTGTGGAACCGGGTTGGACTCCCCACCGTTCCACATGAAGCCAGCTGGGTGACCTTGGGCCAGTCACAGTTCACTCAGAGCTCTCTCAGCCTCACCTGCCTCACAGGGTGTCAGTTGTAGGGAGAGGAAGGGAAGGTGATTGTAAGCTGCTCTGAGACTCCTTCAGGTAGTGAAGAGCAGGTGTTGTGTACGGAGCTGACTACATGTGTGAGGGGTGGCCCGCATGTGGTCGAGCGAAGAGCCTGAGCTTTGCACAGGCAAACAATAGATGATCAGATCCTAGCCCACTCCAATCGGAAGGCTAGGATCCAAGACTAGACCTATGAAGGACTGACACTGTAAATAGACCTATCACGGGTGCTGAGGTGTGTGGGGTGGTGGTGGTTTGCCTTGGGGGTTATAAGCCGGCCTGCGAGCCAGCTAAAATTGTCTTGTTCCGGAATAAACTATGAGCTGATTCACGACTTCATGCATCGGACCCAGTGTATTATAGCGGGGTATAACAACCAACTCTTCTCCTTCTTCATCTAGAGATCAGTGCTAATTCTGGGAGATCTCCAGTCCCCACCTGGAGGTTGGCAACACTAGGAGGGAACACTCTGCTCTGTGCCAGTGGTGTGCATGAACATATGAGAGATTTTCTTTGCTGCAGTCTAGACTATTTTACTTCACTGGGAAGATGCATATTGTTGGCCACGGCATTCTCAGGCTGCATTTGGGATTTGCAAGGTATTAATGTGTGGCCAAGGAAGTGTCTCATTGCAAACATCAATCTTCTAATATATTCCTGGTGTGCAAGCCTTGGCTTATCTTCCATTTATAGGCAAAAACCTTTTAAAATAAGTATCTGATAAGGAAAGAGACTGTTACACTGAGTATTACAACACTAAGTGAATATATTAGCTGTTTACAAATATATTCCTGCTGTTAAGTCTATAAACTTTGCAAGTACAATTTAAATACATGGAGGAAGGGGGGAGTAGATGAGAATTAAGCTGTTTGAAATGAACTGCGCCGCCGTAAATCCTGGATTATTTGCATACATCTGAAAGATTGTTTTGGTATGTATGGAACTTTTCACTGTGTTAGCACTAGAGGTGTGCATTCAACTATATCTGAGCGGGGGAAAATATACGAAAAATACCTTATCAGTATTTTCCAGCTATTCTTTCAGCTGAATATAGATGGGGGGGGGGGTTGACTATCTAAAATGACCAAGCTCCCCAAATCCTGAAAATATTCCAGATTTTTCAGGACTGCCAAATAAGCAAAGTTAAGAGTGTTTAAAGGGATTATAGTCCCTTTAAACACCTTCAGAGTTTGCTCACGGCTTGGAAAAGGCATTTAAAGGGACAGCGATCCATTTAAACACCTTTTCCCCTCCATTGAAACCAATGGAGGATGGGGGGCATCTTCTTTGGGGGTCCATAGAAGTGGACCCCCTGGTTCAATCTTTTTGAAACTTGGGGGGGGTGAGGAGAGGGGCTAGCAGCTATGCTACAAATGTGGTGCCTCTACCTCAAAAAACAGCCCCCAGAGCTTCAGATATCCCCAGAGTGATTCTCCATTATACCTTATGTGGACTATGGACTGTAATTAAAAAAAATCCCAAATCCAAATACCATGCCAGTATTGGAATTTGGGAATATCAGAAAACATCAATATTATTTTCATGTTCAATATGCCCAAAACTGAACAATAACTAATTTTTGCACACTCCTAGTTAGCACGTAATCAGAGCATGCCTTCTATATCCAGGGAAACCTGTCTATTTTATTTATCTTATTTATAGCCCACCTTTCTCACAAGGACTCGAGGCAGATTACACAGGCTGAGTCAGTACAATCAACAGAATGGGACATTTGATAACCAAAGCATCAGGGTTTTAGAAGTCTGGAACCCTACTTGGGCCGGTCATCCCACCAGATGGGAGCCACAAGAGAGAAAGCATGTGTACTGGCAGTTGTCAATTCATCAGGGGGGATTTACTAAAGCCTTGTGTTACTGTCCATGGGGTTTTCTTGGCAAAGATACTGGAGTGGGTTGCCGTTTCCTACTCCAGTTGGTCTGGAGCCATCCTTCCTGAGCTAAGACAATAATGGGTGAGCCAGAGGCTAAAAAACTGTGAGCTACCTCACACTGAAGTTGAAGCTCAAATACTTTGGCCACCCAATGAGAAATGAGCATTCACCAGAGAAGACCCTGATGCTGGGAAAGACGGAAGGTCAAAGAAGAAGGGGATGGTAAAGGATGAGATGGTTAGACAGTGTCACCGATGCAACGGACATGAAATTGAGCAAACTTCAAAGGACGGCAGAAGACAGGAGGGCCTGGCGTGATCTGGTCCACGGGGTTGCGAAGGGTTGGACTCGACCGTGCGACTGAACAACAACAATTTACTAAAGCCACTGTGGCATAGGCTTTGAGCACAAATGTTACAACGTTCTCATGTTCCCCAGATGTCTTCATTGGTCCTGTAGCTCAGTTATGTTTCAAAAGTTCTTTGCTTGGAATTTAATTCCTAGGTACACAGAGACCCCATTTGCATTGGGACCACAGGTAGTGGGGCCTTAGTCTCTCTCTCTCCTGTACCATTTCCCCAATCTGAACCAGATCCAGGAACCTACTATATGCACCCACTGGGGAAACTTATATGTAGCACATAATTACATGCTAGTTTCCACAACGGGGCAAACAGAAAATGGTATGTGGGAAAAGCTGAAGCTCCTTCTCTCTGGACACCGTGTTCCCAGTCCAAATTGGATTCTCACATGTCTGGTAAATTAAGGTTCGAACACAAACCTCTAGAATGGCTGCAGTATAGACTACACCTGGAGATTTGTGGGGTGGAGCCTGGGGAAGGTGGGGTTTGGGGAGGGACCTCAGCAAGGTATAATGCCATAAAGTCCACCCTCCTAAGCAGCCATTTTCTCCAGGAGAAGTGGTCTTGGTCACCTGCAGATCTATTGTAATAGCAGGAGATCTCCAGGTGCTACCTGGAGCCTGGCAGCCCTAAACCAGGTAAACAAAGAAGTCGACTTTGTAATGTAGAATTTTTGACTTAGTGATGGACTTTGACGATATCAGCAGCAGGGAGAAGAGTCCAGTAGCACCTTCGTACAAAGCCCAAAAGCTCCTTTAAGACTAACAAACTTAATTGTAGCATAAGCTTTTGAGAAGCACAGCTCTCTTCATCAGATACATGGAGAGTATGAAGTAGCACATTTAACAAAATTGGTGGTAGGGTATGAGCTTTTGTGAGTCACTGCTCACTTCTTCAGCTACAGCTAGAATGCGAATCCATCCGTCCGATATATTGGAAAGTGGAGTAGTAGGCATGAAGAAATCAGCATTGGTAATGAAAAAGGAAACCTAGGTCTTGATTCAGTCCAGGTGAATGCATTGTCTTGAGCTTTTTTGGCAAACATTTTCGGCAAACGCCTGGGCGTTTGTCGCCTTGCAGCATTTAGATTATGGAGACTTTCTGAGTGAGGTCCCTGCCTGCATAGTTTTATTATGGCAACTGGATTTGAGAGAGATCTTGCTTTGAAACAGGTTCCTGTTGTCTGATTATTTACTGCCTTTCAATAAGAGGACCGTCTGTTTCCTTGAACTCCTGACAAGAGTGCTTCAGATTTACTGTGGCATTTATGTACTTTCACAGACGTTTTTATGTCTCTTAAAAGGATTGTTTCCTTTGACTCTATGGCTTTAAGAGAACTTTTTGCCTTAATATACCTGTGCTTCAAATAATCACTGTGACACAATATACATTTAGCAATTGTTTATAATTTATTGTTGTTTCTTCTGTTCAGTCAGAATCTATATGAGAGCATAAGAACATAAGAGAAGCCAATGTTGGATCAGGCCAATGGCCCATCCAGTCCAACACTCTGTCACACAGGGGCCAAAAATACCAGGTGCCATCAGAAGGTCCAGCAGTGGAGCAAAGCTGGCATCTTGGTTTGTTGCAGGCCTTGGTACCAGAGTCCATGTTACTGTTCAGTAGTTTATAATTGCAAGTGAGAAGTTGTTTTAGGTTAGGAGACTGTAAGTTCGGCCCCCCGGTGCCTGTGTGAAGGAAATGTCACTCTCCAGCTAGAGTTGTAGGTTGAACTGTGTCGAACTGGCTCGAGTTGTGAGCTGTAGGTGAGCACCAGTGGTGTTCTGTTGTCATTTTCTTTGGCAAGCTGTCCCTGGGTATCATTCCAGTCTTTCCAGCTGTCCTTCTTACCATATCAGGAGGATATTGTAGTTGCAAAGATGCCTGCTGTAGATCCTTCAAGTGAGTCTCTCTGTCGGAGGGGTTGGAGCAGATGTGACTATAGTATAGGGCTTGGTTATAAACAATGGATTGTTTGATGTGATTGGGGTGATAGCTGGAAGTATGTAGATATGTTTGCCGATCCATCGGTTTCCGGTATAATGTGTCACTTATGTGTCCCCCACGTATCCGTGCTGTGGCGACCAGGAAGTTTATCTCTCTTGTAGAGTAATTCACAGTTAATATGTTGTCGAAGGCTTTCACGGCCGGAGTTCATTAGCTGTTGTAGATTTTCCAGGTTGTATGACCATGGTCTTGGTCAGGTCCTACAATGCCAAGACCACAGCCATACAACCTGGAAAATCTACAACAGCTAATTCACAGTTAGATCGGTGGTGGGGTGGAAGTTGCAGAAAGGATGGTGACTTGACAGCATTTTCCACCACCACATGAAGGCTCTGGGTTGGGCAGACTTGATATACATTCTGGGCTCCTAAACATCAGCCCCTTTCTGTTCCAGAGAACTAACTTTTTCATGGTAGCTCTAGAACATCGTTTTCTGGACTCACTACCCATTGGCACCTATCCCGAGCAGACACAGAGAATCAGAGCCATGCATGGAGTTCCATGACCCAATTTGGCCTTCAAAGCCAGCCACAATGGGTCCAATATTGATTGAGTTCATAGTACTATGGAAGGTGGAGGAGTTAGCTCTTTCCCCCACTTAGATGTTTCAATCAGTGTCCCCTACTTTAAGCCCTGATCTGGATAGCTCAGGCTAGAATGATCTCATCAGATCTCGGAAGCTAAGTATGCTCGGCCCTGGTTAATATTTGGATGGGAGACCTCCAAGGAAGTCCAGGGGTCATGACACAGAGGCAAGCAATGGCAAACCACTTCTGAATGTCTCTTGCCTTGAAAACCCTGCTGTGAATGGATGGCACTTCCCACCACCACCAGGGGAAAAAAGTACAGGTGCTTGCATTGTGTCTCATTCCCCCCCCCACTCTACTGGGACTGAAAGCAGCTGAGGGGGCATTTCTGATTGGGTAAACAGTATGGGAGGAAGAGTTAAGAGGAAGAGGGCCAGTTAGTAGTGGTTAGGAGCATGGACTCTAATCTGGGAGAACCAAGTTTGATTCCCCACTCCTCCACATGCAGCTGCTGGGTGACCTTGGGTCAGTCACAGTTCTCTCAGAGCTGTTTTCTCAAGAGTGGTTCTCAATCAGGGCTCTCTCAGCCCCATGTACCTCGCAGCATGTATGTTGTGGAGGGAAGGCGAGAAGGCAATTGTAAGCAGCTCTGAGACCCGAAATGAAGGGCGGGATATGAATCCAATCCCCCTCCTCCTGCTCCCACCCTCCTCCTCTTCTTCTTCTCCTTCTCCTTCTTCTTCTTCTCCTCCAGCATCACAGCCCAGAGCTTCCTTCAGGTTGCTTGTAAGGCTCAAATAACACAGGTAGGCTTCCAGTCAGAGAATTCCAGCTTCACCTTTCGCTTGTTCCTCTCGAACATAAGAGGCCAGGCACCAGCCTCTGGTAAAGGGTTTCATGGCTCAGGGCCTCAGATACCAAATGTGTTCTTTTCTTCCCAGATGGGCTTTTGTTAAAACGCTACATTCTCTCGCTCTGCTTTCCCTTGACATGCAGTTTGGAAATTAATAGCCTAAGGAGAATGTGTTTTATGCGTATGAGTCATTCCTGGCCTCCATCTCAGTGTGAATCCCATAAAAACCATTCAGTTGTAGGTTTTAGGGAATCGACTCGCAAGCAGGGGGCACAGTCCTTTAGAAAACTGAGGCAGGGATAAGGTCGTTCTCTGCAATCCAATTTCTCCATCACTGGTCTGCGAAGAGATCAGGGGTTAGCTCTGGCCGTCAAAGCAGAATTGGGATTCCAGGAGGGGAATCTCCTTAACACACAGCAGGCCTCCTTGATCTCCGTCTTTAAAAAAAAAATTCCCCAAGATAAAAAAAATAACAGATATGTCAAATAAATATAACATTAGTCAGCAGAGAAGTGATTGTGTGCTGTTATCATCATTGCTAGGGCTTTTTTTTGGGGGGATGCCAATTTGGAGATATAGCTGGCCATATAAAAATCCTGCAGGGTTGCCAGATCCTACCTCCGATCGGGCAGGGGACTCAAAACCATAAAGTTTGCACAAAAACTAGACAGTCACACACACACCCTCGACATCAGCAACGTGATGATATCGCTACCGGGTGATGTCATCGTGCCAGTGGCGCTGACGTGGGAGGGGGCTGTTCGGGAGTAGCAACTGACCAGGGCGAACCCCAAAATTCTGCCAGGGCCCACCCACAGTGAGGCGTAGAGTTGCCAGCTCTGGGTGGGGAAAGACCTGGGGATTTTGGGGGTGGAGCCTGGGGAGGGCGGGGTTTGGGGAAGGGTGGGGCCTCAGTAGGGGATAATGTCGTAGAGTCCACCTTCCAAAGCTGCCATTTTATCCAGGGAAACTGATCTTGGTAATCTGGAGATCAGATGTAATAATCTCCAGCTGGCAAACCTAGTGTGGCAAACCTAGTGTGTTGGGACCAAGGGATCTTGTGGTCGTCCCCCCTCCAGGGCCTTTTCAAGTTTCTTTTTTTTTAAAAAAACAAGATTTTTATTGGAATATATTCAACATTTTTAAACATAATTTCCAATTCAAGTTATAGCTTATATCCCTTCCCCCCTTCCCCCCAGTAGGCTTCCAACACTGCTATTGCCAATAACAAAAAACAATAAAAGTAATCAAGTTTAAACTTATAACAATCTATAAACCAGGTAATTTATGTTTTATATACAAAAATCTAACTTAATCTGACGTAACTTCATTTTTTTTCTTTTTTTTTAAAGCGCCCCCCAAAAGAGGCATTTTATTATTTTTAGACAACAACAAACTACAAAACATACCACACAACCAATACAAAACAATACATAACAATACAATCTACACCCACTAAGACAAACATTGAACATTTCATTTTCAATAAGAATCAAAGTTATACATTTTCCTTTTCTTTTTATGTTCAGTTTCCATATAGATTTTCAGGTCTCCCCATTCTTTTAAGTATTGTTCTGCCATTTGCCCGTTCAGTTTTTTAGTCATTTTGTCCATTTCAGCTAAAAATAGCAGTTTCCTTAACCAGTCCTGTACATCCGGTACTTCATCCGCTTTCCACTGTTGTGCAAAGGCCATTCTCGCCGATGCGATCATATACCATAATACTGTTCTTTTTCCATTGTCAAACCTAAGAGAAGAAGTTCCGGACCTTTTCAAGTTTCAAAGCAGCTAGTTTGGCCCTTTGAGTCGGCCCTGGATTAACCATTAAGCAAAATAAGCACATGCCTAGGGCACCACACGAAGGGGGGGGCATCAGAGAGGTTTTGTTTGCTTATATTGCTTACTGCCATTCAGTGTTAAATAAATATATCTTTAAAAAGTTTATATTGAATATAGTTGTGGGATCTGGCCTGAGGGAAGGCCTGGAAGAAAATCTCTTATTTCAACATCGGCACTTATTGAGTCTTAATGTCTCGTCAGTTAAGCAATGGAAGGGCCGAGGGCAGGGTTGTCATTCCCCCCCCGTGGTGTGGGGAAACCGGGCTTCAGCCCACTGCCAGCCAGCTGGCCGGCAGGGAAGCCCCACCCCCAAACAGGGACACCACCATGAGACGTCCCCAGTGTGATGACATCACCTGGAAGTGATGTTATCATGCTGGGGACATTGTGCAGGGACGCTCTGGTGTTTGGGAAGACTCTATGGTATTGAGGCCAAAAAGCCCATAGAGTTTGCCCAAATACCAGAGCTTCCCCCGCGCAACACCTCTGGGAGGTCATGTGACATCCCCACCCACCCTGGAATGCACCCCAAAGTCCTCCGCTCCAGGCGAGGTAAGACCTGGCAACCCTAGCTGAGGGGCACCATTGTTGGGCTGTGCCTTAGTCCAGCCCTGCTTTGAGTCCAGTTGTGAGACCTTCTGACATGATTTTTTTGTTGTTGTTCAGTTGCACAGCTGCGTCTGACTCTTCGCGATCCCATGGACCACATCATGCCAGGCCCTCCTGTCTTCTGTCATCCTCCAGAGTTTGCTTCATGTTCATTGCATCAGTAACACTGTCTAAGAGCATAAGAGAACCCAATGTTGGATCAGGTCAATGGCCCATCCAGTCCAACACTCTGTCACACAGTGGCCAAAACTACCAGGAGCCATCAGGAGGTCCACCAGTGGGACCAGGACACTAGAAACCCTCCCACTGTTGACCCCCCCAAGCACCAAGAATACAGAGCATCACTTGCCCCAGACTGAGATTTCCTATCTATACCTTGTGGCTAATAGCCACTGATGGACTTCTGCTCCGTATGTTTATCTAATTCCCTCTTGAAGCCATCCATGCTTGTAGCCGCCGCCACCTCCTGTGACAGTGAATTCCATGTGTTAATCACTCTTTGGGTGAAGAAGTACTTCCTTTTATCCATTCTAACTAGACCACTCAGCAATTCTGTTGAGTGCCCACGAGTTCTCGTATTGTGAGAATTAAGGAATTAAGGAAATGAAGACCACAGCATCGAGTAGAGGAACCACAGAAGAACAGAACAAGGGAACGGTACTCATCTTTAGCCTGGGAAACCCTGCCAAGCGGGGGCCATCAAGAAATCACTCACACTTCCTGCACGTGAGATTTCATTTCACCCACGTGCAACAGAGATGCCTTCCTTTCTCCGCTTTGCTGGGGGATAAAAGCAACATCTTCAGATAACCCTCTTGATTAATCCTCTCTCAAGAGAGAAGGCTAATAAGAGCAACCTTAACATGCATCGTGTTTGCGGGAAGACAGAGGTGCCAGCACTGGTGTCCTTGAAGGGGGGAAATTCAAACGATGCTTTCCTATGATAACTTAGCATGCGATAAGCTTATCGAGTGCCAGCTTGCTCCTCTGGAGGCATGCTTTGCTCACACGATAAGAAGGCTGTAAGCCATGATTCATAGGTTATCGATGGAGTGGAGAGCTGAGCTGGGAGCAGCAAGCAAAGATTCCAGCCAGGATGAATGGAAATGGCCGCACCTAGTAAAGCACCACCAAGTGCATAAGTGGATGGTTGGAGAGAAGTGGGTCAGCCCGTGGTAGTGTTGCTGAAGGAAACAAGAGGAAAGGGAGGATTTCAAACCCAGGCCATAACCACGTGAAATCAAAGTGACTTTAACTCAGGGGTGTCAAACATGTGGCCCAGGAGTTGGATCAGGCCCCCGGAGGGCTTCTATCAGCCCTGCAGTGGTACCAGCTGTCTTCCGCTTCTTCTTCCAGTTCTGCTGCTTCTGCTGCGTCATCGTAGGTTTGCAGCTTACAAATACACACCTGAACAGCATACTCAAGATTGCAACAGCACAGACATTTTGATGCAATAATTCAGAGCAAGAGGTGTCAGTTATCAGACACTGGTCCCGGTCACATGAGTGAGATAATCCATGGGGGAAGTGAGGCTTTTTGCCCCGGAGCAAAATGGAGCGCAGTATCACGATCAGATGTTCCCCCGAGGCTCCGTGCTCAGGCCATCAGCCACCGATCACACATTGATGGTGAAGTGTGGCACAGAAGGGTGAGGCAGTTCAGCAGTAACACGTTCACACGCATGCGTAGTTCCGCATACCACGGGGGTGTAAAAAAAAATCTGGTGGGATGCAGATGGGCGCCAGATGTGAGAGGATACCAGCGCTTCCACGATCCTATGCCCGCTCGTGCATTTTCTGGAAAATACTGCACTTTCCCAGGTATCTTTTTACTCCACATCTTCGGCAGGGTGATACAGGTTGCCAATGGGTGTGGAACACTTGCCAGATGTTTTCATGTGATCGTGCCAGTAAAATCCGCCCAGCATTCATCCCTATCGCGTGGCTAATTCTGCGTGTGACTGGACCCCCCGTTAAATAAGCAAAATCTTGCAAGAGTGCTGATGTTTTAAGCACGATTTTAATTTAAGTAAAAAAAAATCCTTTGTGTTTGTGTCCTTTATAAAGCTTATATCTGCACTACCTGGCATGACATTTTATGACACGCATGGCCCGGCCCAACAAGGTCTCATTTATATCAGATCTGGCCCTCGTAACAAATGAGTTCAACACCCCGCTTTAACTGATAGGCGTCCTAGTTGTCAGAGTAGAATGGGCCACGTTTGGATTCAGTTTTCATTGAATTAAAATGCTTGCAGTGATGTGCATTTTTTAAAATTTTGTATTCATTTGTCTTTCAAAAGCTTTATTCACTATTACTGAATAAATATTATTATTATTAATATTATTATTAATATTATTAATATTACTGAATATTACAAATGGGAATTATTCCCATTTGGGGTGTGTGTGGCTGAGTTCCGACTGGCAGTTTGAAGCGGGAGCCAGTCGTGGCAAAAAAGACCCGGAACAAACTGTTCTAGGTTTTCCTGGTCACACTGCGCCGACTGATGCGGGAGCATTCCAGAAGAGGGTGCGCGGGAGCATTCCGACTGCTGGCCCAGAGGCGCAGCTGTAAATGGCTTTTCCCTGGTCATTCGGCTATGCGTGCATGTGCACATGTGCACATAGGCGCTTATGCACATCCCTGCATGCACAGCCGGCGGCGCATGCTATAGACGCGAGTTACTCCTGGCTTTTTGGGTTAGTGTTCACACTTCCGGGCAGCGGAATGAAGCGGGATAAAGACACTCTCTGGGATTTGCTACCGCTTTCACCAGGTATCTTTTAAACGCGAGAGCGAAGCGGAACAGCACGGTTTGACTACGGGTGGGGGATGCCAGGCAGATGTGCCTGTGTGAATGCCCCCTTTAATCCGCTTGTGATATGTTGCTGAAATGTGGCTATAGCGGGACAAATGGCCAGTCTGAACTCAGCCTGTGTGTGTGTGTGTGCGAAATGTCATCAAGTCACAGCTGACCCATGGCAACTCAGTAGGGTTTTCAAGGCAAGAGAAGATCAGAGATGCTTTGCCACTGCCTGCCTTTGTGTAGCAACTCTGGACTTCTTTGGTAGTCTCCCATCCAAATACTAACCAGGGCTGAAACTGCTTAGCTTCCAAGCAGGGGTGTTGAACTCACTGGAAATGCGTTATTTAAAGCTTGAAAAATCTTTAATTGTGTTTGCCTGTATCCTTTAAAAAGTTTATGCCTGGCATTACATCTTATGACACATATGGTCGGGCCCAACGAGGTCTCATTTATGTCAGATCCTCATAAAGAGATCAGGCTAATCTGGGCCCTGGGTATTCCAGTGAAAATAACAAATAGGGCTTTTTTGGGCCCATGTTTTCATGAGTTTGGTAATGAATCTGCATCCCAGTTCTTGTCTGTTGCAAGATCTGTTTGACTTTGATGACTGGAAAACTCCCTGTCAGTTTCCTGGCATCTCCTGCTCTTCAGCTCTTTCCCCCCTCATTCTAACTTCCTGCTCTCTCCAAACCAGTCTGCCCTTTGTGCTTATTTTTCTTTTTGCTATCACCCTGAAATATAAGGGATGGAGCTTTCTGGATTATTTGTTTTTCATTAGTTTGGAAATGAATGCTCATGCCTAGAAGTTAACAGATATAAAATAAACCAATGTGAATTACACAAATGGAGGGGAAGGGAATAAAACTGAAATAAACCAACGTGATTGTTTTTTGGCCCCATGATTAATGAGCCAGTGATGAGACATGGGAGCACCAAAGGCCAGTGCGGTTTTAAGTGGAAAACAAAATAACAGCTAATCTATCAATTGACTAAATAATCACATGGCACAGCTGCCTTCAAGCAGTCCTCACAGGGTGCCTGTTGTGGTGAGGAGAAGGGACAGGAGATTGTAAGCCGCTCTGAGACTCCTTCAGGTAGTGAAAGGTGGGGTATAAATTCAATCTCCTCCTCCTCTTCTTCTTCTTCTGTCACAAGTTATTTCAGAGCTGTTCTCTCATGGGCAGTTCTCAAAAGAGCTCTCTCAGCCCCACCTACCTCACAGGGTGCCTGTTGTGGGGAGGGGAAGGGACAGGAGATTGTAAGCTGCTCTGAGACTCCTTCGGGTAGTGAAGGGTGGGGTATAAACCCAATCTCCTCCTCCTCCTCTTCTTCTTCTGTCACAAGTTATTTCAGAGCTGTTATCTCATGGACAGTTCTGAAAAGAGCTCTCTCAGCCCCACCTACCTCCCAGGGTGCCTGTTGTGGGGAGGGGAAGGGACAGGAGATTGTAAGCTGCTCTGAGACTCCTTTGGGTAGTGAAGGGTGGGGTATAAACCCAATCTCCTCCTCCTCCTCTTCTTCTTCTGTCACAAGTTATTTCAGAGCTGTTATCTCATGGACAGTTCTGAAAAGAGCTCTCTCAGCCCCACCTACCTCCCAGGGTGCCTGTTGTGGGGAGGGGAAGGAACAGGAGATTGTAAACTGCTCTGAGACTCCTTTGGGTAGTGAAGGGTGGGGTATAAACCCAATCTCCTCCTCCTCCTCTTCTTCTTCCGTCCCCCCCCCACACACTTTGGAGCTTAAAAAAACATTCACATCTGGAATGGCTTCCCTTACCAAAGCATCACATAGCACTTGAAGGGAGACATTGAGATTCCTCTGAATGTCTTTTGCATGTGTTTTCCCACCCAACATCTGAGGGAACTTCATGCCCAGGTGTTCATCAAGAGCAGTTTCCTTGTGAGAAGCAGACCACGTGGGCAACAGGGTCAGCCCCCTCTGCATTTAACCTTTATATATATATTTTAAAAAACCCAGAAGCAACACGGCTGTTTTCCAGCCCTGCGATGTTTCACAGGATTCCAGAGGGCAAGGTGTGTGATGTTGCGCAAGAGAAACCTAGAAGCCTTTCCATGTTCCCCAAGCCGGGTGGGGAATTCTTTTCAAAGGTCAATGAAAGAGGTGCTCAGAAAAGTGGAGTGAAATATGCCCGCCACTTTAGGCAGAAGCTTGTAAACAGAAGTCCTCTGCAAAACTTTTAGGCAGCAGATACAAGAAGAGGAGAGGAGAGGAGAGGAGAGGAGAGGAGAGGAGAGGAGAGGAGAGAATCAGAATGAGGAGAGAAGAGATTGGATTTATACCCCACCCTTCACTTGGAGTCTCAGAGCGGCTTACAAACTCCTCTCCCTTCCCCTCCCCACAACAGACACCCTGTGAGGGAGGTGGGGCTGAGAGAGCTCTGACAGAAACTGCTCCTTTTCAAGAACACCTCTGACAGAACTTGTCACTGACCCAAGGTCACATCAGCAGGTGCAAGTGGAGGAGTGGGGAATCAAACCCAGTTCTTCCAGATTAGAGTCCGCGCTCTGAACCACTACACCAACTGCTGCTGTCCTCCCTCCCTGCTGCCTCGTCTCTTATCCAGGCATCACACCATCTGATGGTGTCTGTAGCCGCTCTGGGAACCAGCAGGCAATTCTGAAAGTAGCAGTAGTAGTGGTGGTGATGGTGGTGGAGGAGGAGATTGGATTAATACCCCAGCCTTCACTACCCGAAGGAGTCTCAGAGCAGCTTACAATCTCCTTTTCCTTCCCTTCCCCTCCCCTCCCCACAACAGACACCCTGTGAGCAATGCTCCCTCTAAGCGGTGGGGTCTTGTGAGCAAAAATTCTACTTTGTGAGCTCCTGGCATTAAAGTGGTGAGCGAGTGATTGGGCTACTACATAATTTAGTTTGTTCTGGAGCCATCCTCCCTGAGCTACGACAAAAATCTTTGCGCTGGAGGCTAAAAAACTGTGAGCTAGCTCACACTAACTCATCTTAGAGGGAACACTGCCTGTGTGGTAGGTGGGGCTGAGAGAGCTCTTTCGAGAACTGCCTGTGTGAGAACAGCTCTGAAAGAACTTATTGCTGACCCAAGGTCACACCAGCAGCTGCATGTCGAGGAGTGGGGAGCTGAATCCAGTTCTCCCAAATTAGATTCCGTGCTCCTAACCACTACACCAAACTAGCTTGAACATAAGCCTCACAGCGCAAAATTTTCTGATGTCTTCCACTGGTTCTCCTGAAATCTTCAGAACTGTTAATAAATGACCAGCACTGACCTTGCTCCTGCCCTTTATTATAACATATGCGTTTTGTAGTACAGTATCGAAAATGTCAATTAACACTCCCCCAGAACCCAGCCACAGTCGATGCTTCTTGGTTGTTTTGCATTTAGAAGACTCCAGAGTGTTTAGCAGACCAGGAATCTATGCAACTTAATTATGTTTTTCTCCAAGATTTGCGTTATCTGGGGTTGAAACAATAACAGAACTTTGGGCTATGAAGATGCTTTGCACCTTGTATTACTGTCTGAAGATTCGCATCCAAAATGATGTTAAACTACTCAGTTATGATGCAAATGGAGCTCCAGATAAAAATACAAGCTGCTCTTCTCAGAGATTTCCAGCCACAACAATGTACTTAACATTTGCATATAGCTATTCTCTGGACACATGGGCTATTAAAATACTTTGGTGATGGATTCAGTCATACTGCTTATATTCTCCTCTGCATTTTAAGTTTTATCGATAGCTTCTCTGTCTGGAAGTTAAAGTACTTGCAATGAAAACAAAGATATAGGCCCCATGAGGGGCTAGATAAGTCCAAAAAAGAATACAAAACAGGACAATACTTTTAGGTAGGGTTGACTGGCTGAGCCTGACACCAGCAGGAGGGGTGTTAGGCAGGAACATGTGGGGTGTGTGATGTCAGCAACATCATCAACCTCACTATGTCACTTCCTGGAAGTGACAATGGGTAACTCTAGGAATTGCCAGAAACTCTATGGTAAAACCAGAGTTTATGGCAATTCCTAGAGCTACCCCTTGTCTCTTATGGGTTGTAACCAGAAGTGAAGTACTGGCACAGAGGCTGGCAGCACTTTATTCTTATTTTTCTCTTGCCGTTGGTTGAAGTCGCAGCAGGCAAGAGACAATCGGCGGGAGGCCTCCCACCAGAATGGGAGGCTTGGCAACCCTAGTTTCAGGTGGATAAATATGTTAGCCTGCAGAAGTAGAATTAAAAGAACAGTAGGTTTTATACCCTGCTTCTTTCTAGCTTAAGGAGTCTCAAAAAGGCTTACAATCCCCTTTCTCCTCCTCTTCCCACAAGACACCTTGTGAGGTAAGTGAGGCTGAGAGAACTGTGACAGGCCCAAGGTCACCCAGCAGGCTTCATGTGGAGGAGTGGGGAATCACTCCCACACTTAGGCCCACAAATTCCCTGAAGCCTTCCTTCAAAACCTGCTGGATGACATGAAGATTCTGAGGAGAAAATGTTGACAACTGCACTTTTCTTTGCTGATATCGCAAGGAAAGGAGAGTGGCACTTGTAAAGAAGTTTTCCGCCCAGAAGGTGGAACATTTTTTTAAAAAAACCCAGGGCTTTTTAGCTGCCTAAGGTACCGACAAAACTAGGCCAAAAGCATTGGTGCGTCTCAACAGCAAGCCCATCCCGTTCCTCAATCACTCACTCACTTAACCAAAAGTAATCGTCGTGTCGCAGCAATGTTCCCAAAGAACTTCCCTGACGCGGGCTTCAAGGTCTCGTTCAGTGAAATGGAGACTCCTTATTATATGGTCCATTGTTTTTATAGCCCTGGCTACAAATGACCACATAAAATACCTTGACGGCAGTGGCCAAGCACAGAGCGCCCCTCCTCCGTCAGCTCCAATTCAACACTTCCCTTGGAGATTTCCAACGCTGCCGAGGAGGGCAGACATTAGAACAGCCTCTCTTAGCAATATTCACAGTAACAGGGTTGGAAAGGCTGCTGAGAGCTAAAATCAGAGCTGTTTTTGTAGAAAAAGCCCAGCAGGAACTCATTAGCATATTAGGCCACCCCCTGACAGCATAGCTCATTAGCATATTACACCACACACTGCATGTTACCAGAAGTGTGGTCATCCAGCCACACCCACCTTTTGTTTCTTATTCTGTTTGTTGTCAAAACCCAGGGCTTTTTTTGTAGCAGGAACTCCTTTGCATGTTAGGCCACACACCCCTAATGTAGCCAATCCCAATGAGTTTCTGCTGTTGGGTGTGGCCTATTATGCCAATGAGTTCCTGCTGGGCGTGGCCAACTCAGGAGCCAGCCGGAACTCCGTTCCTGTGCGTTCCTGCCCAAAAATAGCTCTGGCTAAAATCATGGTCCGCTGAAATATGTAGAGTTAGTGTCCTGATTCCTAGTCAACACAATGGGACAGTTTCTTGACAGAAACTGCTCTTTTTCAAGAACAGCTGTGCCAGAGCTTGTGACTGACCCAAGGTCACATCAGCAGGTGCAAGTGGAGGAGTGGGGGAATCAAACCCGATTCTCCCAGATTAGAGTCCGCACACTTACCCACTACACCAAATCGAGGACAGCAACTGTTTCCCATCATAGCTGGCACCCTTTTCCCCCTTCTTTTCCTCCATCTTTGTGCTTTGGCCCCCTCCTTGCCCAGCCCACAAGATGGCAACACAGTCCAGAGTGAGTATGAAAAAAAATTATTGATACCATCTGAGATTATGTAATTGATTTGTGGCCCTTTCTTACATGACCGGTGAAATGCTGATTGCCACTTTGGGGTCAGGAAACAATTTTTCTCCAGGCCAGTTTGGCCAGGGATCCTGGAGGGTTTTGGTTATTTTTTGTCATCTTCTGGGTGTGGAACAGTGGTCACTGGGTATGTGGAGGAGAAGGCATTTGTGGGTTCCCTGCATTGTTCAGGGGGTTGGACTAGATGACCCTGGAGGTCCCTTCCAACTCTATGATTCTATCACTTTTAGATTTTATTAATTTTAACATTGGTTTAACTGCTGTACATCACCCAGAGCCCTGTGTGTGCAGGGACTGTGTGATTCACAAATCTAAATGAATAAATAAGAAATTAATAAGAAATATTTGCTAAACTGAAGCGGTCCAGTTTATCTAACTGGCATTCTACTACCTTGTTATCTCCTGTTACACTTTCTTGACTCCTGGCCTCTCTTCTCCTCAGAATCAGAGGACACAAAAATAGTGAAATGTCAGCATTTTAAACACATAACTCAGACCATTTGTGTGTATGCGCACATGTGCATGCATGCATGTAAAGATATAAATGGAGACAAATAAAGGGGGAATCATAAAATGTGATAGAACTGGGGATGCAGTGATTTCCTTTAGTCTCTTCAGTCTCGGATCTTTCCTGACAGCCTGCTTAATCCTACCTAATTTCTGAAACTAGAATTCAGAGTGGAAACGCAATCAAAGCCACAGATAAAGATGTAGCCCATTAATATTAACCATCCAGAACCATTAGATCTCCCCACATCACAACGGAGAGAGGCACTCTGAGAACACGAAATAGCTTGCCTCCCAACACATTGAGGTGATGATCTATCCGTAAATGTCATTGGTGCCTGCCAAGTGTTTTTATAGAAGGTGGGAAGGGCCAAGTGGGACTTTTGCCCAGCACAGCTTCTGATTGGCCATTGGAGTTTAGATTAGCTGTTCAACCAGTTGGGTGTAGTGGTTAAGTGCGCAGACTCTGATCTGGGAGAACCAGGTTTGATTCCTCACTCCTCCACTTGCACCTGCTGATGTGACCTTGGGGCAGTCACAAGCTCTGGCACAGCTGTTCTCTTAGGGACAGTTTCTGTCAGAAGTTCTCTCAGCCCCACCTACCTCACAGGGTGTCTGTTGTGGGGAGGGGAAGGGAAAGGAGTTTGTAAGCCGCTCTGAGACGCCTTTGGGCAGTGAAGGGCGGGTTATAAATCCAATCTCCTCCTCTTCTTCTTTTTCTTCTTCTTCTTCTTTAAAAAAAACAACAACTTGGCTTTGGCAGCAGCTGACACCATAGCCTGAATTTATTCACTGTGTGACTGAAGGTAAGCCTCAGCAGACGTTTTGTGGCTGGCTCCATGGCCTGTTGCAGCCATTTTCTTGTGGCCATTTTGTGGCTGTGCCGTAGAACTCTGAGGGTGCCCACGGGCTCAAAAGGTTGGGGACCCCTGCCTTAGGTATTGGGGACAGCAGTCACAGACATGAAGTGGAGGAGACAACTCCACCATGATGACGATACGTCTTGTGGTAAGTACTCTTCAGTCAATTTAGATTACATGGTTTCCTCTACTCTATATTTACCTCATCAATCACATTTTATTCATGATTCCGTCCCCCATGTTACCTTCACAGCTAGCCTGTGGAGCAAAAGTGAACTGTTGGCTCCAGGGAACGATTTCCAACACTGCCTCAGCAATGGGAGATACTGAGGCCAGTGCTTGGGGAGAGTGAAGCTTGACAAGGATGTGACATCACTTCTGGCTAAAGACCATAGAGTCATAAGGAAATTCCTAGAGAGTCACCAGGCAGACCATTGCCCAGCCATTTATTCTCCTGCTCCTGAATTTCTCAAGGGCCGGGGGATTGTGTTTGAGGGTGGGGTGCTGCCTACCATGGACAGGCAAATGGCAATCCTGATCCAGGGAGTGGTCGGCCCCAGTTCTTGTTTGGCTTTCTAACCACGACAGCACACTATCTCATGGAACTTTGCTGTGTACAGCAATTCGAATCCTTGAGTGAGTAGCTCTGCAAGACTTCAGGCCACCATTTACTGGAACTGGAAGGACTGGCTGATTTCAATTTTGATATAATTTATTGCCAAGGAAACACAGATATGGAGGCCAATGTATTATCCAAGATGCCTCTTGACATGGGCAGGTATATAACTGAATGTACCAAAGAAGCAATCATTGATGCGGAGGATGCCATTTTACAACCTGAAGATATAAGAGGGCAAGATGCCCCGGGCAACAGCTGTTTCATCCAGACCACTGATAGTGGATGAATTCTCCAAAGGCATTGCATTCACATTGTGATCCATCTCCCAAGGAACATCTGCCGGCAGCTCAGAAAGAAGGCCATGCTTCTGCCAAAATTCTTCAATATGAGGCTTGGAACACAACTAGCCATGAGCACAATAAAGGATGTAAAATCTGCTTTATTGGCACCGACTGAATGCGAACAAAGATGGATCCTTTACGGGGCGAAACAAGTTGAGAAACCAATTTTGCAGCGCGTACGTCCAGAAGTAGTGCTGTTGAATGGCTTGCAAAATTGCATGGAAAGAAGGCGCAGGATATCGGTCAGTGATTTGTGAGTGGATAAAAGGCTCGACCACGCCAACAGCAAAACTGGGGATGTGATTAAAGGCCATCTGGAGGGGAACTGGAACGGAAAGGTATGGAATACAAAGGGAGGGTTTCTTCACAACACACAATTTCACTTTTGGGATTCTCTGTAGAGATGTGGGAAGATGACCTTTTGATTTCTGTTTTCTTGTGTTCTTCTTCTGGGCCCATTTTTCACTCCTGGTGTTTCCAAATCATTTATTTCCTGGGGGCACTGTAATTTAATGTTAACTTATTTTTACACCATTTTATCCCACTGATAAATTGGCCGAGTTCGGACTGGCACTTTGGCCCAATATAGGCACGTTTCAGAAACGTTTCAGAAACGGATTAAAGGGGCCGGTTCACACAGGCATGGCTGTCAGGCGTTCCCCAACTGTACTCAACCTGTCTTGTAAGAGAAGAAGAAGAAGAAGAGTTTGGATTTATACCCCGCCCTTCACTGCCCAAAGGCATCTCAGAGCGGCTTACAAACTCCTTTCCCTTCCCCTCCCCACAACAGACACCCTGTGAGGTGGGTGGGGCTGAGAGAGCTCTGACAGAAACTGCTCTTTTTCAAGAACACCTCTGACAGAACTCAACCCATCTTGTAACCCTTCCCTCCTGAGTTTAAAAAGTACCAGGTGAAAGTGATAGCAAACCCTGGAGTGTGTGTTGATCCTGCTTCCCAGAAGTGTGAACGCTACGGCCACGCCTCCGCCAGGGGCAGATCAACAGTGCCAACACTCCCTTGCGCCTCCTCCCCAGTATGTTCCCACATCAGTTTGTGCAGTGTGACTGGGGAATACATGGAACAAGTTGTTCTGGGTCTTTTTGCCACGACTCCGCTGTGCTTCATACTGCCAGTCTGAACTCAGCCATTGTGTGCTATTTCAATGTAATTGGCGCACAACAGTGTTAAAGTTGCATAATTGGGGGGAATTTGAAGAAGAGAAGAAGACTTGGTTTTTATACCCCATTTTTCTCCAGCCTAAGGAGCTTCAAAGTGGCTTCCTCTCCCCACAACAGGCACCATGTGAGGCAGGTGGGGCTGAGAGAGTTCTGAGAGAACCACAATGGGCCCAAGGTCACTCAGCAGGCCTCATGTGTCTCAAAGTGGCTGACAATCTCCTTCCCTTCCTCCCCCCACAACAGGCACCATGTGAGACAGGTGGGGCTGAGAGAGTTCTGAGAGAACCACAATGGGCCCAAGGTCACTCAGCAGGCCTCATGTGTCTCAAAGTGGCTGACAATCTCCTTTCCTTCCTCCCCCACAACAGGCACCTTGTGAGGCAGGTGGGGCTGAGAGAGTTCTGAGAGAATGGTCATTGGCTCAAGGTCACCCAGCAGGCCTCATGTGTCTCAAAGTGGCTGACAATCTCCTTCCCTTCCTCCCCCCACAACAGGCACCTTGAGAGGCAGGTGGGGCTGAGAGAGTTCTGAGACAACCATGACGGGCCCAAGGTCACTCAGCAGGCTTCCTGTGGAGGTGTAGAGAGTCAAACCTGGTTCTCCAGATTAGAGTTCACCACTCTTCACCACTACACCGCACTTGGCAGGAGGAAAAAGAGTCGTGGATTTGATTCCCACAAGAGAACAGTGAAAGTGTAACTGAGTTGAAAGAATGGTATTCAAAATTTGGTAGCATCTTTCTTTTGTGATTACAACATGCGATGACTACCATTGTTTTAGGTGGCTTTACTAGATCAGTCCATGGGGCCTGAGTGTTGGATCCTACCAACTTCTTTGCTTGATCTCAAGGGAGTCCCTTACTGTATACTGCCCACAACCCACTTGGCTTTTGCCCACACAGGTGCCACAGTCCCCATTGTAGTCTTATTGGTGGACAAAAGAGGATCCTCCCTCTTTTGCCAGGAGAAAAGCTGGTAGGGTCTAACCCTATACACGGCAGAGCCCCCCTTGAGTATCCAGTATAAGTAGGGTTGCCGGCTCTGGGTTAGAAAATACCTGGAGATCTTGGGGGTGGAGCCTGAGGAGGACAGTTTGGGGAGGGGAGAGACTTCAGTGGGGTATAACACCACAGAGTCCACCTTCCAAAGTGGCCATTTTCTCCAGGTGGACTGATATCTGTTGCCTGGATATCGGCTGTAATCCCAGGAGATCTCCAGCCACCCCCTGGAGGTTGGTAGCCTATGTACAAGACATGGATCTTACTAAACACTGCCAAGTTCCAAACCTGTTCTTTGGGGAGTGCAGCTTCAACCGCAACAAGTTTATTTATTTATTTATTTATCTGTTTCGATTTGTATCCCACCCTCCCCGAAGGCTCAGGGCGGCTAACAATATAAACAATTTAAACAATATAAACAATATAAAACAATATCAACCAGGTAAAATTATAAAAACAAACAATACAACATAAGCACAACATTTAAAACCAAGATGATGGGAAGACAATGGCATGGTTTTCGAGGTGGAATATCGAAGGTGGAATAGCGGCAGTGGCGGCTCCTACTCAAAAGCCTGGCGGAAGAGCTCCGTCTTGCAGGCCCTGCAGAACTGGACAAGGTCCCGCAGGGCCCGGATCTCCTCTGGGAGCTCCTTCCACCAGGTAGGAGCCGCCATCGAAAAAGCCCTGGCTCTTGTGGCAGCCAGCCTCGCATCTCTGGGGCCAGGAATTTCCAGGAGATGACGGCCCCCAGACCGAAGTGCCCTTGGGGGAACATGTAGGGAAAGGCGGTCCCTCAGGTAAGCCGGACCCTGGCCATACAGGGCTTTAAAGGTGATCACCAGCACTTTGAAGCGAATCCAGTACGCTATTGGCAGCCAGTGCAGCGCTTTCAACACAGGCTGAATATGGTCCCTCCTAGAGAGACCCATCAGCAGCCTGGCTGCAGCATTCTGCACTAGCTGCAGCCTCCGGATTTGCGACAAAGGCAGCCCTAAGTAGAGAGCGTTACAGTAGTCCAGCATCAAGCCGACACACTCTATGCCCGTGATCTCCAGAGATGGAAGCGCCCTGAAGGAGTAAGCCTCCCGAATGAAAATGGCCACTCCCCCCCGCCCCCTGGTCCGTGACTGGTGGAGGACCGAAAACCCAGGCGGGGCAAGTTGAGCGAGGGCTACCGTTTCGCCCTCCCGCACCCAGGTCTCAGTCACGCATGCCAAGTTCACCATCCCCTCTCTGGACAGGAGACCCATCTCACCCACAGCACTGCCATTCTGTCTGGCAAAGCGTCAGTCGATGGCCTTCGCCCAGCCCATTACAATTCCTGGATGCCTCATTATGCTGCTGGTCCCAGACCTGATGCAAAGGAGAAACGGGATTGCTTGATGTTGGGGATGCAGGAGCAAAACAGGGCTCTTTCATCCGTGTCACTTGTTAGCTGCAAGTCGGGCTCCAGCTTGCCAAGAGCAACAGAACCAACACAAAAATCCTGGCCCAAATAGAACTGTAAAAAAAAAATCAGAGAGGTGATTAGCATTTGGGGGAAATGGGCCTTTGAACTTACTGGGAGACTTCCTGATAGGCCACTTCCATGGAAGACCAGTCACTGGTGCTCAGAAGCTCGCCAATTCATTCTTGCTGAGCCAGAAGAGGCTGCTGTGCTTGGACATGGGCAGGGACAAGCTGTTCCTATAGTCATTGTTGC